>CM052807.1:103350936-103392218 GCA_028533885.1 Nasua narica | reverse complement strand
ATGATTCACAGACATGTACCCTGGGGCAAATAATATATGTTAATAAAAAATTAAAAAAATAAAAATTTAAAAAATTTTAAAAAAGAAGAGGTGGTATATATATACCATGGAATACTATGCAGCCATCAAGAGAAATGAAATCTTGCCATTTGCAATGACATGGATGAAACTAGAGGGTATTATGCTAAGCAAAATAAGTCAATCAGGGAAAATTATCATATGATCTCTCTGATATGAAGAATCTGAGAGGCAGGGTGGGGGTCATGGGGGGTTGGGTTGGAATGAAACAAGATGGGATCAGGAAGGGGACAAACCATAAGAGACTCCTAAACTCACAAAACAAACTGAGGGTTGCTGTGGGATAGGGAGTTTAGGGTTAGGGTGGCTGGGTTATGGACACTGGGGAGGGTATGTGCTATGGTAATTGCTGTGAATGTGCAAGCCTGATGATTCACAGACCCGTACCCCTGAAGCAAATAACACATTATAGTGAATAAAAATTTTAAAAAAATGTGAAAGTTAAATTCAAAGGGAAGAATGAAAAAAGAAATTGATATTTAGAAGATACATTTTAAAATAAATTACATCATGAACACCAAACTACATTTTAACCAAAGAATTACTATTAATAATATAAATTATAATGATAACATGATTGCCTAAATCAAATAAACAGAACAATTATGCTAGAAAAAATGATAGATGATGATAGATAGATAGATGATAGATAGATAGATAGATAGATAGATAGATAGATAGATAGATAGTAGATAGATAGATGGTAGATAGATAGAAATAAATAGATAGATAGATAGATAGATAGATAGATAGATAGATAGATAGATAATAAATGAATAACACTCCTTAACATATGAAGAGTCACTGGCAGTAGGGTATGAGAGCTTAGAGCCAATGGAAACATACCTTATGGGTGGCTTAGAATTTTCGATGTTCTCATTCATGTTACATATCTTGAAAGTTATTTGTAGTATTGCTCCTACTCAAAACTTAGTGACACAAATCTGGGATCCAAACTTCTATCACAGTTTAGACAGATTTATCTCTACATTAAACAATCAAACCTGTCAAAGGTTTTCAAAATTAGCTGAAGTTCATAATCCACCGCACCTCTGCCCAACCCTCTACCCAGACAAAAAAATCACTTTCCTGGCTTACTATTTTTCTCATGCTCTCTAAACTTGAAAGTTTGTTCAAAGCACCAAAAATCATATATCTTTGGTATTCTAGTTTTTTGTCATTTGATGTGTTAAGTTGAAAAAATGTTAAAAAATAAAACAGGAAAGAACACCTTTTCACCACAAGACGTAGTTATCATTCAGACGAGTGACATTATATTTTAGCAAGCACTTTGAATGACATAAATGTCCTATATTTAGAAATCGAATTCTGTCCCCTTTATGTTAAATTTAACACATAAAATTTAAGGATGGCACTCATCCAGAAGTCAGATGTGATAAATAGAATAAATTGTATGGTAAAGCATCATTATTTCATAGGTCTTCAGTTTAGTCTGTAGCCTGATAACTTGTTTATGCTAGCATGCCTGTCTGTTAAGCAGTATATTAACTCTGTTGATGTGATTTTCTAAAGATTTGACTACCAGTGCAACAGTTGACAATATGTTGCCACGATTACATAACTTCATGAAAGCTTTCACCTTGCCTTTGCCAAAAATTTAGACAGTGTCTATTTATAACCAATCTACCATTTTTAGCAAGTCAGTCCTTTTTCATCTTTTCCATGAACCATATGCTATGATCTAAATTGGTTCATGAAATTGACTAAAACCCTTTATATACATTTGCCAAAGATAGGTAGGTCAATTTCTTTAGACTAAAGACCGAAGTGACACTCACTAACATCTACCTTCTGAGGCAGAACTTAGAAACAGCATACACCAGATGACAATTATTCCAATTTGCAACCCCGAGAACAAAACTGTGCTCATTCTACACTTGGCATTTCCCTCTGATGACTACCCTTTTCATGCACTCACATGGAGTCTCTGTTTATAATCCAGGCTCTCCTGTTAAATGATATACTTCCTTGAAGACATAAATTGTACCTTATTCATCTTCGTACATTCCTTTATATATTCTTCTTCCTCTCTACATTTCATACCTGATGGAACCTTAAGATTTGTTCGATTAAATTATATGTCTCCAACTTTCTGCAATTTGATTGTAATTGACAAAATACACTCATTAGTTTACACAAGTTCTTGAAATTAAACATTTAGAAAGACTTGACAATAAGTCTATGTTTAAGCTTCTCCTGATAGAGGGGACCCTGGGTGGAGATGAGAACATACTAAGTAGAACTATAATTAATTCAGTGCAAAGAGCTTTTATTAACTCAGATTTTTTTTCTTGATACCCAGCTATTGGAAATTGGGAAAAACCCTCTACGGGGATTGTAATTATAATGCATTTTCCAAGATAAGATGGGTCTAGGAATGCTACTCAGAACACCCCTAGACCATCAGTCCTTTAAAGAGAGAGTTATGTCCTTAAGAAACTGAAGCAGTCTGCTCCCTGCTGGTAAGTTTCAAGTCGATCAAGTAAACTAGATAAATACCCTAGAAATTGACACTGGGATCAAGGAACTTGAAGAGACTTTAGAGATCATCTAATGATTTTAGTTAATACACTCATTTTACAAATGAGGGATTTAAGCCTGAGACTAAGCTATATGACTTGACCAAGTTCAGAAAACTTAAGGTAAAATCATAGAGAATCCAGGTATCTGAATTTCTAAAAATATTTTGATTGGGCTGAATTTTTAGATTTGACCAGGACACAGACTGATTGTTAATTATCTCCAGGTCATTTTATATATGGCAAAAATAATACACTCTGCAGAGTTTGATGTCACAGAATAACATCAATACAGGACAAAAATAGTCTGTGCACATAAATCTACTCTCAATAACAATGTTCACAGAGACATATCCTCAAATGCATCACTACTTGTGCTGATCCTACTGTAAAATATGTCTCAACTTTCTTTTCTCTCTGGTGCCACAGACTTTATTGAGGTCTCTATCACCTTTCCTGGGTCTAAGCAACAAGCTCTGGACTGCTCTCCCTATTCTCAGCCTCTCAAGCTTTCTCTCTGCCATAAAGTTATCTGACAAAAAGCCTAGCTCTTTACATCATCCTTTGCTTCATATGCAAAATCTTCATAAAATCCAAACACAAAAAGACTTTCACAATCTGGCTTCAGTGGCTACTCCTCAACCCCTGGCATTTGAGAATATCCAGCCTGAACTTGTCACATTTTTCTGAACACCTGACTTCCTACCTTGGCACACGACACTTCTTAAACTGGAATGATCTTCTGCCATCCTCATTCCCTAGCCCACCCTAACACTATTCTTCACCTGTAAACTCTTAAGACCTGTTCATATGCCAACTTCTTAGTGACATTTTCCTTAATTCCTCCCTATAGTTACTCCATTCTAACAAATTTTGATGGCTTAAAGAAAATAAGAATCCAGTGGAAAATGTTAAACAAGAAGGTGATAGTAATCAGATTTGTGGATTTAAAGGATCATTCTGGCTGCTATGGGGAGCAAGAACAAATGCAGAGAAACCACTTGGAAAGGTGATATCAGAGGTGACAGTGGCTTCAACTAGGGTAGACAATGGATATAAGAAAAGTATGCCCACAAGATTTGGTGATGGATTAGATAAAAAGAATGAAGAGAAGAGAGGTATCATGGTATCATAAATGACCCCAAAGTTTCTAGCATGAGCAGCTGAGCAGTAGGCCATGTCATTTACTGAAATAGGATATGATTGTTCACCATACTTATATTTTGGTTTTTGTAGTTGGTGAAGGTAGGATAGATCATGAGTTTGGTTTTAGTTGTTGAAATGCCTATTTAATATCCAGGCAGAGTTACTGATATATGGGAGTTAAAGATTAAGGCCTAAATTTGAGATATAATTCTGGAAGCTATTAACATATAAATGACAATTCTACATGAGACAGACTAAATCAGCTTGGGGAGAACACATGGAATGACAAGAGAGGGTCTGGGACGTGTCTTGATTTTTCCTCTCTTCTTCCCAAAACAAATTATTTACTTAAAGGGGTTATATATACCCACTGCCTCTACTTATTTTTCTAATTTTTATGTATATTTAACACACAGTGTTATGTTAGTTTCAGGTGTACAACATAGTGATTTACCATCTCTATCTGTTCTTTTATGCTTACCACAAGCGTAGCTACCATCTGTCACCATACAACACTATTATAATATCACTGATTATTATTCCCTGTGCTGTGTCTTATTCCTGAGACTTATTCATTTCATAACTGGAAGCCTGTATCTCCCACTCCCCTGCACCCATTTTGTCCATCTACCCCCACCCCTGCCTTTACTTAAATACTGTAAGTCCTTCCTTATTACTCATACAATTTGACTCTGCCCTTCCTGCTCTATGAAAATTCTTAATTTGTTCTAAAGTCTCCTAGTTATCAAAATCAATGGCTTTTTCCATTCCCTGTTCTCTAGGACCTCTCTGAAGCATGAGATACTGCCAATCCCTATCATTCTTTTTTTAAATCTTCTAAGTGTGATTGCTTAAACTCCAGTATCATTAACAGTGTTAAATTAGCTTCAAATGTATAATATAGTGATTCAGCAATTCTATACATTATGCAGTGCTCATTATGGTGAGAGGACTCTTAAATCCCCATCACCTATTTCACCCATCCCTCCAACCACCTCACCTTTGGTAAACATCGGTTTATTTTCTATAGTTAAGAGTCTGTTTTTTGGTTTGTCTCTCTTTTTATTTTATTTTGTTTTGCTTCTTAAATTCCACATATGAGTTAAATTGTATGATATTTCCCTTTTCTGACTTATTTCAGTTATTATATACCATCTGGATCCATCTATGTTGTTCCAAATGGCAAGATTTCATTCGTTTTATGGCTGAGTAATATTCCATTATACAAACATACCACATCTCTTCTTTATTTATTCATCCATTGATGGAGACAGTTGGGCTGCTTCCATAATTTGGCTATTGTAAATAACGCTGCAGTTAACATAAGGGTACATGTATCTTTGAATTAGTGTTTTTGTATTCTTTAAGTAAATATCTAGTGGAATTACTGTATAATATGGTAATTCTATTTTTAAATTTTTTGAGGAAACTTTATACTGTTGTCCACAGTGGCTGCTCCAGTTTATATTCCCATCAATAATGCACAAGGGTCTGTTTGTCTCTACATCCTTGCCAACACTTGTTATTTTATGTTTTTTATTTTAGCCATTCTGACAGGTGTGAAGTGATATCTTATCATGGTTTTGATTTGCATTTCCATGATGATAGGTGATGCTGAGCATCTTCTCTAAAGAAATGTCTTTTCATGTCTTCTGCCCATTTTTAATTGGATTATTGGGGCTTTTTTGTGTTAGGTTATATAAGGTCTTTATATATTTTGGATGCTAACACTTTATCAGATGTTATTTGCAAATATCTTGTCCCTTTCAATTGGTTCCTTTCAGTTTTGTTCATTGTTTCCTTTGCCGTGCAGAACTTTTTATTTTGATATAGTCCCAATAGTTTATCTTTCTTTTGTTTCCCTTGCCTCAGGAGACCTATCTAGAAAAATGTTGCCATGGCTGATGTAGAGAAATTACTGCCTGTGCTCTCCTATGGTTTTTATGGCTTTGGGTCTCAAATTTAGGTCTTTAATCCATTTTATTTTTGTGTATGGTGTGAGAATGTGGTCCAGTTTCATTCTTTTATATGTAGCTGTCCAATTTTCCCAACATCATTCGTACAGAGACTATTTCCCATTGCATATTCTTTATTCTTTTGTGAATGGTTAATTGACCATATACTCATGGGTTTATTTCTGCCCTCTCTACTCTGTGCTGGTGCTCTCTGTGTCTACTTTTGTGCCATTACCATGCTGTTTTGATTACTATACCTTTGGAGTATGTCTTGATATCTGGGATTGTAATCCTTCCAGTTTTATTTTTCTTTTTCAAGATGGCTTTGGTTATTCTGGGTCTTTTGTGATTTCATACAAATTTTAAGATTATTTGTTCTAGTACTGTGAAAAATGCTGTTGGTATTTTGATAGTGATTGCATTAAATCTGTAGATTGCTTTGGGTAGTGTGAACATTGTTTTTTCAACCTTAAAAAATTTATTACAGATTATAAAAGTAATGCATACATGCACATAATTTAAACAAAAAAGGATGTGTTATACAGAACCTAAAAATATTTCTGTTTGGTATACTTCTTTTTTAAAATTTTTTATTTAAATTCAATTTTTTTTTCATTTAAAATTAGTTAACATAACACATTATTAGTTTCAGAGGTAGAGTTTAGTGATTCATCAGTTGCATATAACACCGAGTGGTAATTACATCAAGTGCTCTCCATAATACCCATCAACCCAGTTACCCCATCCTCCCACCCATCTCCTCTCCAGCTACCCTCAGTTTCTTTCCTATGGTTAAGACTCTCTAATGGTTTGTCTCCCTCTCTGATTTCATCTGATTTTATTTTTCTATCCCTTCCCCTATGTTCATCTGTTTTGTTTCTTAAATTTCACATTTGATATGTGTCTTTCACTGTCCGACTTATTTCATTTAGCATAGTATCCTCTAGTTCCATTCACATCATTACAAATGGACATTTTAACAAATTTGCTCTTCCAATCTGTGAATGTGGAATATACTTCCATATATCTGTGTCATCTTCAATTTCTTTCATCAATGTTTTACGGTTTTTACAAGACAGATCCTTCACCTCCTTTATTAAGTTTCTTCATAGGTATTTTATTATTTCTGGTGCCATTGTAAATAGGACTGCTTTCTTCATTTCTCTTTCTCCTACTTATTAGTGGATAGAAGTGTAAATGATTTTTGTATATTGATTTTGTATCCGGTGACCTTACTGAATTTGTTTATCAGTTCTAGCAGTTTTTTGGTGCAGTCTTTAGGGCTTTTTGTATCATGTCATCTGCAAATAGTGAAAGTTTTACTTCTTCCTTATCAATTTGGATGTCTTTTCTTTTTCTTGTCTGATTCTGTGGCTAGGACTTCCAGTCCTATGCTGAATAAAAATGGTGAGAGTGCACATCCTTCTTTTCTTCTGACGTTAGAAGAAAAGCTCTCCATTTTTCACCTTTGAGTATAATATTAGCAGTGGGTTTTTCATATATGGCCTTTATTATGTTGAGATATATTCTCTCTAAACCTGCTGTTTTGAGGCTTTTTGTCATGAATTGCTGATGTGCTTTGTCAAATGATTTCTTTGCATCTATTGAAATGATGGTTTTATGGTTTTATCCTTTCTCTTGTTGATGCGATGTATCACATTGATTGATTTGCAAATATTGTACTGCCCTTGCACTCCAGAATAAATCCCACTTGATTTTGGTGGATGATTTTTTTTAATGTATTGTTGGATTCCATTTCCTAATGTTTTGTTGAGCATCTATGGTCATCAGAGATATTTGGTCTGTAGTTCTTTTTTTGTAGTGTCTTTATCTGATTTTGGTATCAGGGTAATAACTTAAAATTCTTTACATTTTTTCTGTTTCTGTCATTCTACCATATTCTGATTCCCTTCGCTGCTTTCTGTCTCCTCACTGTCTTCTCTCCACCTTTCATCATCTATACCTCATATCTCAGATATTTGTTCTTCCATTCCTAAGTCTTTTGGTGATCTTAACTATCTCCCCAACTTCAACTCTTCAACTATTACTTACATATGGATAATCCTAAAATTGTTATTACTAGTCCTGAATTTATGCTTTCTCTCATAAAATTGAGTCCTGCATTTCTAACTAATGTCATCACATAAAGAGCATTTCACCTAAAGCAAAAAATATTTTCTCTCCCTAACTCTAAGTTAATTGATTATACATATTTTTCATTTATGATAATGCTCTGCAACCATTCTCCCTCATAAACACGGGTACCAAATCATATATTAAATAAAAAGATATCTCTTAAGTTTTTCCTCACTTCACACATCTAATAACCTCAAAGTTATACTGATTCCTCATTTCTTTCCTGTAGCCACTACTGTACACTAGACTCTATTTTTCAGGTAAGTGAAAAAGTTTTCTAATCAATTGTTCTGTCTTCAACCACTCCCTTTTACATCTGTCTTACCATTTACTACCAGTAACTACCAGTATAAGTTACTACTAGTTACTACCAGTAACTACCAGTATAAGATACAGAGATTTATACGATGGTTTATACAATAAACCATTACTTGAGCATTTCATTCCCCATTTCAGAAACTTAAGAATAGCTACTTATAACTACAGGATAAAGTCTAGACTCCTTAGCTTAGTTTTCCAAAATGTGGTTTGATTCTATCTTTTGAACTCTAATTCTCACTACTCTCCTAGATTAAGTCTCTGTCCCCCATACAATTTGTGCATTTTCCACTCTGATGCTTTGATCCCTCACATCTTAAACAATTTGCTTCTCCTTCAATGGTGAACACAAATCTCATATCCTCCACGAAATCCTCTGACCATCTCCATCTGGAAATGATAATTTTCTTATTTGGTACTAACTGTACCTGCCACTTAATAGACATTTAACACTCAAGTTTATTTCATTTCCTCAACCACTGGTTCACTACTTAAGTATAGGACTCTACACAGAATATTTATTGATTGTCCATTAATAGCTTTGATAAATATTCTAAGAATCAAATTTTAAATTCCAAGTTATTGAAGAATGTTATACCCCTATATTTCCCACTGTTAACTGTAATCAATATGGCATCGTTATTATTTCAGAAAATTGTTCTAAGAAATCTCCAATATTTGGAAAGTTAACTAGATGTATTTACATTCTAAGAAACAGCCTTGCTTCCTGTAGTTCTAAAGTACAAAGATAAAGAAGAAAAGAAGTTAGATATTGATGTCACTAAAGCACAATATTTGAAACAATATTTTAAGAAAAATGCAAAAAAGAAAGATTTCAAGTTGCAACAAATATCATTAACCACAGTTCATTGGCTTGTGATTCATTCCAGATTTCATGTGAATTAGTTTAGATTTCATAGCAACATGATTCCTTGTAATAGCAGAAAAAATCACCTAAAAGGATGGTGAATCCCTAATACAAATTAAGTTACTACATATATTCTCAAGTAAGAAAACCAGCCAGTTTAATAAAAATATGGACACTTTGGGGGAATATTTATGCTATTTACTAACCAGAAACCTGCCAGTTAGTCACTTCTGTCATGTCTCTACCTAAATAAGAAAATGAGTACTTTATTAAATACTCAGTGTCTCTGAGTACTCTGAGATCCTAAATCTTTTTAAAATCCTTTGAGAATGTGTGTTTCAGAACTTCAGCAAGCCTCTGTGATTCTTTGCCCCTTCAGGCTCTCTACCACATCTGCAGAGCCTGAGGCTTGACTTCATTTTGTTCTGCAGTATTTGATAACTGAACAACTGTAAATGAAATGAGATAATCTATTGGGTATGTTTAGAAATCAACTCAAGTTTTCTAAATTATTTCAGAATGAATCCTTTTCGTATTTCTTTGTTTCTAATATGTTTTCACTGTTGATTATAGTAGACTGGTCCATAAGATCTTTGAGGATAATGTTTTTTTCTATGTCGTATACCCCTGTCCAGAATATATTCTCCTGTGCCAGACATAACGAAGCCCATGAAGCCACTAAAGAAATAGTCATTAAACAGAATTCTTATCCCTGGAACAAATAAATGGTATCCAAGGAGGATAGGGTCAAAATTATTGGGCTCTCTTTGAAGTGGAAAATTTGTTTCAGAAGTCAACTAGGTAAAGAACTACAGTTGTTCTCCTGGGATGACTTTTGAAATGAAAGCTGACCATGAGGGAGATCACTATGACAGGCCTTAACCCTGTTGGATTTAATCACCTATGAAAGCTCTTTCCCTGTTGTGCACATCAGGAGGCTTATAAATTGGATGCAGACAACTCAATCTCTTTCAAAAGTCAGCTTTCTCTGAAGGACTTGGAAAGAATGGTTTCATAATTCCTATAGTAAGAGGAGTTGCCACAGTAAAATAGCAGCAGTTGGGGTTAGGTAGGCCCCCTTTCCCATGCAGATTCCCCAGTAAGTGTTTTTGTTTCTTGGTTTTGTTAAAATAAGATCCAAGTTATGGTTTCATAATTTCCCCATCACTAGCCCTGAAATGAAGTTACTACAGACCTTAAGCTGGAATGACTCCACTGGCTGCATAGCAAACCTTTGTCCAAGATTCAAACCAAACTGAATGTTTGAGGGTTTGGGTTGTTTTGAGTTTTCTAAACTTCAAGCTTAAATTTTCATGAACCTTATTGCACTTCCTGATCTTTTCTGGGAGAGAGAGTGGAAAAACTGAAGTGTTTTGTGCCGGTGTTAGAAGCAGCCCTCCAACTGTTGTAACTGCCTGCATGGAGAAAAGATAGGCCTAGATAGGCATATTGTAAGACGGTCAACTCTGGAATTTTATTTTTTTATTTCTCTTTGAAAATTTCTCTTAAATTCCGTTTTCCTAATACCTACTGCTTAATTAAAACATTAAGTAGAAAACTGGAGTGCAGTGTTCCTAAAAACCATAGCACAATGATAAAAGCAAGCCAGCAATTTTAGTTCAGAATTGAAATAAAATAGCTACTACCTATTATAACAATAATAACTAAGTATTAAACAAACATAACAACATCTTCAATGCCATCTTAGGAAAGGAACTGGATGGAAGAAAGAGGAATGTACAGATTTAAGTCTTTCTCTCTTTTTTTTAATTAAAAATCTTTTGTTTATTTGTGACTCTCTGAATATTATTATTTTTTATTTAGGAGGCAACTTTTTTAATTAAGTTCAATTAGCCAACTTATAGTACATCATTAGTTTTTGATGGGCTTGGAAAATTCTTGAATTCTACAGATCCATGGGAACAGAGTAGAATTGTAGGAGGAAAAGATGTTCAAGAAGTAAAGGAAATAAGGTATATAAAAATTCATAGCAGAGCTACTTAGTGTGGTGAAGACAATATAAGCCATGGATCAGACGAAAAATCAAGAACTACGTCATTCTCAATAAGTGTACTGCAGTCTAATGGCTTGGGTGGATGCCAGCTCAGAAAACAACTCATGAATGAGAGCTTTAGAGTTAAATATTGATGGTCTATGTCAAGAGGGAACTTCAAGAGACACTGAAAAGGGCAACTGTAACCACAGCATCATGAGCACTGTTTCATTTTTTCATTACCGTGATGGATAATTTGCTCATACAGAAATCCAGTGGCTATATATAAAGTCAAATGTATCTGAAGTTGCTTGGCATGAACTTATGCTTAATAAACACCATATTGACCCAGCCAGAGCCTCTCTCTTAGGAAACTTAAAGGAATCATTTGTAAGCAAGCCAAATTCTGAATGGGAATCTCTACAAGTCCTGCTGAAGATCCTTATCTTAGAAGTACTGGGACCTAGGCCTCCTCATTTCTCCTGATAGAACCCCATAACCAGGGGTGCCTGGGGGGCTCAGTTGGCTAAGCATCTGCCTTCAACTCGGATCATGATCCCAGGGTCCTGGGATCGAGTCCCACATCAGGCTCTTCACTCAGCAGGAAACCTGCTTCTCCCTCTGCCTGCCACCACTGCTGCTTCTGTGCTCTCTCTGTCTCTTCCTCTGACAAATAAATAAAATCTTTAAAAAAAGGAATCCCAGGGGTGCCTTGGTGGTTCAGTGGGTGAAAGCCTTTGCCTTGGGCTCAGGTCATGATCTCAGGGTCCTGGATTTGAGTCCTTCATCGGGCTCTCTGCTCAGCAGGGAGCCTGCTTCCCACTGTCTCTCTGCCTGCCTCTCTGCTTACTTGTGATCTCTCTCTCTCTGTCAAATAAATAAATAAAATCTTTAAAAAATAAGTAATAAATACATTAAAAATTTAAAATGGAACCCCATAACCAAACATATCTGGACATCTCTTTAAAGAGCTTAATGAAGGCAAGGCTGATATATCCAATTCAGATTCTTAATCTGTCTCTCACTACCCAAATCTAGAGAAAAATATACTTTTATTCAAATCCTTATAAATATTATCTTCAGCAACCACACCTATCCATAACTACTCTTTGAAGGAAATCATGTTCAAATAAAACTGACTACAGGGCAATTATCAGGTGTGGGAAGTCCTAGGATCATGACAAAGGGAAACTGCTTGCTAGTCACAGACAGAACAGAAATGTTTAAAAATCAAGAAAGTAGATCAAATTATGCATTGGTGCAGGGGGGAGGGCAGTCTCAATCTGGAGTTGTGAAATCAGTTAAGAATCAATAACAGGATGGGGTGCCTGGGTGGCTCAGTTGTTGAGCATCTGCCTTTGGCTCAGGTTATGATCTCAGGGTCCTGGGATCAAGTCCTGCATTAGGTTCCCTGCTTCTGCCTCTCCCCCTGCTTGTGTTTCCTCTCTCACTCTCTCTCTCTCTCCCTGTCAAATAAATAAATAAAATCTTAAAAAAAAAAAAGAATCAGTAACTGGATGGGCAGAAAAAAATTAACTATGTAAGTCATAAACTTTTTTTTAAAATCTATTCCTTCATCAAAGCAAATTTCCCATATAAAAGCAGATAAGGTACATTGTTTTTTGTTTAAGATTTTATTTATTTGTTTATTTGTTTGTTTATTTGACAGAGAGAGATCACAACTAGACAGAGAGAGGAGGAAGCAGGCTCCCTGCTGAGCAGAGAGCCCGATGCGGGGCTAGATCCCAGGACCCTGAGACCATTACCTGAGTCGAAGGCGGAGGCTTTAACCCACTGAGCCACCCAGGCACCCCTGTTTGTTTGTTTGTTTGTTTGTTTGTTTGTTTGTTTTTAAAGATTTTATTTATTTCACAGAGAGAGACACTGCGAGAGAGGAAACACAAGCAGGGGTAATGGGAGAGGGAGAAGCAGGCTTCCGGCTGATCAGGGAGCCCAGTGCAGGGCTTGATTTCAGGACCTTGGGATCATGACCTGAGGTGAAGGCAGACACTTAACAGCTGAGCCACCCAGGTGTCCCAAGGTGAATTATTTTGTTTTTAGTTCATTATTTTTTCTGAGCAAGCTTTAATATAGAAAATTCAGAATATAGATAAACACAAAGAAAATACATGCATTTTAACTACCTACAATTCTCTTACCTGGATATAATATTATTGGTATTTCAGTGTATAATCTTACACACACACACACACACACACACACACACAGTATTTTTAAAAGATATCTTAAAATGGCTTTGTAAATTTTTTCATTAAATAAGTATTAATAACATCTTTTCATGTACACAAACTTATACCTACATCATCATCCTTAGTGACCACAAGGTATAGTTGTACCATAATTTGTTTAGCCAACTATTTATGGTAACTTAAAGTTTCTAATTTTTCAGAAAGCATTTTTGCACATACCTCTTGGTATATTTCATGGTTATTCCTTTAAAAAGGATTTCTAGATGTGGAATTACTTGGTAAAAGATACATATTTTGGCACAGATTTCCAAATTACTTCCCAGAAATGTTTTATCAATATATACCTCCACTAGAACATATGAGCCATCATTTAACTACCTCTTCACAAATCCTAGCTTTTTTCATTATTCTAAATCATTACCAACCCTAATAGGAAAAGTATAGGAACTTACTGGAGTTTAATTTGAATTTCTTTATTAGTGGAATGACTTGGGTTTTTGCAGTTTTGCTGTTTTACCATACAGAAATCAGATTTAAATATTTACAAGGTTTAGATATATTCTAATAGTATACCTTTGGGATTACATATAAGACTTTTCCTACCATAAGATTATCTGGCCATTTTCTCATGTTTTTTCTGGTCTTTTTGTTGTTTGGTTTTACACAATTTAAGTATGTACTTATACCTGAACTGCATTTTTCATTAAGGACTAATAGAATTCCAACATTACTTTTCTCCAAATGTTTAGCCCATTTTCTCAATACCAGTCTTTGAATAAACAACTTTTCCTCATTGATTTGAAGGCAGTCTTTAGCTTATAATAATTCTAATAAATATTTGGTTATATTTGTTTCCATTAAGTTCACTTACCTATTTCTGGTTCTGTATATACTACATTATTTTAATTTTTTAGCTTTTTAAAAAATAAATTTTATTATCTGGAGGAAGGCCCTACTAAGAATTCTTTTCCTCCAAATGTACATGCTGTTTTCTCAGGTGATCATGTTTGTTGTTGCTGTTGTTTTAATTTAATTAGAACTACGTTAAAATTTTTCAATAACCTGGAGAAAGTTGATATTTTATAAGCCCTCTCTCTCCATTGGTTTGAGTCTTCTCTTAAATTTCAAAGTGAAATTTTTGTCTGTCTTCTCAAAATTTATTAGTCTTTAATTTTAAGCCTTCTTAAAGAATTATATAGCTAGACTATATATTTTAGATATTCTATTTCATCACTCTGATAAATGGGGTCTCATTTTCCATAGAGATTTTCTAGTATATAGATGTGTTAGGGATCCCCAAGACTACCCTTAAGCTCAATGATTCATTAGGACCCCTACATAGGACTTAGAGTTGTTACACTCATGGTTATGGTTTATTACAGTGAAAAAATAAAAAGGAGTAAAGGGAAAATCATATAGGGCACAATCCAAAGGAAACCAGCCTCAAGAATTCAGATGTCCCTTCCCAGTGGAATCACATGAGACACACTTAATTTTTCCAGTAGAAATGTATGACAACATATGCAAAGTGTTGTCAGCCAGTGACATTCTCCCAAGCTTGAATGCCCTGGGTTTTTTAATTGGGGGTCATTTGTGTAGATATATAGCACTTGGATTATAAACATCAGTTACCAAAGCTCCAGATCCCAGAAACAAATCTTAAATCACATTGTTAGCATAAACTATTTGTATAAACTGGTACAGCATGGTTCAAGGCCTCAGGCATTCAGTGCACACACACACACACACACACACACACACACACACACTTTTTTTTTAAGATTTTATTTATTTATTGGACAGAGAGAGAGAAAGATCACAAGTAGGCAGAGAGGCAGGCAGAGAGAGAGGGGGAAGCGGGCTCCCTGCCCAGCAGAGAGCCTGATGCGAGGCTCGATCCCAGAACCCTGAGATCATGACCTGAGCCGAAGGCAGAGGTTTTAACCCACTGAACCACCCAGGTGCCCCCCCCCACACACACACTCTTATTCGAAAGAACATTCCAAGCAACCAGCTCCCAGGTGCCTGCTAAAGGCCAGTCCTTATTGGCTCTAGCTGTCATACTGAACACATCTGTTTCCAATTTTTTTTTTATTTATTTTTGTAGTCTTTCTAGTTAGACATTCATATCACTTGTGAACAAAGGTAATTTTGTCTCCTCCACTCTGGTAAATATCAGATTATTTTGTTGGTTATTTATGCATTTGCTGGAATTTCCAGAACAATGATGAATAACAGTGATAACAGTGAGCATTAAGTCTTATTCTTGACAATAGTGGAAATGTTGTAAGGCTAGTTATTTTATTGGTATTAGTATTTGGCATGTTCTTTTTCATGTTATTTATAACTTATTAACTTTTTTTATTTCTCATGAAACAGCTGTGGAATTTAATCAAATGCTTGTGGGGATCAGTTAAAATAATGATATCTAAGATACTCAAGAAAATAAAATGTGAGCTAAAAATTTTATATCCAGCAAAACTGATCTTCATTGGTAAAGGATACAAATGATTTAACAAATGAAACCTGCAAAACCTCAGGGAATATTGTTCCTATGAGCCCTTACTGAGGAACCAACCAGAGTAGTAGCTGCATACAACCAAAATGACTACACAGACATCAACAAAAGTCTAGTAATGAGCATTAAATATATAAATATTATACTTATAAAATAATAAATGAGTGCTTAAAACAGAAAACAGTATGTAACGGTTATGTGCTCAGATAATGGTCAACACTTGCACAACTTTAAAAAAATGGAGTGGACATATAAAAAAACAACTTTTTAAAATGCTACTCAGTATATTTGGAGCTATATTTATATTGGAGATATAAAACAATAAATATTTTGAGATTATGTACTTATGAAAATTAATGAGTAATTATGAGCTATTCTAATATCCCCTGTGTCCTTCAGAACTGGGATTTTCAATGGGAGAGAAAAAGTAGATACAGATATAACACAAAAGAGATTGAGTTAAAAATCACTACAGGGGAATTTGAACTGAAAGCATTAGTATGAATTCATTAGATATTTTATGTAATATACTGTTTTTATTTTCTATATCCACTGATGAGGCTTAGAAAAAATGACCAACCCAGTAGCAATGAAATCTCTGCTACCAGGAAATCTCTGCATTGAAATTCCAACTCTTATTTCAAGACTTAGTGAAGAAATGACAAATTCAGATCTAGCAAAAGAAATGTACAAGATGAACCTGGAACATTGGGTCATACTAGATAGCAAGAAAGCTATCACAGACTCAAGAGTCCATGTAAAGAGGCTCTCCCTGGCCAAAGGTGGGACAAATTGAGCTGTAGGTTGGGTAATAATCTCAAGTGAATGAAACACAGCAAATATGTTTAAATCCATGAGTTCATATTGATACTTAGGGGGAAAAAATAAATGATCACCTTTTGAGAATGAGAGGGATGAAATTCATTATTCTGAACACTGTAAATAGGGGAAAAAATTAAGCATCTATCTTGCATGTCTCATATACACTGTACCACCAAGAAACAAAATAATAAAGGGGGAACATCTCTTATAAAAGTATTTCAAATAATAAATGAAGAGACTGATAAAATTAAAATTTCACCATTTTTAACCCCCAATTGAGCATCAATACCTGATAATAACATTTATGTGCCTCTTGATCAGACAAAGCAAAAATGTCATTTATACACTTGCTGAATGGATCAAACATGAGTTTTATTAAATCTCTGGATCCTATTACCAATTTGCATGAAGTAAGGAAGGCAAAGAAATATGTTGAACTCCATCATGAGTACCTAATTAGCAAAATCCTGACTGGGAAATTCTACAAGTCAAATATCTCGGGCTAATCACCAGATAAACTGTGAAAAAGAGAAAAAGATGAAGGGGAACCTATACATTAAAAAGAGACTTATAAGACCTCAGTTTTTTTGTTTTTTTAATGAGCAAAACTAAATTATGGTGTCTAGGTATTAACACTTGAGTATTCAAAGTACAGAGAAATTCAAATAATTCGTTACTATAAAAATAACAATGGTTATTTTGGGGGTGTTAACTGGGGAGATTGGGCACAGAGGCTTATGGGTGTAAAGTTTTATTTCTTCTCTTGAGTGCTGACTAGTTTATCTTGTAATAACTAATTAAGCTATACATTTGTGTGTTTTTCTGTTTTTTGTGTGTTATTTTTCAATAAAATGGCCCAAAAGTCCACTAAATATTTGTTAATTGGTCAAATATGAGTATCCTTATTAAAATACATCCTTTGCAAATGTTGCTGCCATATTTTATTTTTTTAAGTTTTATTTAAATTCTAGTTAGTTAACATATAGTGTAATATTGGTTTCAGTAGAATTTAGTGATACATCACTTACATATGTAAGTGTAACTTACATGTGACTAACTCAGTGTTAGTCACAAGTACCCTCCTTAATACCCATTACCCATTTAGCCCATCCCCTGCCCACTTCCCCTCCAGGAATCTTCAGTTTGTTTTCTATACCTAAGAGTTTCTTATGGTTTGTCTCCCTCTTTTCCCCTCCCCATACGTATGTTCATTTGTTTTGTTTTGTTTAATTTCACATGTAGGTGAAATCATATGGTATTTGTCTTTCTGACATATTTCACTTAGCAAGATACACTCTAGCTCCATCCATGTTGTTTTAAATGATAAGATTTCATTCTTCTTTTTTTTTTAAGATTTTGTTTATTTGACAGAGAGATCACAAGTAGGCAGAGAGGCAGGTGGGGGGTGAGGGGAGCGGGAAGCAGGCTTCCTGCTGAGCAGAGAGCCCAATGCGGGGCTTGATCCCAGGACCCTGAGATCATGACCTGAGCCAAAGGCAGAGGCTTTAATCCACTGAGCCACCCAGGCGCCCCAGATTTCATTTGTCTGAGTAATATTCGTGTGTGTTTGTGTGTGTGTGTGTGTGTGTGTGTATGTGTGTGTGTGTGTGTATGCATCTATGTGTACCGTATCTTCTTTACCCATTCATCAGTCAATGGACATTTGGGCTCTTTCCATAGTTTGGATATTATTGATAATGCTGCTATATCAGGGTGCATGTGCCCCTCCAATAGTATTTTTGTATCCTTTGGGTAAATTCCCAGTAATGCAATTGTTGGATCTAGGGTAGTTCTATTTTTAACTTTTTGAGGAACCCGCATACTGTTTTCCAAACTGGCTGCACCAGTTTGCATTCCTACCAACAGTGTTAAGAGGGTTTCCCTTTCTTGACGTCCTGGCCAACATCTGTTGTTTGCTATGTTGTTAATTTTAGCCATTGGGACAGGTGTGATGTTGTATCTCATCATGGTTTTGATTTGTATTTCCCTAATGATAACCAACGTTGAGCATCTTTTCATGTATCTGTTAGCTATCTGCACGTATTCTTTGGAAAAACATTTATTCATGTCTTCTGCCCGTTTCTTAACTAGATTACCTGGGGGTTTTTTGAGTGTTGAGTTTGATAAGTTCTTATAGATTTTGGATACGAACCCTTTATCAGATGTGTCATTTGCAAATATCTTCTCCCATTCTGTAGGTTGCCTTTTAGTTTTGTCGATTGTTACTTTCACTGTGCAGAAACTTTTCATCTTGATGAAGTCTCAATAGTTCATTTTTGCTTGTTTCCCTTGCCTCTGCAGATGTGCTAGTAAGAAATGGCTATAGCCAAGGTCAAAAAGGTTAGTGCCTTTGTTCTCCTCTAGGATTTTGATGGTTTTCTGTCTCACACCTAGGTCTTTCATCCATTTTGAATTTATTTTTTGTGTGTGGTGTAAGAAAATGGTCCAGTTTCATTCTTCTGGATGTGGCTGTCCAGTTTTCCCAACAGCATTTGTTGAAGAGACTATCTTTTTTCCAGTGGATATTCTTTCCTGCTTTGTCGAAGATTACTTATGGGTCCATTTCTGGGTTTTCTATTCTGTTCCACTGATCTATGTGGCTTTTTTTGTGCCAGCACCATATTGTCTTGTTGACTACAGCTTTGTAATATACCTTGAAGTCTGGAATTGTGATGCCTCCAACTTTGCTTTTCTTTTTCAAGACTGCCCTGGCTATTTGGGATCTTTTATGGCTCTATACAAATTTTAGGATTGCTTATTCCAGCACTGTGAAAAATACTGGTGGTATTTTAATAGGGATTAGACTAAATGTGAAGATTGCTTTGGGTAGTATAGACGTTTTAACAAGTTTGTTCTTCCAATCCATGAGCGTGGAATGTTTTTCTATTTCTTTGGGTCATCTTCAAATTATTTCATAAGTGTTCTTTAGTTCTCAGAGTACAGATCTTTTACCTCTTTGGTTAGGTTTATTCCTAGGTATCTTAGGGTTTTTGGTGTTGCTATCATATTTTAAAATTAGAAAAATAAGCTATATAAAGAAATAATTCCAATTTCTATGATGACATCCTTCATCAAGTAGCATTAATTATTCACACTAGTGTTACATTATCCTATATTAATAAGGAAACCACATGACAAACTTCTACCAAAGAAAGATAGGTCAATGTGATTAATTTCAGTAAGACTTACTGGGTGCCTACTATGTGCTTGATTTTTATCTCCTGAGTGAATAAATGATACTTCAGTTCACTGGAAGTATTTGACTAGCTATGGTCAAACAAAATTTACCAAAAGTACTTCATTACCTTAACTAGTTTTTCCTTTATAAAGTAAAAAGTATATTTTTCTTGCTTTCCATAGTTACATTTAAGTTAAATTAATAAAAGCTGACTCAGCAATTTCACACTCTTAAAACAGCAGTTTTTCCACCTGCCCACAGTTTACCAACAGTAAGAGGTGCTAGGCAGTGAGCAAGACTGTAAGCTATCAACATAATATCCACACTCATAATTTTCTTTACTTTATAGAATTTCAATACTATTCTGGGTGCCAACCAGATCTAGCTAAAAATTGCTTCCTGGCTTCTCTTGCAATAAGGAGTGATTTTTTTGAGAGGTAGACAGTCACATCTTGTGGGGCTACAACTGATGTGTGCTAGACTTTGCTTCTCCCCTCCACAGCTCTTTTCAGCCAGGAATACAAATATGATGACCACAGTTGCTGCAACTACTATAGTGACCTTGGGAATAGAACTCAATACTAAGTATGGCCAAGAGCAATAAGAGAACCTGGTTTCTGGTGATATTGTGGAACCATGATGCTCTGATTATGCCCAGACTCCTCTTTGCATGGGGAAACTAAATCTCCCAATTTATTTAAGTGCCTCTATTATAAATCTGTTACTCAGCTAATTATTAACCAATGCAATAATCCCTTTGATTAATATGAGTTTCAACAGTGTGCATGCCCAACAATAAAAAGCACACACAGATATACGACCTTAGAGAAATCTGAAGAAAGTTGCAAAAATCAACAACAAAAAAGAATTCTCAGAGGTATAAATTACACTTCCTTTTCTCCCCCTAAAGGTTTTATTTATTCAAGAGAGAGCAAGAGAGAGAGTGAAAGTGAGAACACAGAGGAAAGGCAGAAGCAGATTCCCTGCTGAGCAGAGAGCCCACCATGGGACTTGATCCCAGAACCCCAAGATTACCACTTGAGCTGAAGGCAGCTAACTGATTGAGTCACTCAGGTACCCCCAGACCCTCTTCCTTAAAGAAGGATTGTTAGGACTTAAACAGCATGAGCAAGACTTGCTGATTTGAAGGGGAAAATGAAATTGAAATAATAAACAATGACAAAGTGCCAGTTCCTGCCACTTGTAGAACTTTCTATGGAATGTCATTGGCAACATCAACAGCAGTAGTGGTATTGAAAATATTTATTAGGCATCCATATAACTGCAAATTATACAGAGGTAAGTAGTATTTGGATGAATTTGACAGCATGATCTCTGCTTCCAAAGGAACGTTCATGTATGTATGTCACAACATATGATGAGCTTCAGAGACACAGTGATTGCCATCAGCAAGAAAAATATACTTCTTGGCAACTGCCAGGACACATCATTTCTTTCCATCACTGGCAAGATCTTGGCTGGAATTATTTTGGATCAGCTACTGTTCAATGATGGCAACTGTGCACTCCCAGAATAACTGTGGCTTTTAAACCACAGGGCAACTGACAAAATCTTTTCTCTGTGTCAGAAATAAAAATACAGAAGGCAGTCTGGATATTACTAAATCTATTGACTGCACAGAAACTTTTGACTCTGTCTATAGACCTGAACTATGTGTTACTATGTAAATTTTTGTGCCCATGCTTTGTAAGGATCTAAGAAGTTGGTGAGACTGTACACATTAGTTAATTAATCGAAGATCATTTAAACAGCTACCATACACCCAGCACTATGCAGATTATAGCTATTTGTATGATTGACTATTTAATGAGTGTCTCTTCCATTAGAATATAAACTTCATACAGAAGGGCCTGAGGCTATCCCATCATCTACAGAATCCCCAGTGCCTCGCAGTGTCTGGCACATATTATTAGATACACAGTAACTATCTGTTGAATGAATAAAGGCACAATCACAAAACACAATACTTATACTTACCATGGGGAGACAAAACATAAAGTAAGTGTATCTTATTATCTAGATTAATCTTCACAATTCCCACTGTCTAGGGCAGTGCTGTCCAGTAGAAATTTATGTAATGATGAAAAGGCTCTATAACAGCACTGTCCAGTATGATAGCCACCAGCCAGATGTGGCAACTGAGCACCTGAAATGTGCCTAATGCAACTATACTACATTATCCTTTACTCATCTTAAGCTACATAGCTTCATTTGTTTTTTATTAAAATTTCAGTTGGGATTTTGGAGTTTAAAGTAGAGAATGGGGAATCCTAACTTGTGTTTTCCATTAAAGTGTCCCTTACCCCCACTACCAGCGCCCCCAAAATATACATAACTAAAAGAAATTTAAGAAAGGTTAACAGGTTGTTTGCCTGGGAATTCTACTCCAAAAAGTTGTAAAGAAAGGGTAGAAGAGAGCTTAGCCATTTTTAACTACATGGAGAACTAACCCAACAAAGTCAAGCATTTAGAATACAAATAAATCCCAGCCTCAACAATGCTGGATGGCTAACTGGACTGTCACATTGCAGAACATTCAATGAATTATTCAAAATATATTTATTGAGTGCTTTCTGTGTGCCAAACACTATTTAAAGCTCTGGGGATATAGCAATTAACAAGCTGACAAAATTCCTGTCCTCGTGGAGTCTACAACTCAGTGGATGAATGAGACAGCCTGTCAACAAAGAAATAAGTAAAATAGCATATCAGGTGGTATTAAGTTCTAAGGAAAAAAAAAAGAAAGCGGGGAAGAGGCACAGGACATAAAAGGAAAGGAAGGCTAGGGAAGACCTTACTGAAAAGATGAAATTCAACACACAACTTGGAGGTAAAGACACAAGCCAGCAGATACCTGCAAAAAGAGTTTCAAGCATGGAAACAGCAAGTTCAAGAGACCTCAAATAAGCCAAGGTGACTGGAGCCAAGAGAGCAAGTTTAGGAGTGGAGAAGGGATCAAAAAGTCAGAGAGGCCACCAGATCAAGGAGAAGTTTGTACACCACTATGCAACCTGAAATGTGATTCTAAGAAACAATGAGAAACTTCTGGAGGTTTTTGAATTGAAAAGTGATTTGACTTGCATTTTCAAAGGTCTACTCTGGATGATATATTGAAAAGAGAGTGTTGGTGGAGGCCGGCGGGGCGGTGGTGGGGGGGAATGAAACAAAAAAGACAAAATCCCCTGTCCTCAGTTAGCTTACATTCTAATGACCAGAAGCAGGTGGCAGGTACTTCTCAATTTCACAAACAACTTTTTTTTTAATTCAGTTATTTATATAACTGAATTTTGGGAGGAGATGAAGTAGCACAGGGAGGTTAAGTAACATGGTCATGTGTATACAATACCTTATTTGGAAAAAAGGGTCTCTGCAGGTGTGACTAAATTAAGGATCTTGAGATGAAGAGATATTGCTGTATTCTTCTGTTGGGACCTAAATGCCATCACATGAATCCCTACAGGGGAGGACAGAGGCATATTACAGACAGATACACAGGGGAAGACACAAAGTAGAAAACCTTATGAAGACGGAGCAGGGAGAGCTGTAGCCAGCCACGATGCCAATAGCCACCAGAAGCTGGAACAGGCAATAAAAGATCTCCCGTAGAGCCTCTGGAGGGAGTGTGGCCCTGCCTACAGTTTGACCTCAGACATCTGGCCTCCAGAGCCGGGAGAAATAAATTTCTGTAGTTTTAAGCCACCAAGTTTATGGCAATTTGTTACAGCAGCCCAAGGAACACAGCTATCATACTTTGTACTGTCTGTTATCTTAAACAAATAATTATTCAAACATTTATCTTTTATTTGGTGAAAGTCTACTATATGCCAGATTCTGGAGTTTTCTAAAAGATGTATTTATTTGAGAGGGAGGGAGAGAAAGAGAGATTGAGCACAAACACGAGTAGGGGGAGAGACAGAGGGGAAGAATCTTCAAGCAGACTCCTTGCTGAGCACAGAGCCCAGTGTGGGGCTCAGTCTCACAACCCATGAGATCGTGACCTGAACCGAAACCAAGAGTCTGACGCTCAAACGACTGAGCACCTAGGTACCCCCAGATTCTGTTCTTAATACCAGGAATAAAAATGTAAATAAAACAAAGTCCCTACACTCCTGGACATGTACACAAATGAGGTAATTTTAGAAAATAAGCACAGTGAAGAATATAAAAAATGACATGGAATAGGGAATGACTGGGTTCCTTTAGGTAATGGAGTCAAGGAAGCATTCTCAAAAATCATGCCATTTGAGCTAAGCCTCATGATGCTGAGGGATAAATGCCCATACAAATAATAGGAAGAAGATGGTCCTGAAAGAGGGAACAGAGTAGGGCAAAGATTTAGAGCCAGAAATATCTTGGCATATCAGAGGAATAGAAAGAAGGCCAATATGGCTGGAGAGTGATGAAAACGGAGGAAGAGAACAGTAATGTAGGCCATTTCTATCAATTATCTACTGCTACAAAAATGCTGTGTGACAAACACATACAAAAGTTCATGTTTAGGGGCACCTGGGTGGCTCAGTGGGTTAAAGCCTCTGCCTTCGGCTCAGGTCATGATCTAGGGTCCTGGGATCGAGCCCCGCATCGGGCTCTCTACTCAGCAGGGAGCTGGCTTCCCCCTCTCTCTCTGCCTGCCTTCCCCCTCTCTCTCTGCCTGCCTCTCTACCTACTTGTGATCTCTCTCCTCTCTGTCAAATAAATAAATAAAATCTTTTTTTTAAAAAGTTCATGTTTATAGCTTATGCTTCTGGAATCAGCTAAGAGTCTGCTAGGCAACTCTATTGACCTCAGCTGGACTTGCTTTAATGTCTGATGTTTGAGTTGGTATCTACTGATCCAGGAAGGCCTCAGCTATAGCAAATGGGGCTCTGCTCCATGTGGCACTCTCTCCAGCAGGCTAGCAGGGGAATGTTCTCATGGTGACGGCAGAGGCTCAACAGAGAATATCCAGTGTGCAAGATGGATTCAAGCCTCTGCTTGTGTAATATCTGATAGCTTTTCCTTAGTTAAAGCAAGTCACTTGACTGAGGCCAAAGTCAAGGAGTGGGCAGGTCACCTTGCCCTCAGTGGGAAGACACAGTTACATGGTAGGGAAATAGAAAACAATGAACAACTGAAGCCATCAAGACAAGCTTCTGCAATAGACAGGGCCTTGATAAACTAATGAATGTAAGAAGCAAATTTTCTCTAAATAGGATAATAATGTATTACAAATGTTGTAGGATTTCAGAAAAAAAAGGTATTTGACTATAACACTCAGAGAAAGCTACAAAGAGAAGGGTCTTGAAAGATACTTGTTTTAGATGGGTGGAGGGACAAGAGGAGGAAATTTTAAGAGCAGAGAATAACATGAACAAAATTATGATGGGAGAAAAGAGCACTGTATATACAGAATGAAGACCGGCATGTATACCAGTATCAAGATGTTTCCATCTGATTCAATCTCTATCACAAACAGAAAAAAAATGAAGTAGAACAAACAAATCTCATGTGCATCCTACATAATAGAAACCACTCCATTTCAAAATATTTTGAGAGTCTAGAGTTCTCAATGTGATAATCAGGAATGTCTGAGGACAGAAGACAGCCATGAGAGTACAAACATAAGATTCCAAACATGTGCAACAATGAAGTCTCAATGTAGTATTTACCATAACAGTGAAGAAACCTGAAATTATGAATCAATGTATACAATATAGCAATCCTTTTTGGTAACCCAATGTTGAAAGCTATCATCACATTGTTATTTTGGAAGCATGCTATCAGATGACTCCAAAATTGCTAAAAATCAAAACAATATCCAAGAATTTTCTTTTCAAGGCAACTGAAAAATTTGGCCACAAACATAATCTCAAGCATGTTCATGTAACTCTTGAGGTTACTCGTATCTTGATTCATGGCATTAAGGTTTTAAGGCATTTCTCAAGAATTTTTTAAGCTCTAACAACTGGTAATATATGATTCACTAGAACTGGATCTTCATCTGGCTCTTTAATTATTAATTCTGCTTATATGACACTAATAGCAACATATCATCCAGTAATGAGATTCAGGGAAACAGCCAGTCCACTAGTGTTCATGGACAGATATGAATTCAAATCTTTATACAATTAAATAAAAAAGGGAAACCTCATGCAAAGCAGGCCCCTAATTCAAATACATATTGTAACAATATAAATTTTACATCAAATTTTACACAAAAATTAGCAGCTGTGACCATGGAATAAAGCTTGAGGATACCAATGTTTCTACTCACCTAGTCTCATATTCACTGGACTAATGCCAGTAGAACATCACCAACTCTCCCCATATTTTTGACCAACCAACCCACAAACCCACTACACTGAGCATGGTGACACGATACCCTGCCCATCCCCATTGTGTGAGCAAAACTGAAAAGCTTTATAGCTTCCACAACCCTCGGCTGGGCCCCATATCCATGAAGAATCTCTAAGCCCTCACTATGAGGCTGAGCCTGCATGCTGGGAGACCTGAATCTATCCTGAGCCCTCAAATTGAAGACACCAAAGTTGATTCTTCCCAGAAAGACTGGAGTCAACTCAGCGACTAAATTCAAACTCTCAGAAGTGTAACCTCCTAATTTCACTGCTGAATTTTCAGTGGCCTAAATGCCCATCAGGATCTACCCTTCCCTGACTACTACATAGACACCACACAGACAGAAACACGACCCGTTCTAAGAAGTGTGGAGACTAATTCTTTTGCCAGCCAAATTCACCTTGCCATATACCCTGCTGTTCTTGTTCTCCATCAAAATGTGAACATCTCCCCCACGCTGTCATCTCCAAACAGCTCTGTGCTTCCTCCTCCCTTCCCAATTTGTTACTATGCTTTCTGGGTAATAAACATCCTTATGACCTTCTCCACTTCACTGATATTTTAACCACCACACATACTTTTTTAAGAGTTAGGAAGGGGATGAATATCCTTTTTATTCCGCACTATCAATAACATGTAAAAATCTTCTGTTATGTGAGTCCCATAAATTCAGCAATGCTATTTCTTTCTTTGTTATCATCATGCTATAATATCTTCCATCATTCAGGAGAATTATTCCCTTGGTGCCACACCCTCTCCTGTCCACAGCCCAATTTTTCTGCATTCCTCAGCATAAATTATCGGCTTTTTTTATATTTAACATCTCTACTTATTCTCTTCCTGTTCTTTCTTAAATCCTCTCTTACAGGGGTTTAATCTCTACTAATATCATTGAAATTTCATCAAGGTCACCAGGGACGTCCATATGACCAAATCAAAGATGAATTCTCAGTTTTTATCTTACCCAGTACCCTTTGTGCTTTTCTACGTTTATTCAGATCATGTTCTTACTCCTTTATTCAATTAATATGGTTACATCTGATTTTTTTGAAAGTTAAACCACTCTACATTTCTGAATTAAACCTCACCTGGACACGAATTATGATCCTTTCCATATAACTGGTTTCTACTTGAAAATATTTTGTTTAGGATTTTTACATCTATGTTTACAGGAAAGATTGGCCTATTATTTTCACTTCTTTTAATATCCTTGTCAGGTTTGGTGCCAAGTTTATGCTAGACTCAAAATAAGAGTTGGGAAATTAGCAGGATTCAGACAAACAGAAATAAACACATACACACACACACACACACACACACGAGATTTGTCACAGGGATTCTATCTCATGCGATTGTGGAAGCTAATTAGGTAGTCTCCATAAGTTTGTAGCATCTTTGCTAGAGTCCACAGGGCAGGCAGCTGGGAAGGAAAGATGGACGTAAAGTAGGGAAGAAGAGGACAAGCTGGAACTCAAAAAGCATGAGCTGGAACCAGAGAAAACAGACAGAAACTCATATCTGATCTTGCTGCAACTGACACGTCCTGTAGGAGGGCTAGTGCCCTTTATCACAGAACTGTACACACACACACATCCCAGGAATCAGAAAAACTAAAAGTGGATCCAGGGGAAGGTAGAGCACTTGCAGGCCTGACTGTTGCCCAAGCCAACCAGATGAGCTAGCAGGTAAGCAACATTATGTGTAAGCTACAAAATGAATGCTGACATTTCCGTCCTCTAAGTCTCATACAAAAATGTCTCTTGTGGTCAACTCCAATTAGAAACATACAGATAAAGGGAAGGAAATTTTGGAAAATGTAATTCAGTCTAGGCAAGGTGATACATTACAAAGCTACCACAGAAACTATTTCCTCTTTTTCTATTTTCTGACAGAGTTTTTGCATTGCTTGGAAGAATACACCAGTGAGGGCATTTGGGCCTGGAGTTGCAACAATGGGCTTTCATTTATGGATTCGATCTATTTAATAAATATAGAAATGTTTAGATTTCCTATTTCTTGTGCCAGTCTTGCATCTTTTTTCCTACTGTATTTGTCTATCTCAGGAGACTATGTCCCTCAGGCTGTCTGTATTTGTAAATAAAGTTTTATTGGGACATAGACATGCCCAATTATTAAATATTATGTATAGCTGTTTTCATGCTGCAATGGCAGAGCTGAATAGATGTGACTGTACAGTCCACAAAGCCTAAAATATATACTATCTGGCCCTTTACAGAAGAAGTTTGCCAATCCCTGCTCTGTCTCATCTAAATTTATTGGCAAAAAGTTGTTCATAATATTTACCTATTATCTTTGTTAATGTCTATAAGGTCTGTAGCAGTGTTCTCTTTTTATGTTCCTGGTATTAGTAACTTGTGCTTTTTGGCTTTCTTAATGAGTCTTGCTACTAAGTTATTACTCTTTCAACATAAAATTTTTCTATTCTATGATTTCATTCTATTTTGATTCCTGCTCTTATATTTAGTAACCTCTCCCTTCTATTTTCTTTGAGTTTACTTTGCTGTTTTTTTAACAAGTGCCTTAAGATATAAGCTCAGATCATTAATTTTTCAATCTTTTTTATTTTTGAAAATACACATTTTAGAGCTATACATTTTCCCATAAACACTGCATAACTAAATCCCACATTAGACCGTATATTCATTATCTTCAGTTCTAAATCTCTCTGAATTTCTGTTGTGATTGTTTTTTTTTTTAATTTTATTTATTTATTTGACAGAGAGAGACACAGCGAGAGAGGTAACACAAGTAGAGGTAGTGGGAGAGGGAGAAGCAGGCTTCCCCTTGAGCAGGGAGCTGATGCAGGGCTCCATCCCAGGACCCTGGGGTCATGACCTGAGCCAAAGGCAGACGCTTAATGACTGAGCCACCCAGGAGCCTCTGTGATTGCTTTCTTCAACCATACATTACTCAAAAGTGTATTGTTTAATATCTAAGCATATGCAGATAGTCTTAGCTGTTTTTTCTATTAATGATTTCTGTTTTAACTCAGAGTGATAAAAAAATATGCACGATGATTTCAAATATGTAATTTGTTGAGACACAGAATATCCAAAGCAGTTTTAAAAATGAACCAAGTCGAGCCACTTAGATGTTTGACTTCAATATTACTATATAACTACAATAATCAAGATAAATGGCACTGCAATAAGAATCAACAATTAGATCAAGGAAAAATTAGAGGGTCCCAACATAGGATAGGTCTGTACTTTTGGTCACATAGTTTTTGAAAAAGGCATCGAAGCACCACAATGAGGGAAATAAAATCTTTTCAACAAATGGTACCTAAACAGTTGTATATCCATATAAAAACAGGAACTTACTAAACTCTACCTCATACTCGCACTATATACAAAAACTAATTTGAGATGGCTCATAATAGACCTAAATGTAAAAACTAAAACCATAGAACTTTTAGAAGGTAAGCAAAGTTTCTTAGGACACAGAAAGTAATAATGATAAAAGGAAGAATTGATAAATTAATCTTTACAAAAATAAAAAATTTCTGTTCATCTAAACACCCAAGTAAGAAAACAAATAGTCAGGAGATAGAAAAAATACACACACACAGTAAAGATTGGAATTCAGGATATTTAGAAACTTCTTACAATTCAACAATTAAAAAAAAAATCCCTCCTCCAAAAAGAGCAAAGATTTAAAAAGACACTTCATAAAAGAAGATATGTGAATAGTTAATAAGTACATGAAACATGCTCAACATCATTACCATGGAAATGCAAATTAAAATTACAATGAGATATCACTCTTCATCTACCAAAATGACTAGAATTAAGAAGAGTGACAACATCAAATATTGGTGAGGATGTGGAGCAACCAAAGTTCTAATAAATTCTTAAAGTATAAAATAGTAGAATCATTTTTAAAAATAATCTGATAACTTCTGGGTACCTGGATGGCTGCCTTCGCGCCTGCAATCATAACCTGAGTGTCTGCCTTCAGCTCAGGTTATGATTCCAGGGTCCTCCCTGCCCAGTGAGGAGTCTGCTTATCCCTCTCCCTCCACCCCTTCACCCCTACTCATGCTCTCTCCCTCTCTCTAATAAAATCCTAAAAAAAAAAAATCTGATAATTTCTTATAAAATCAAACATACATCTACTCTATGATCCAGCAATTCCATTCCTAGGTATTAATCTAAGATAAATTTAAAAAAAAAAAAAAAAGTCCACAAAAAGACTTGTACAAAAACGTTCATAGAAGCCTTATTTATAACAGAAAAAAAAAAAACAGATACGATACAAAAGTCCACCAAAAGGAGAATGGATAAATGGATAAACCAACTGTGACTTAAACAATGGTAATAAAATGGAAGGAACTACTGTTTCATACAACATCACAGATTAATGTCAAACATGCTGAGGAAAAGCAGCCTTACGCAAAAGACTGCATACTGGAAGACTCCAAAACAGGCAAAACTAATTCACAGTACCAAAAATCAGAACAAAGATTGCCTCAGAGGAGAGGACTGGGGTGAGGGGTGGGGGCAGTTAACTATGAAGAGGCAAGAGATAACTTTCTGGGGTGATGGCAATGTCTTACTTTGAAAGGAGTTTGGGTTAGGCAGATGTACAGATTTGTCAAAACTCACTAAATGCACATTTGTGAACTGTACATTTTTTGTAAGTTTCACTTTAAAAGAAAAAATTTGTAAGCAAATATTAAATTCTAGTTAATGATATGATGATTTAGTGGAAAGTATGCTGATAATGTATATTTTGAAATGCATTAGAAGTATAAGATGATTAAGGGAGGGACAGAAAGAGAGATAGATAATGAAACAGGTATAGTAAAATATTAATGGTAGAATCTAGGTCAAGGTGTATGGATTATTCACTGTATAAATTTGAGAAGGAATTTAAGCTTTCTTATATCTTTTGGTGATGTAAGTGAGCAATCTTGGCTTCTAAATTCATAAAAATTGGCCATTAAGAAATTCAGGGTTCTCAGTAAAACAATGACCAATCCCTTTGATTTGTATTACAGTTACTGGCATCACAGGGCAAAGATCTGTTAATTGGAAAAAAGAAAATTTTGATAAAGCAGTTTTCAAATATATGGTATTAGTAGTTCTTCAGAAAATGAAGATCACATCTGATACAAACCTTTAGCCTTTCCAAGGTTTTCCTAACCACCCAAGCCCATCTGGCAAAGTTTTTCTTCAAAGTTCCTTTCTACCACTTGGGGACACTTAATTTTCAGCATCAATGGAAAAGAAATCTACTATGCTCCACTGCACATCAGAGTAACCATTTTTTTTAAGTTATCATTTAAGAAAATTGGAAACTATCTCCATAATTAAATGGTTAGGGGAAAACCTCATACTGTTCAGAGGCTATGACAATTTAAGCAAAATAAAGGGAAACATCAACTAATTTTTCTAAACTGTTAAAATGGTTTGAATTTGGTACCAATTTTGGATGAGGATCAGCCAAACCAATTCATCTAGTGGAGATTTAAAACAAAATACATAATTATAAATATTTATTACATTTCCAAAAAAGCAGCTAAGGGAAAAAAAATGTCTACCATTAACAAGGACTTTTATAGATTAAACAGCACCTCCAAAGCATGTTCAAACCCTGGGAAACAAACCAAGGCACAGCTAACAACATTAAGAAACCCTAAGAGGAAAGTCAGAGGATACTGGAGTCTTTTATTATAAATACACTCTCAGAAAACATATCCTTAATAAGATTTAAACAGTCCCCCAAAGAATCAGCAGCTATTTTCATCTATAACAAAATATACTTAGAGAAATCAGAATATTAAACAGCATTGTCCAAGAACTTGAAATATACCCCTGTAACACAAGAGTTTAAAAGGATATACTTTAATATGCTATATATATATATATATTTGTGTGTGTGTAAAAAGATTCCTTTTCAGGGAAAATTTTATACTAAAATATAAATTGATACATCCAATTCCAGGAATATGGCTGACTACTTGTGTAGAGACCACCTCTCAGTAAAAAAATATCTTAAAGTGCTCAACAAAAACATCTTTTATAAAGTATGGCTGCACTGGTGGTAAAATAAGGGACACCATAGGAAGCTAGAAAAGAAAAAAATGCAATATTCCACAGGAGTTAAAAAGGGTTAGAGACAGCATTTACTCTGAGAGACTCTGTGAATTCCTGGTGGCCTAGCACCTGGTTTTAATGACCCACATATGCTGGGACAGAAGACAAACCTTAGGACCAAAAATGAGAGCTCAGATCAGAAAATCCCACATAAAGCTGGGAACCCCCATAAGGAAGTAAACTATAAAAAATCCAGCTAATAGGAGGAAACAAGCCTATGTTGGCAAAGGCTCTGAGAAGAAGAGGGAGAGGGGGGTGGGAAGAAAAAACATACACTGTCCTAAGAATTCCTAATGACAAAGGCATACTAACTTAGTTTGGTATTTCTACAGACTCTGTGGCCTGAGAAGCCTCAAGCAGAAATTTTAAAGTGGCCCTGGATTTCTATGCTCCAGGGGCGTGGCAGAAGCAAACACAGGAATTTCAAGAACTCCTCTGGACACAGTTCAATGAATATATGCAAAAATATGAAAATTCACTAAACACATGAAGACACCATGAGCTAGGAATCAGCAGAAATAAGAAACTACAGACTCAAAGAGGAAAAGACAGCAGATACTAGAATAATTAGATACAAATATAAATGTAAAAAATAAATGTTTTAATAGATTTAAAGCAATAAAAAGAGACTTTTTTTTTTTTTTTTTTTACCTCAACATGATGCCTGGGAGAAAAACTGTACCAATCTACCTATATAAGATATATAGGGTTTTTCTGAAAATATGGGCCCTTTAAAAGAATTTCATTATATCGCTACTGACTTATGTGTCCCTTCTACTCCAGATATTTTTTAAGTTTCTTATTGATCTCCCTAGGCATGGTTCCTCAGAGAAATTTTTAATTTAGTTATTTCTCTAGCTTCTGTGAAGTAACTAATGATATTTAAACACATTCTTAATTAAGAACTAGAATTCATAACTTAAAGAATTTAAGATGTGTGCTTTTATAACTAGAATAATCACTTTCTTATTAATGTATTGTAAATTTTAATGTGCAGGTAGGGCTTTTATTCCCTCTCAAAATAAATGGAACAAAACCGAGAAAAAAATAAAAATAAATTAAAACGCTAAAAAATAGAAAACAACAACTTACCAGCCAGATCTGAAAAGGAACCATATAGAATTTTTAAAAATAAAAAATATAAGAAATTAAATTAAAAGCTCAATACATGGAGGTGCTGGGGTGGCTCAGTTAAGCATCTGCCTTCAGCTTAGGTCATGATACCAGGGGGCACATGGGATTGAGCCCTGCGTCAGGCTCCCTGCTCAGTGGGGAGTCTGCTTCTCCCTCTGCTCCTCTCCCCTGCTCCTGATCTCTCCCTTTCTCTCTCACACTCTCTCTCTCTTCCAAATAAATAAATAAAAATCTGGATGCCAGAGTGGCTTAGTTGGTTGAGTGACTGCCTTTAGCTCAGGTCATGGTCCCGGAGTCCTGGGATGGAGTCCCATATTGGGCTTCCCCTGCTCTGTGGGGAGCCTGCTTCTCCCTCTCCCTCTGCCTGCCACCCCCGTTTATGCACTCTCTCTCTCTCTCTGTCAAATAAATCAATAAAATCTTTAAAAAAAATAGAAATGAAAATAAATAAATAAAAATCTTTTTTAAAAAGCTCAATTCACAGTGAAACAGCAGATTAGATACAAGTGAAAGTGCACTGGCAAGCTGAAATATAACTGAATAATTATTTAAAATGTACAGAAAGAGGAAGAAAAAGTAGGAAAAAAAGGTTATAAGATCTAGAGGACAGAGTAAGCAGATAGGCCTAGTATATATCTATTGGGAACTCCAAAAGGACAAATAGAATAGGGGAGAGGCAATATTCAAAAAAATAATCACTAATAATTTTCCAGAATTCAAAAGAAACAACTCTTAGATTCAAGAATGTAAGCCAGGATAAATTAAAAGAAATCCAAATCCACACACACATGTGTAACTTCAGAACATCAAAGCCAAAGAGAAGATTTTAAAAGCAGCCAGAGTACAGAGATTACCTATAAAACATCATGATTAAAACCAACAACTGATATCTCACCAGTAACAATGAAAACCAGAAGAAACTGAAATAGTAATGTACTAAGGGAAAATAACTGTCAACAATATAACTGCATAGTCAGTGACACTATTTTTCAAGAAAAATAGCAAAATACATTTAATTAAAACAAAGCACTAACAGATCCTTGCTAACTTAGCATCTAACTTAGTATATTTCAGAAACTTGTATTTCAGAAAGAAGAAAATTATCAGAGGAAGATCTCAGATGTAAAAAGGAATGGTGAGAAAAAAATAGTAAACTTGTAGGTAAGTCTACAAATTGTTAACTGTGTGAAACAGCATAATGGTTTCTAATTTATTTCATTAAAAAATCAAGATGGGGTGCCTGGGTGGCTTAGTGGGTTAGGGGCTCTGCCTTCAGCTCAGGTCATGATCTCAGGGTCCTGGGATCGATCCTCGCATTGGGCTCTCTGCTCCGTGGGGAGCCTTCTTCCTCCTCTCTCTCTCTGCCTGCCTCTCTGCCTACCTGTAATCTTTCTCTCTCTGTCAAAATAAATAAATAAAATATTTTTTTAAATCAAGAGAGCTTAAATCTTAGAGAATAATAGCATATAAATTAGGAATAGCAGTACCTGAAATTAAAGATTCTAAGATGTTTATGTTACTTGGGAGGAGGGCAGAAGTACTGATTAACTTGAACATAAATAACTGAAGATGATATAAAAATGTTTAGGGTTGGGTGCCTAGGTAGCTGAGTCGGCTAAGCATCTGACTTCAGCTCATGTCATGATCTCAGGGTCCTGGGATCAAGCTCCGTGTTGGGCTCTGTGCTCAGCAGGGTATATGCCTCTCCCTCTCCCCTTATCCCTTCCCCGACTTGTGCTCTCTCTCACTCTCTCAAATAAATAAAATCTTTTAAAAAAATAAGAATAAATAAATAAAAATAAATAAAATGTCTAGGGTACCCCCCTAAAATAACAAAAAATAAATTAAACTTAGCCAGAAGGCAAGAAAGGGAGGGTGGGATGGGGAAAACATATTAGAACAAATAAACATCACAAAATAAGATAGTAGTACTGAATCTCAATAATTTAATAAACGGAATAAGTGTAAATAGACTAAAGTCTTCAAGAAAAGGCAAAGACTGTCAGACTAAAAATTCCAAATTCAGCTACCTGGTATTTACAGTAAACACATCTAAAACATAAAGATACAAGAAAAATAAAAGTAATAGGCACATTATTAAAGCTGGAGAAGGTAATGATACATGATTTAGTTTATGAGGAAGATGAAACAATTTCTAATTTGAGTGTCCTAATAACATCAGCTCAAAATAAGGCAAAAATTGCAAGCTACAAAAAGAATTAGACAAGTTCATTGCAGTGAAAGATTTGTGAGTATCTTTCAGTAATTGATAAACCATGTAGACAAAAAATACACAAAACATATAAGATTTAAGCAACATATTATGTTTCATCTTATGGACACATAGAATTCTGTCCTCAACAATAATGTAAAAATATTCTTTTCAAGAATAAACTTTAATGTAAAATGAAGATCTTATAGGCTATAAGGCAAGCTACTATATGTTGAATTATATGAAATTGGTATTTGTATGTCAAAAACAGCTGAAAATCTTAATTATGTACTGTTCAATCTAAGATTTCAAATACTCTATAATTTATAGACCAAAACTTCTGACAACAAATTTTGTTGGAACTTGGTACCTTCTCCCCCAAAATTAAATTCCCATTATTTGGAATATTAAAAATCTCTAAGTAACTGAGGAGCTAAATAAGAAATAATAATAAAAACAATAAAGACTGAGAATTAAACATTGAATATTCTATTTATCAAAATTGTGGGAATTAGCAAAATTGATACATAATGGAAAACATGTGGCCTTAAGTACTTATTTTTAAGTATAATGATTTTTTTCTTCCAATTTAGAAGTTATAAAAATTAAAAAATAAAACTTCCCCAAATAATAGAAAGCAGAAATTAATGAAATAGAAAAATAAAGAAGAGCAACAAAACCAAAAGTTTGTTGTTGTTGTTGTTGTTGTTGTTTAAGATTTTATTTATTTATTTGAAAGACAGAGAAAGTGAGAGAAAGCATGAGAGGAGAGAAGGTCAGAGGAAGATGCAGACTCCCCGCAGAGCTGGGAGCCCGATGTGGGACTCGATCCCAGAACTCAAGGATCATGACCTGAGCCAAAGGCAGCCGCTAAACCAATTGAGCCACCCAGGCGCCCCAAAAGTTTGTTTTTGAAAAGGCTAACCAAATTGATAAACCCCTAACAAGCCTGATCAAAAAAGAGGGGTGAAAGATAGACAGGCAGAGACCACAAGACTACAAATAAACATAATTAAAATGAAATGCAGGGCACCTGGGTGGCTCAGTGGGTTAAAGCTTCTGCCTTTGGCTCAAGTCATGATCTTGGGGACCTGGGATCAAGCCCCGCATCGGGCTCTCTGCTCAGCAGGGAGACTGCTTCTCCTCTCTCTCTGTCTGCCTCTCTGCCTACTTGTGATCTCTCTGTCAAATAAATAAATAAATCTAAAAAATAAAAATAAAAAATAAATAAAATGAAATGCAACTACAGATGGAGCAAGGTTTAAAAAATTTAGAAGAAAATACTATTAATAACTTTATGCTAGCAAATTTGAAAGCTTAAGTGAAATGGACAAATTCTATAATAAATTAAATTCCTGAAACAAACTAAAAAAAAAAAGAGAGAGAGAGAGAGAGAAGCTGAATGTTTCTACAGTTACTGAAGAAAGTGAAATAATCATTAAAAAAAAAAAAATCCCACCAAAATAACACTACACTCCAATAGTTTTACAGGAGAGAAGAGAAAAGGAATAAACTTACTCCCCAGTTCATTTTATGAAGTTAATACAACCTTAATGCCAAACCAAAGGCAATCTAAGAAGGGGAAGGTACATATCAATCTCAGTCATGATAATAAACACAAAATGTACTAAATCAAATATTACGACATTGAACCCCATTATATTTTTAAAAGGTTTGTTTCATGAACACATAATTGATTTAACATGAGAAAAATCTGTTCATTTATTTACTAAAGACTGAAGGAGAAAAATGATATGATCATCTCAATAGATGCAGAAAAAGTATTTGATAGCATTCAATAACAATTAATGATAAAAACTATAGTAAGTTAGAAATAGAGGAGAACATCCTGCAAGTTACAAAGAATATCTGTGAAAAACCAAGAGCATTGCCATGCTCAATGGCAAAACATTAAAAGCATTCTATAAAATCAGTAATACTGAAGAGATGTCTGTTATCTCTACTTCCAACATTTACTGAAGGTTTGGTCAATATCAGCATGTATGCTTAGACAGACAGACAGAGAGACACACAACACACACACACACACACACAAACCCGAATATAGAAGGACTGGGAAGGAGGAAATAAAATGCCATTATTTTATTATTTATATCAATTGTCTTTATGGAAAACCCAAAAGGATTAGTACATTTATAAACTATTTGGAAGGATTTTAAAAATCTATATAAATATGGAAAAGTACCATGTTCACAGGTAAGAAAATGAATTATCTTAAAAGTGCCAATTGTGGGAGGAAAAAAGTGTCAACTGCCTCCAAAATTAATCTATAGAATCAATACTATTCCCTTCAAAATCCCACCAAAGTTTTTCACAGAACTTGAAAAGCTGATGTTAAGATTTATTTAAAAAAAAAAAAATGGACAAGAATTGTGAATAGGGGGTTGGAAAACCTGACCTACCAGATATCAAAAATTATTTTAAAATTATAATAATTAAGACTGAACATTTGGTAGTGAAAGAAGAGTTCAAAAAGAGACCCACATATATACAGAAAGTTGATATACTGCAGAAAGGTCAGTGTGGAGTAATGGAGTCAGGACGAATTACTCAAGAAATGTGTGAGGACATTTGGAAAAAGTAAAATCTCTATTCTACATCATACACAAAATCTCAGATGAATTAAGAATTTTAATGTAAATATCAAAACATTTAAACCTCAGGAGGTATAGATGCTGATGATGTCATGGTTGGGAAAAAAAATTTCTAAATGGTAACATATTGAAAATGAAGCAAAAAAAAACTTTAAATAATAAAATTTAGCAGTTTGGTTCACCAAAAGACACCATAAAGGGGTTGAGAAAACAAGTCACAAAGTGAGAAAAAGTATTTAAAACACATATAACTAACAAAGAACAATATCCAAGATATATAAAGAACTCTCATAAATCAATATAAAAAGACAAACAGGGAGGGAGAAGCAAGATGGCAGAGGCTGAGTTAGTGTCGGATCCCAGAAGTTCAGCCAGATTGTCATCGAACCATTCTAAATGCCTGCAAACTCAACAGGAGATCGAAGAGAGGAAGAACAGCAATTCTAGGAGCAGAAAATTAACCACTTTCCAGAAGGTAGGACGTGTGGAAAAGTGAATCTAAAATGACGGGAAGATAGACCGCAGAGGGAGGGGCTGGCTACCAGCAGCTGCAGAGCAGCAGAGCACAAAACTGGAACTTTTAGAAGTCAGCTCTGCTGAGGGACTTTACCCCAGAGGCTAAGCAGGGGGTTTAGCCTTCGCCGGAACAGTGTGGTTTCAGGACCCGTGGTGTCACATAGGGACCGGGGGTGCCTAAGGATGGCAGGGCCCCCAGGTATTAGACCAGAGAAGCCAGTGGCAGAGCGGAGCCACGCAGTGGGTTATCACCTTGGGCTTACCTTAGACCGTGATCTGAGACACGGTCAGGCCATTGCTCTTCGGGCAGGGACCCCACATGGGTCAGCTCCAGAGAAAAACCTTCCTTCCTCCTCCAGGAGGAGCGGCACGGGAACACGCTGCAGGAATCTGCTGGGTTTGGAGACTCCAGACGGACTGTGCGCCAGAGATAGAAACGCTCGGTCACAGGCCGGGTGAGCTCGGAGAGTGGCCGGAGACCAGGCAGACAGGAGGGACTGACTGCTTTTCTCTGAGGGCGCGCTGAGGAATGGGGCTTGAGCGCTAGGCTCCTCCGGGCCGGAGACTGGGAGGCTGCCATTTTCATTCCGGGCCTCCAGGGCAGTACGGAAAGCATTGAGGGAACAAAAGCTCCCACTGAGAGTGAAACGAGCAGATTACTTAGCCCAGCCGCTGGCAAGGGCGGAGCAATTCCACCTTCGGCAAAGGCATTTGAAAATCACTGCAACAGCGCCTCCCCCAAAAGATCAGCGAGAATATCCAGCCAAGACCAAGTTCATCAATCAGTGAAAACTGCGGAAGTCCAGAGTTAGGGAAAAACCAACACAAAGATTTCATGGCTTTTTTCACCGTGATCCTTTAATCTTTCACAGTTTAATGTTTTAAATTTTCTTTTTTTTTTTTAAGATTTTATTTATTTATTTGACGGAGAGGAGAGAGATCACAAGTAGGCAGAGAGGCTAGCCAAGAGAGAGAGAGAGAAGCAGGCTCTCTGCTGAGCAGAGAGCCCGATTTGGGGCTCCATCCCAGGACCCTGAGATCATGACCTGAGCCGAAGGCAGAGGCTTTAACCCACTGAGCCACCCAGGCACCCCAATTTTCTTTTTTTCTTGTTTTATTATTTTATTTTCCTTCTTTCTGATTTTGATGGTTTTTAACTAGGGTCTTACCAATACTTTTTAAAATTTTTTCTAATTTTCACTGTTACATTCATATTTTATCCCCTCATTGTTTTAACCTTATTTTATATATATATATATATATATATATATATATATGTTATTATTTTGTTTAAAATTTTGGGATACAATTTCTTCTAATAGATCAAAATATACCCTAAATCTAGCACATGGCTTGGTTCTAGTCTCCAGCCTGATCACATTCTTTCCTCTTTTTTTTTTTTACATTCTTTCTTCTTTTATTCTTTTTTTCTTTTTTCAACCAACCTCTTATCAATCCCTTTTTTAGAATCTTTTTAAATTTTCATCTTTACACTCATATTCCATCCCTTCATATTGTTTACCCTTATTTTTGTATCTTTATAAATTTACAGATCAATGAAAGCAGGTGCTGGTTCTTTGAAAGAATTAATAAGATTGATAAACCTCTGGCCAGACTTATCAAAAAGAAAAGAGAAAGACCTAAGAGAAAAAGAAAGGAAATAAAAGAGAAAGACCTAAGAGAAAAAAGAAAGAAAAGAGAAAGGACCCAAATTAATAAAATCATGAATGAAAGAGGAGAGATCACAACCAACACCAAAGAAATACAAACAATTATAAGAACATATTATGAGCAACTATACACCAGCAAATTAGACAATCTGGAAGAAATGGATGCATTCTTAGAGACTCATAAATGACCAAAACTGAACCAGGAAGAAATAGAAAACCTGAATAGACCCATAACCAGTAAGGAAATTGAAGCAGTCATCAAAAATCTCCCAAAAAAAGAGTCTAGGCCCCAATGGCTTCCCAGAGGAATTCTACCAAACATTTAAGGAAGAATTAATACCTATTCTCCTGAAACTGTTCCAAAAAATAGAAAAGGAAGGGAAACTTCCAAACTCGTTTCATGAGGCCAGCAATACCTTGGTCCCAAAATCAGACAAAGACCCCATCAAAAAGGAGAATTACAGACCAATATCCTTGATGAACATGGATGTAAAAATTCTCACCAAAATACTAGCCAATAGGATCCAACAGAACATTAAAAGGATTATTCACCACGACCAAGTGGGATTTATTCCTGGGCTACAAGGTTGATTCAACATCTGCAAATCAATCAATGTGATATAATACACTAATAAAAGAAAGAACAAGAACCATATGATACTCTCAATTGATGCTGAAAAAGCATTTGACAAAGTACATCATTTCTTGATCAAAACTCTTCACAGTGTAGGCATAGAGGGTACATTCCTCAAAATCATCAAAGCCATCTATGAAAACCCACAGTGAGTATCATTCTTTTTTTTTTCTCCCCATGTATATTTTAATTTTTCAGTGTTACAAGATTGATTGTTCATGCACCACACCCAGTGCTCCATGCAATATGTGCCCTCCTCA
>CM052807.1:103329589-103350836 GCA_028533885.1 Nasua narica | reverse complement strand
GTCCACAGTCTCTCCTGGTTCATCACCCCCTCCGATTTCCCCCCATTCACCCTTCCCTTCCTTCTCACAATGCCCTCCATGATTTTCTTTATACTCCACACGTAAGTGAGACCATAAGATAACTGACTCTCTGCTTGACTTATTTCACTCCACATAATCTCTTCTAGTCCTGTCCATGTTGATACAAAAGTTGGATATTCATCCTTTCTGATGGAGGCATAATATTCCATTGTATAGATGTACCACATCTTCCTTACCCACTCATCTGTTGAAGGGCATTTTGGTTCTTTCCACAGTTTGGCTATTGTGGCGATTGCGGCTATGAACATTGGGGTACATGTGGCCCTTCTTTGTACTGCATCTGCTTCTTTGGGGTAAACACCGAGTAGTGCAATTGCAGGGTCAGGGGTAGCTCTATTTTTAATTTCCTGAGGAATCTCCATACTGTTTTCCAAAGTGGCTGCACCAACTTGCATTCCCACCCACAGTGGAGGAGGGTTCCCCTTTCTCCACATCCTCTCCAGCATTTATTGTTAAATGTCTTGTTGATTTTGGCCATTCCAGCTGGTGTAAGGGTGAGTATCATTCTCAATGGGGAAAAAGAGCTTTTCCCCTAAGATTGGGAACATGGCAGGGATGTCCATTATCTCCACTGCTATTCAATATGGTACGAGAAGTCCTAGCCTCAGCAATCAGACAACAAAAAGAAATAAAAGGCATCCAAGTTGGCAAAGAAGAAGTCAAACTCTCACTCTTTGCAGATGATATGATACTTTATGTGGAAAACCCAAAAGACTCCACTCCAGGACTGCTAGAACTCACACAGGAATTCAGTAAAGTGTCATGATATAAAATCAATGCACAGAAATCAGTTGCACTTCTATACACCATCAGCAAGACAGAAGAAAAAGAAATTAAGGAGTTAATTCCATTTACAATTGAACCCAAAACCATAAGATACCTACGAATAAACCTAACAAAAGAGGCAAAGAATCTGTACTCAGAAAACTATAAAGGGCTCATGAAAGAAATTGAGGAAGACACAAAGAAATGGAAAAACGTTCCATGCTCATGGATTGGAAGAACAAATATTGTGAAAATGTCCATGTTATACCTAAAGCAATCTACACCTTTAATGCAATCCCTATCAAAATACCATCAATTTATTTTAAAGAAATGGAACAAATAATCCTAAAATTTATATGGAACAAGAAAAGACCATGAATAGCCAGAGGAATGTTAAAAAAGAAAACCAAAGTTGGCCACATCACAATCCCAGACTTCAAGTTCTGTTACAAAGCTGTAGTCATCAAGACAGTGTGGTACTGGCACAAAAACAGATGCATAGATCAATGGAACAGAATAGAGAGACCAAAAATGGACCCCCCAACTCTATGGTCAACTAATCTTCAACAAGCCAGGAAAGAATATCCATGGGGAAAAAAAAGACAGTCTCTTCAACAAATGGTGTTGGGAAAACTGGAAAGCCACATGCAGAAGAATGAAACTGGGCCATTATCCTTACACCACACACACAAACAGACTCCAAATGAATGAAAGACCTCAATGTAAGACAGGACTCCATCAAAATTCTTAAGAACACAGGCAGCAAGGAGTCTCTTATGACCTCTTTGACCTCAGCCGCAGCAACTTCTTCCTAAAAACATCACCAAAGGCAAGGGAAGCAAGGGCAAAAATGAATCACTGGGACTTCATCAAGATCAAAAGCTTTTGCACAGCAAAGGAAACAGTCAACAAAACCAAAAGACAACTGACAGAATGGGAGAAGATATTTGCAAGTGATCTATCAGATAAAGGGCTAGTATCCAAAATCTATAAAGAACTTCTCAAACTCAACACCCAAAGAACAAATAATCTGATCAAGAAATGGGCAGAAGCTATGAACAGACTTTTCTGCAGAGGACATCCAAATGGCCAACAGACACATGAAAAAGTACTCAACATCACTCGGCATCAGAGAAATACAAATCAAAACCACAGTGAGATACCACCGCACACTAGTCAGAATGGCTAAATTTAACCAGTCAGGAAATGACAGATGTTGGCGAGGATGTGGAAAAAGGGGAACCCTCCAACACTGTTGGTGGTAATGCAAGCTGGTGCATCCACTCCGGAAAACAGTATGGAGGTTCCTCAAAAAGTTGAAAATAGAGCTACCCTACAACCCAGCAATCACACTACTGGGTATTTACCCTCAAGATACAAATGTAGTAGGGGCGCCTGGGTGGTTCAGTGGGTTAAAGCCTCTGCCTTTGGCTCAGGTCATGGTCCCAGGGTCCTGGGATCGAGCCCTGCATTGGGATCTCTGCTCAGCGGGGAGCCTGCTTCCCCCCTCTCTTTCCCTCTGCCTGCCTCTCTGCCTACTTGTGATTTCTCCCTCTCAAATACATAAAATCTTAAAAAAAAAATACAAATGATTGTAAGTAATCCAAAGGGGCACTTACACCTGAATGTTTATAGCAGCAATGTCCACAAACCCAAACCATGGAAAGAACCTAGATGTCCATCAACAGATGAATGGATAAAGAAGATGTGGTATATATACACAATGGAATACTATGCAGCCATCAAGAGAAACAAAATCTTGCCATTTGCAATGATGTGGGTGGAACTAGAGGGTATTTTGCTAAGCGAAATAAGTCAGTCAGAGAAAGACAATTATCACATGATCGCTCTGATATGAAGAATTTGAGAGGCAGGGTGGGAGGTCATGGGGGGTGGGGGAGGGAAATGAAACAAGATGGGATCAGGAAGGAGACAAATCATAAGAGACTGCTAAACTCACGAAACAAACTGAGGGTGGCCGGGGGGGGCGGGTAGGGTTGGGGTGGGTGGGTTATGGACATTGGGAAGGGTATGTGCTATGGTAAGTGCTGTGAAATGTGTAAGCCTGATGATTCACAGACATGTACCCTGAGGCAAATAACACATCATATGTCAAATAAATAAATAAATAAGAAAAATACAAACAATCCAAAAGAAAAATGGACAAGGTGTTTTTTAAAGGGCATTTTATATAAGAGAAATGATAAATGCCTCAAAACATATGAAAAGACACTCAACTTCTTTGGGAATCGGAAAAATAGGAATTAAAAGGACAATAAGATACACAAGTATTGATTAGGACATGGAGCAATTGGGAACTGTCAAACCAGGCTCATGGGAGCTTAAGTTGGCTACTACTATTCTATAAACATTTTAGCATCAGTAAAGCTGAACATGCATATTCCATGACTCAAATTCCATACCTGGGAGTATACTTTGGAAAAATCTTTGCACATACATATCAGAAGAGAAATACAAGAATGTATTATCTTACTTGGTGGGAGAAATTATTATGAAATGTTTAATTAAGAATCATATAACATATTCATCCAAAATTGATATTTATGGAACACAAATATTCTCTTCATGGACTTCTTGTTCATTAATTATTAAATTCATTAATTTGTATCAATAATATCATTTGTAAATGCAGAGATAAAACACACTTGACAGACCAATTTTTGTTATATCATGAATGACTTTTTGTTCACACTGACATATATACTTTAATCACCAAAGACTAAACTGAGCATTTACAAAAGAAAATCCTTTTTGAAGATTATTTTGAAGATTATTTCGATTTAATCAGGATTAAAAATAAATGACACTTTTATCCTTATCAACTTTAAATAAAATGAAAATATACAAAAGAAAACAATAAGCATCTGGAGATCCTGGTATCCTATGATCTTCCTTAATAACAATCCATTTTCAAGAGACTGTAATCTACTCAACAGAAAGCATTCTACCAAGGATATTAATCAGATTCTAAGAAAATTCATACTCAAAGTAAACAATATGCCACTAAAACCAAAACAATGTAGGTATTAGCAGCTATATAAGAGGTTAGCCTCTATCTGATGAGTCATTTCTAAAATGATGAATGTCTACGTCTTTGCTTTGAAGTGCTTTCTATTCAAGCTGGAAAATATAAAAAGGTAGGAATCACCTACAAAGTAGGTTGACTGAGAAATTTTTCTTCATTTTCCATACTCTTACTTGACTCTATGCAAGCATCAAACTAAGAATGGCAAAAATGAGTCTCTCTTCCTACCTATTAATACTAACATTTTCTCTGTTTTCTCAAGGCATTTTACTTTCAGCATCCAAATCCATAAGAAATTTAGAAGATGACATGGTATTTAATACATTCAGACTGGGGAAAGCCTTTCAGAAGGAAGATACTCCACAAAAATCAGTTGTTGCTCCTTCTCTGGAACAATATAAAAATGATGAGAGCAGTTTCATGAATGATGAGGAAAACAAAAATTCAAAGGTGAGTGGCAATGTGACTTTTCCTTTCTTCAATGGAAATTTGAATGATTTTTATGATACCTTTGAAAGTAAAATTGATACTTTTATAAACAGAAGTATATATAAACAGTAACACTATGCTTTAGGACAACTGATGAAATTTCATACATATCAGTATGTATGAAATTCTTCCACTCTGGAGATGAAGGAGGAGAAGAGGAGAACACCTCTTATCCAGAAGTTTTTTCCCAAAAATTTTTATCTAATGTATCTTTAAAGAGTCAAAACAGTACAGAGCATCTTTGAATTGATCAATGAGAATATTATACAAATATATTATAGTTCTATTACCAGTAAGACAGCTAAAACACAGATCAACCTTTTCTTTACAGAACACAGGCTCCAAACATAATTTCTTAAATCATGGTCTGCCACTGAATCTGGCTATAAAACCTTATCTTGCACTAAAAGGATCTGTAGCTTTTCCAGCTGAAAATGGAGTTCAGAATACTGAATCAACACAAGAAAAGAGAGAAATTGGGGATGAAGAAAACTCAGCTAAATTTCCTATAGGAAGGAGAGATTTTGACAGTGAGTAGTCTTTTAAAAAATTCAATTCTTATATCTTAATACCATGAAAATAGAACTCTGAGTTTAACTGGATTTGGATCCAATCTTAACAAAATCAAATAAGACCATGGTTCAATTAAGTGGCCCCTGCCAAAGATATGGGATTAAAAGGCATTTAAGAATTATTGTAATTTTGATTTATTCAGAATTAGCTGTATTAGATCCATTCTCTTATTTCTAATAAATTTTGTGTGATAGTAATAGTGCTTTAAACAATTTAAATCTTTTTTTTTTCCTCCAGTGCTCAGGTGCATGCTGGGAAGAGTCTATCGACCTTGTTGGCAAGTCTGAAACCTGTTGGACCACATCATCTTTCCTGAAGAAAACAAAATCATTTAATTGTCTGTCGGGGAAAAAGCCCTTAGCATTACTATGACTTGTGTTATTTTAAATATTTGTTTCAAAAGAAAGCAACTACTAACATGTATCTGTAGTCTAAATGACATGCTTTATCTGTGCATTAAACTTTGTGAATATTCTGCATAATAACGACTTACTAGTATTTTTTAAGTGCTTAACATACTAACCTAATATACACTTCAGACCATCATAATAAAGAATCATAACTTATGCCTTGCTTTCTTAAAAATTAAGTAGATGCTTTTGGCGACTAGTTTAATATATACAGAAATCTAAAGCACATAAAAAACAAATTCATAGTCTAAAAAACTGAGTTAACTTTGTCTGGCCAGTAATCAATTTGTCCTTGGCTGTCCACTTGTTGTTTTTTGCTATTCTGGCTACCTTGCCACATGATTTATTCTGGAAATTGTTTGATGTCTCAGGTATCTTAACATTTTTATGTTGAGGTGGTTCATTTCCATTATCAGAGAGATTAGTTTTATCATCTAAATCCACCTGTTTCCTTTTTGAGCTTTTATTTCCTGTCTGACTACTTGATTTTCTTGCTACTTTTTCAATTTTACTTCTGTCCAGATGAACATTTCCAGAACTTGTTCCAATTGTTGGCCTTCCAACAGATGAATTTACACCTTCTGTTATGCAAGATGAAAAGAGGAAAGAAATTTCATATTTAAAATTACATGTGAAAATTTTACAATAAACTTTAAAAATCATTAAAGAATATTCAAAAATTTGATTTGCAATCACATAATATGATTAAGTTACATGATTAACAAATACTGCTACATTACTAGCACATTACTTTCCATTTACCATATCATTTTTTTATCCCTCCAAACAACAAATATTTGCTTTCGTTGAATGCATGACACTTAATCTTTAAATGCTACAAGTTATTTCATAAATATGTTTAGTCAAACTGTGTCCTATTCCTCCCAGATTTGTAACTAGGTTTGACTCTTTAAATAAACCCATCTTAAAAACATAAACCTTTACATTTCACATTTCATATTTTGCAAAACAAAATCTCATTTTACTTAAGTTAAAATCAATTTTGGGTGCCTGGGTGGCTCAGTTGGCTAAACGTCTGCCTTCTGCTCAGGTCATATTCACAGGGCCTGGGGATCAAGCCCAACAGATTGGCACACTGCTCACGGGGGAGTCAGCTTCTCCCTCTGCCCTTCCCCCTGCTCATGCTCTCTCTCTCTCTCACGCATGCTCTTTCTCTCTCTCTCTCTCTAACAAATAAATAAAACCTTTAAAAAAAAACCAATATACTAGAATTAAATAGTTATTTAATTACTCAAATAAACTCAATTACCAGAAAGGTCATTTTCCATGTGAAGTCCATACAAAGGCTTGGATGCTGAATTAACATCATTCCATTTATGTTTGCTTATTGTGCAGTCATCTTTATAAGTACAAGCAAACTGGGATCTAATTAAGGTTTGCTTCATCTAGTAACAGGAAGAAAAAAGAAAGCATACAATTATTTTATTTATTTTGACATTTATTTTCTTTTCTCCCCAAATATGTTTATTTTAATTTTTCAGTGTTACAAGATTGATTGTTCATGCACCACACCCAGTGCTCCATGCAATACATTTATTTTTTTCATCCAGATAGAAATATATTCTATGGTAATCAAGATATAAAATTTCTCTTAAAAATTCCATTATTCATTGGGAATTTTTAACCCTTGATGTGTCATAGTTTACAAACTCATCTATTGCTACACTGGCATTTTTGTTCTTTTCAGTAATACCAGCTTTATGTACCTTTTTATACTTTTTAACAGTTTAGAAAAATTAATTTTAGACTCCAGAATATGTGACTACTTCAATATTTAGGAAAATAAGAAAGATGATTCAAATATACCATTCTAGGAAGATATGACCAAGTGATTTAATGGTCAAATATTCAAAATAAACTCTTGCATTTACCTTCAAAGATCATAAGTAGGAGAAAATCAGAAAGCTAAATTAAATTCTTAACCACTAAAAAGGATGTCAAAAAAGTGGTTTTGGAAATGTATTCTACAAACATAAAACCAGTGGCTGTTTTAGGGACAGAAATTAATTTCAGAACAAAATAATCTAATGGATAATGCAAATTTCAGTAATTATAGCTGATGTGTAATGACATTCAGTTATCATGCAGAGATAGCTTCAAATTGAGATGTCAAATCCTTTTCAGAAATAGATGTTTCAATTTCAGATAAGTGAATAAAGACCTCAACAATTCAAAAATTTAACACTTCAAAGCATAAGTGTATTATGTTGAATATTACTTACAAAATACTTGTTGATAACAATGTTCATAAAGTCTGAAACAGCACAATTTTATATTTCATATTCAGTAGTTAAATATTATGTTATACATTCAGAGAAATCATTGCATTAACCAACTTAGAAGTTAGCAGAGATAATGGCAGTGAAATCCACAGACTAAAGTTTAAAAGAAATTAGATAAATCCAGTTGCTTCATAAAAGCAAGTGTTTCCAGGGAGCACCTGAGTGACTCAGTTGGTTAACTGTCCAACTCTTGATTTCAGCTCAAGGCATGAGCTCAGGGTCCTGAGATTGAGCCCCAGGTCAGGCTCCAGTATAGCAGGGAATCTGCTTATCACCTTCTTCCTTTACCTCTGCCCCTCCCCCATGCTTTCGTTCTCACTTGTTCTCTTTCTCTCTTTCAAATAAATACATAAGTGGATCTTAAAAAAAAAAAAAAAACAGGGGCGCCTGTGGGTGGCTCAGTGAGTTAAAGCCTCTGCCTTCAGCTCAGGTCATGATCTCAGGGTCCTGGGATGGAGCCCCTTTTTGGGCTCTGCTCAGCGGGGAGCCTGCTTCCCCCTCTCTCTCCGCCTGCCTCTCTGCCTACTTGTAATCTCTCTGTCAATTAAATAAAATCTTTAAAAAAAAAAAAAGAAAGAAAGAAAAAGCAAGTGTTTCCAGGATGACAAGTTTTATATCCTTGTTTTATATCCTTCTGACTAATGGTGTCTATGAGAGCTTCAGTTCCCACATCACTAAAAATTATGTTTAATTTGCTTGAAAATTAAGATAATTGGAGTTTGATATCTTCCATTTTAAGCACAAAAATTCACAAAATTAAAAAAATGAGAAAATGTAAAAGATCAAAAACTATTTTAAGGGGTGCCTGGGTGGCTCAGTGGGTTAAGTCTCTGCCTTTGGCTCAGGCCATGATTTCAGGGTCCTGGGATGGAGCCCTGCATGGCATCCGGCTCTCTGCTCAGCAGGGAGCCTGCTTCCCCTTCTCTCTCTGCCTGCCTCTCTGCATACTTGTGATCTTTCTCTCTGCCAAATAAATAAATAAAATCTTTTAAAAAAAAACTATTTTAAAAAGTAGAAGAGTTGTAGGCTCTTGATTATGGATGATGGACTATAATGCAATATCTTCCTGAATCTCTATGAATACAACTACTATTATACAGTTTCCAACATGAGATGCCCTAAAATATAATCGAAGATTTTAACTAGCCCTTTCTGGACTTTATTAATTCTATAAGAAAAGAATTAAAACAAATGATAAAGCTATTAAAATAAATTTTGTTAATAAAATGAACTTTGTAAAGTTTATACTGTATCACATCGTTACTGTAATAACATTTTCAAAAACCTTGTATTGCTTTCTGCAAAACCAGTACTAACCATTCATGTTATCTTTATTATTATTATTATCATCATTACTATTATCTTTGACATTATACAACATTTCTTTCATTTCACCAGAGTTACTGCTTTACTGCTTGGAGAGAATAAACTTATTCTGGGCAAATAAACTTATTGCCCATAATGAGTTATAAAGAGTATGGTAAGACCATGAAGGCAAATGAATGCTAAGTGGCTGGCTAGGATTGCTTTCATAGTACCCAGATAGTGAATGCACCTGCGGGTGGCTTGGAGGACCTTAGTATGCCACCACAAAACCTTCATCAGCACTCCCATAAAACACTCTATAAATAAAAATACAATAATTATATTATTTAGGGCAGAAAATTTATGTTTTGTCAATCTCATGGTTAGCAAAAATAAACTTTTCTTTAGAAAGCTGTATTTTTAATAATTTTTGACACACATCTAAGTAAAAACCTTTCTTTGCTGTGTAAATATAGTCACAAAATAAGTGTCATAGACCTCCTTACACTAGATTTCCTCTCTTCAGGTCTCCTATAGAGAAATTCGTGAGCCTCAGTGACAGTAGGGTAATTTCAGAAAACCAGAATTACAAGGAAATGGATTCTTAAAATACTGAGAATGGATTCAGATGTGAAAGGAAATAGTTAACTACTTTATTCACCATAAAATATATTATTTATAAAAATATCAAAACATAAGAACCACAACAATTCTACAGTAATCTTTGGATACTTATATCCAAAAGAAATAACTGAGTAGTTACTTTCAAGGTATTTTTTTTCTTTTTGTAAAAGATTTTATATGAGTTTTCTTTTCCCTGCCCTGTACAAAAATCTCTTCTTATCAATTATGACTTAAGTTCCAACTATAGGCACACAGAATACTAAAGAGATTACTAAGATGGCTCCTATAATTACAAAGACATTCCACTTATAAAATCTGCTGTTGACACACAGCTGGAAGAAATAATAAACTGGATAACAGACTCAAGATTGAAAAGATGTCAGAAAGCTAGAACCATAAGTGGAAAACAATAAGATGAAAATGAGTGAGGATAAACAAAGTCCTGTATTTAAGTTCAAAATATCAATTACAGATGAGGATGAGGAAAACCTGACTTAAAAGCAACATATGAAAAAGAGCTAGAGATTCTCATTGATTATGAACCTGACTGGAGCCAACAATGTAATGTCTGGCTAAAAAGATCAGCACAAAAAAGACAATGATGTGATGGGAAAGAAACCAGATTTGTCGTTAAAAGACCTGCTTTCTAATACTGGCCCTATCACTTATAAACTAGATGATTTCGGGTAAACTTATGAATCTCTCTCACTTATCCACACATAAATGGGAATGATATTTATCTCACAGAACCTATCGGAATTAAATAAACTTAAAATTTGAAAGGACTATATAAGTTCTAGAGATCCATGTAGATACCATGCAATTAATTAATGTAATAACATCTATGAAAATAGTTTTTCTGTAGAGTAGAAATCTGTTAAATTAGATTCCTCAGGACCAGCCAATTTTAAAATTAGTCTAGGAATGCAACTCAAAAACTGAACTTATAATCAGCATCTTCATTTTAGTTATTAAAACAATACAAGCTGCACTGGCTTGTATTTATAACTTAAAAGAGATTGGTTTTCCTTTGTTCATAAAAGTTGAATTTTTCTGCACAGGATTAGTGGCTACATAGAATTGAGATTACTTCCTGTTGCAAATCTTCCAAATCTCTCTGTGTATTTGATTTGGAATCACAAACAAGCAAAACAATTCCCTCTTGAAAGTGCTTTTGAAGTACTAAACAACTAAGAATAACGTCCAGATTCATACATGGCTGTTAAAATCATTTTATGTTCAAGTCACATGAGAGAAAAGGATTGAACATTTTCCTTTGTAGAGCGATTTCCCCCCTTTGGAAAGATTTCTATCCACAGTAAAATTGCAATGAACTTCAAACTTGCCAAGAATTGGAAAAGTCCTTTTGCCACAAGCTCTTTTTAAATTGGATTTATTAGTAGGTTCCCAGTTTGAGGAAAATAGTACTTCACATAGGAAAGCCTGACTCCAGTTAAATTAAAATAAGTGAGTTAAAAAAATAAAAAATTAAAAAAATAAATGAGTCAAAATACTGTAAAGTCACAGTCATTCCCGGAGTTAACCATTAATAAGATAATGAAGGTGCTAATCCCATTATGCTGATAAATATATCAACAAGTTTGAAAAAGGACATTATTCTCAACATACTTATTAAATATGTAACTGAAAATAAATATTCTAAATTTATCTTCTCATTCTCACATTATTATCTTTTCAAAAGAACAGATGAGCTACCCTTAATGGAGTATGGATTGTAAATACATCAAATAAGCCATTTCTTCATTAGTAAAATTTCATTTATTTTGTTAAATAGCAGAAAGATAATATTTTCAACCTAAATAGTAGCATTACTTTTTTTTATGACTCTCCACTATAATTACTATGTCTTTATTTACTCTTTGGAAATAGCATAAAGTCTTTTAAGTCTTATACCTAAATACACATTCTTGCTCTTTTACTTACTAACTATATGATCTAGAAAATGATTCCTTCTAGAATTGAACAATGATTAATTGGGATGAAGGATATAAAATGTCTAATATAACACTTGACACTTAGTAGGTACTCAATAAATACCAACTTCATTATTTTAACCCAGTGAATTCAACTTTAGTTCAGCCTAATAAAAACATCTCATATTCATTCTAATGAAAAAACCTGCTCACTCTCTTAAAGTCTTTGCTTAATGTCACCTTCTCAAAGAGACCTCTACTGAGCATCCTATCTAAAACCAAAACATACACACAGGAACACATTCTCCTAACTCCCTTCCCTTGTTTTTTTTGTTTTGGTTTGGTTTTGCTTTTCCTTTTTTTTTTTTTTTTTAAGATTTTAGTTATTTATTTGACAGAGAGATAGAGAAAGAGTACAAGTAAGCAGAGCAGCAAGCAGAGGGAGACGGAGAACCAGGCTCTCTGCTGAGCAGGGAGCCTGATGCGGGGCCTGATCCCAGGATTCTGGGATCAGGACCTGAGCCAAAGGCAGCCACTTAACCAACTGAGCCACCCAGGCACCCCATCCCTTCCCTAGTTTTATTTTATTCTACAGTACCTTCTAATGTTCTACATAATTTGCTTGTTCATTTTGTTCATGATTTCCCTCTCCCAACTAAAATGTAAGCTCCATGAACAAAACCCTTAGTTTGGCAACTGTTGGTGACGTGCTCTAGCCTTCCTGTGGCCCTCCCCTCCTTACCAGACTTGTGCTGGCCTCTTCCTCTAGGCTCAAGGGCTATTTTATGGCAAGGGTGATGAGGGGTAGAGTGTGCCCACCTTTTAGTGGAGTGTCCTTAAGAGTGTTGAATAGAACAAGGGTTGAAAGAGGGTATAGGGATGGGCCAAGGACTTCTATTTAAATTCTTGTACCCCAGTCCCACAAATACTTGGGGAATATTTGCCCATGAGGGCAAGGGTTTTTGTATACATACTGATGTATCCCCAGTGCCTAGGACATAGCCTCGTACCCAGGAGGCATTTGATATATGTTTGCAGAATGAATCAATGAAGTAAAATTTTAAGACTATAACAGATATATGCAAGAGGAAAGTATGAGGGAACAGAGACATGAGTAAGCAAAGGCTTGGAGGAAGAAAAAAGATTTACAGAATAGATTCTCCTCTTTAATAGAGAGAAAAGAAACCATATGATATATGAAATGAGAGAAGTAGACTGGCAAAGAACAGCTGAATCATCCCGAGGATAATAGCATTGAGATAGAAAAACATGTACAAAATAAACTCTACTATCTTCAACAGAGTGGTGAAACCATTTGGTGAAGAACAAGAGCGATGCATACACACAGAGAAAACCTAAATCACATTTGGGTACTGAGAATCATGCAGCTGAGCCCTTAAGCCCCATTCTATCCATTGACCCTTTAAAGTTTTTATTAGTCCACATTTCTCAGGGTCTCATGCATATATCCCTACGATAGGCCCTACAAAGAATAACAGTTCCCCAAAACCACAAGTCATATTTTCCTTAACCTTGCCCCACACTATTTATTCACTTATTTTGTACAACTACCCAATATACAGTCTATATGAGTGAGATAATCTAATACTTTCATCAGGTTATTTGCTTGGCTTGGCAGTCTCTCTTCCATTCTATCTGCCTATTTAAATCTTATTCTCATCTCTCACAGTCAGAGCACCATTTCCTCTACTTGTTTGTCTCCCATTATTCCTTTTGTAGGTATCTCTAAACTACCAGAACTGCAACTGTTTTAATATGCTAGCCACATGTCATTCACCAATTAAAATTAAATAAAATTAAAAACCCACTGCCTCAGTTGCAATGGCCACATTTCATGTGTTTAATAGCCATGTGTGTTGACACAGTTATAGAACATTTCCGCAGAAAGTTCCACTGGAGAGCACTATTTTAGAACAAAGCTTTATCATCTATACCCTGTGACACTTATTTTTTTTAAGATTTTATTTATTTATTTGAGATAGCAAGAAAGAGACAGCACACAAGCAGGGGTTGTAGGACAAAGGGAGAAGGAGAAGCAGACTTGCCGCTGAGTAGGGAGCCTGATGCAGGGCTCAATCCCAGGATCCCCGGATCATGACCTGAGCTGAAGACAGACGCTTAACCAACAGGCGCCCCATCCTGTAGCACTTTTATGTGCTGCAAATGGATTCTCAAAGGACTCTAGGACATTGTTTTCTGTGGATCTGTAATATTGGAATCCCTATGCAACTTTATATTAGTAAAAAAGACCTTACATCTGTTCCCCATGTCTTCTAACTACCACCTAATGTGAAAGAATCAATTAAGCTTTAGAAAAAAATTATTATCATTATATCTTCTAGAAATACACTTTCTTCCTATTTTCTCCTCTCATTCTGGGACTCTAATTAGACACATTAGACTTTTTCTAATTGTTCTAATGACCCATCTTAAAGTCCAGGTTTACCACCTAATGCTATGTGCAGTTTACTATTAAGCGCGTGTAACGAGTTGTTAATTTCAGATATTGTTTTTACAGTTCTGGGAATGATTCTATACAGTTTTACGGATTTTAATTCTCTGCTGGAATTCCCCAACTATTCATCCATTTTGCCCATCTTTTCTTATGATTACTTTTATATGTTGGAAAATTTTTAATTCATAGTCTGCTAATTCAAATATCTGAATTATTTGTAAGTCTGCAACATTTTTAGTTTTCTCTCTTAATTAAAAGACAAATATTCCTATCTCTTTTTATGTCCAGTATATTTTACTTCATGCTGGGTACTGTGTATAAAGAAACTGTAAAGGCTCCAGATGAAGAACCTTCTTCTACCTAGAAGGGTTCTCTTGTGTCTATTAAGCAGACACAGGAAAGAGCTGATAACCTCAGTGCAGTCAGGGACTGAGCTGACTAGCTAGGTTGCAAATTGTCATAACTTACATCTGACTTCTGGTTCTTATCTCTTCCCTGGGAATGTCCCTCCCAGGCTTCAGTCAAGAACTTTGTGGATTTCTATCGTCTCTGAACTAAAAGTCTGGAGGATTCATTCTGCCTTTGAGAGGTTTTTAACATTATGCTTGTTGGCCTCCCACCTTACTTCATTTCCAAATATGACAAATATGTGAAAGGAGACAGCTATGTGTGGAAGGGAAAGCCTACTCCTCAAGCAGAGCCTTGTCTTCTAGCTATCTTAAGATCATAGGCAATTTTAGTTTACCAAATTGAAGCTCCTTAGCCTCCCACTGAGTTTCAAAATCCAGCATATGTGCAATAGGTAAAAATAACCTGTGCATTCAGGGCTCTAAAGTTTCCAAACCTGTTGCCAGGACCTCAAGATACCCATAATCTTTGTTGGTTCCTCTTTCCCTCGGTAGAGGTCTTTTATGTGACCCTTGGCTCATACTTAAAACTGGCAAATAATTCCAGGGAAGAAAGCAGTTGATCATAAGCTGCTCACCTCAGAAGGACTTTACCCTCCTCAGATTTTTAGTTTACTTAAACTGCCTTGCTTACATAGCTTTCCTATGTCTTTAAAATATATTCTCCCCTATTTATCTGCTTTTTGTTACTGTAGCAGAAATGGTATTCTGCCATGACCCACTGTATCCTAGTTCAAAACAGAAGCCTCCAAGTCTATGAGTGATTTCTTGATTCTGTTCCCTCCTTATTTGAGAGCATTTTCTTTTCTCCTCAGTTACATTGTGAAGGCCACATACTTTCTGTTATTCCTCATTTTTCAGTAGCCTGAGGAGTGGTGGAGGCAGAAGTAGCATTTATCAGAGGAAACAGTTTGAAAACATTTCTTGGTTCTCCACTCTCTCCTAAAAGTTTATTATATGTTATACGTACTATAAGAAGTTTTACTCCCTCTACTTAGCCACTATATCTCACTCAAATGGAAGGGGATCATTTGGATAATTTCCGCAGTACATTATGTGGCATTAGGGGCTTCCTCTGTGTGTGTAAATTCCAGGGTTCATTTTTCACATTTAAGCCACATTACTATCTAATTGCCACTTCTACTATTTCTCTGATAAGAAAAAAAAAAAAGAATACACACACTTAGTTGGCTTCTCAGTTTGGGAAGGATTAGTGATAATTCTCAGGATTTGTCAACTTACTAGTATAGTATCCAGGGACTGGGTTATATGAAGTCGATAAGTCATGCTGTGCCTCTTCCCTCCAAAATCTTCAGTTTCTTTCCTTGGCCATTGTTTTTGAAGTTATTGTATCTAATTGTATTACTTTTTTATTGTTTGTTCTTGGTGAATGTTTTTGCTAGTTGTTATCATTTTATAGACATTATATGGGAAGAGAAATTTTATGAGTTAAGCTCAATCTACCATTTTAATTGGATATACTCAGAATTTTCTAAGACTAAAGGTTAAGCTTGGATATCTAATTAAGAATTTTCTGGGCCCCTGGGTGGTGCAGTTGGTTGAGCGACTGCCTTCAGCTCAGGTCATGATCCCGGAGTCCAGGGATCGAGTCCCACATCGGGCTCCCAGCTCCATGGGGAGTCCGCTTCTCACTCTGACCTTCTCCCTTCTCATGCTCTCTCTCACTCTCTCTCTTTCCTAATAAATAAATAAATAAAATCTTAAAAAAATATATTTTAATTAAGAATTTTCTAACACCATGAGCACTGGATTGCCTGATTGCTTACAAAGGTACCAGAGTTATTGCCAATCTATTTTTCACACTACCTGAGCCCTAATTTTCACTCTCCTGACTACTCCATGTTTTAAAGATGCAGTATTTTCCTGATCAGCTCACCTAACTTACTAAATCAGTTAATGCTGATTATTCTATGTATTACTATATGTATATGGACAAAAACATTAGACTCAAAATAAGGAAAAGACCTGTCATGTGACTTTTCAGTTGTGCCCGATGTGCAAAATCTGCTAAACCAAGCTGAAACGACTAAAACTAATTAATTTACAGGGATATAAGGAGGTATCTTCTTGAAAATCTTTTAAGAAAGAGGTATGAGGTACTTGTATAAACTGCTTGGAATTAAGGGTGGGGTGGGGAATGGGATGTAAACATTTTCTAAAAGTTCCTATCAAAACCATGAAGGTTCAGGAAGAAACTTCTGATTTCTATCAAAGTGGTATTTATTTGACCATCATGGACAAGTTTTCTAGTAAGCAATAGTAGGAAATAAAACTCGAGGACTTAAAATGAATATGGTTTCATAAGATTTTGTGATCAGAGGGGTGTCTATATTTTTTATAAATGAGAAACTAAAATCTTCTTAAGTTAATTTGCCCATATAATAATGACATGAATACTTCACAATCAATTACCATCTATAACATCAAAATTCTAAGTTCCCTAATATTTTCTATTTTCTATTTTCTATTTTTCTATTTTCTATATAAGTTCCCTAATATATTCCAATACCTTGGAAAGAGGTGCTCTTTCCAAGACACTATTTCAACTACAGATCATATATTCTTTTCCTGGCTAAAAAAAAAAAAAATGCAAAAAGATAAAAAGTAAGCAGATAAAAGATAGAAAACTGTTAAACTACTTTTCCATAGTTACTTAGCAGTAAATATTAGTGACTTTTTGTGTTATTCCAACAAAGTACTTTAGCTAGCTATGGTTCAGCTATATACCTGGCTAAACCAATTATTTTCACACTTTGCTTTTATAAAGACCACTATACAGTAAAATACAATCATAAACACCAATTCCTTCCTCTCTCTATTGCCATTTAGTGTCAGAGCCAAGTAGACTAAACCTATTAAGTAACGGAAGCAACATAAATTTAATCTCATCAGTATTTAACCATGGCTTTGCACACTGGCATAAAATATTTCATAGTAGTTATGAGACCTTGGATAAAGTGTTTTCTCAGGCTTTTGAACTGTATTAGATAATCTCTCCTCTACTCCTGAAACTTTCTAAATTTGTCTATACATTTTATAGTAATTAGCTAACTCTTAGCAGTTTTTAAAAAAAAAACAAACTTTCTCATTCTTCATATAGACATGATCATTTTGATTTTCTTAATTCTAACAAAATATCCCAATGATCTTTTTTAATTTAAATTCAATGAATTAACATATAGTGTATTATTAGTTTCAGAAGTAAAGTTCAATGATCCATCAGTTGCATAAAACACCCATTGCTCATACAGCATGTGCCCTCCTTAATGCCCATCACCCCATTACCCCTTTCTCCTATCACCCTCACCCTAACAAACGTCAGTTTTTTTCCTATGGTTAAGAATCTCTTGGGGGTGAGTACCTAGTTGGCTCAGTGGGTTAAAGCCTCTGCCTTCAGCTCAGGTCATGATCTCAGGGTCCTGGGATCTGCTCGGCAGGGAGCCTGTTTCCCCCTCTCTCTCCACCTGCCTCTCTGCCTACTTGTGATCTCTCTCTCTGTGAAATAAATAAAATCTTAAAGAAAAAAAGAATCTCTTGTGTTTTGTCTCCCTCTCTGATTACATCTTGTTTTACTTTTCCCTCCCTTCCTCTATGCTCCTGTTTTGTTTCTTAAATTCCACACATGAGCAAAATCATATAAATGTCTTTCTCTGATAGATTTATTTCACTTAGCATAATACCCTCTAGTTCAAACTATGAAAAGAGCTGAGATGGCCATCGACAGATGAATGGATAAAGAAGATATGGTGTGTGTGTGTGTGTGTGTGTGTGTGTGTGTGTATAATCAACCACCAAGAAAAAGATGAAATCTTGCAACTTGTAATGACATGGATAGAACTAGAGGGTATTATCTCAATGATCTTTAAATGAAAATATCAAAGTTTATCAGTATCCATAGCATGGAAAAAAATTATTAACATATAATGTATTATTGCTTCAGGGATATAGGTCTGTGAATCATCAGTTTACACAATTCACAGCACTCACCATAGCATATACCCTCCCCAATGTCCATAACCCAGCCACCCTATCCCTCCCACCACCACCCCCCAGCAACCCTCAGTTTGTTTACTGAGATTAAGAGTCTCATGGTTTCTCTCCCTCCCTGGTCCCATCTTGTTTCATTTTTTCCCTCCCTTCCCCCCACAACCTCCTACCATGCCTCTCAAATTGCTCATATCAGAGAGATCATATGACAATTGTCTTTCTCTGATTGACTTATTTCGCTCAGCATAATACCCTCTAGTTCCAGCCACATCATTGCAAATGGCAAGCCTTGGGGGGTTTTGATGGCTGCATAGCATTCCATTGTATATACCACATCTTCTTTATCCATTCATCTGTTGATGAGAATCTAGGCTATTTCCATAGTTTGGCTATTGTGAACATTGCTGCTATAAACATTCAGGTTCACGTGCCCCTTCGGATCACATTTGTATCTTTAGGGTAAATACCCAGTAGTGCGATTGCTGGGTCAAAGAGTAGCTCTATTTTCAACTTTTTGAGAAACCTCCATACTGTTTTCCAGAGTGACTGCACCAGCTTGCATTCCCACCAACAGTGTAGGAGGGTTCCTCTTTCTCCATATCCTCGCCAACATCTGTTGTTTCCTGACTTATTAATTTTAGCCATCCTGACTGGTGTAAGGTAGTATCTCACTGTGGTTTTGATTTGTATTTCTCCGATGCTAAGTGGCATTGAGCGCTTTTTCATGTGTCTTTTGGCCATTTGGATATATTAAAGAATGGATTTTTTCAAAAAAGGTCTTATGCCTTGACTCTAAGTACTTGTGTAATATAACAGAAGATTAACAAAGTTTACTCATAGAAAAATTGTATAAAACACTGTGATATATTCCATAGGTATTAAGTACTGACAACTAAAAATAACCAAAATAAAGACAAGACTTACTAATAGAAACTAAATGGGTTTTGGGTATGAAACTGATGATAACTAAAAGTTCTGCTAATTGGGACTAACATTCCAAATGGAAATATAAAGAGCATACAAATTAGAGTTCTAAAAGTTGTATCAAGATGAATAACTGCTTGATAATTAAAGGTAATTGTAAATTTTACATGAAAATTTTGTTGAACAAATGAATGAATTTCTAACTATAGAAGAGTATATCTAGCACATAGTACATGCTCAATAAATGTATGCTGAACAAGTTAAGATTAAATTTCTTTTTGAAAAATAAGACCAAGAAAATTTTAAACACTTAAAAAACATACTATTAGCTACGTACAGGCACAAATGTTTGAAATGAGGACAGAAAAACTTAGTTCAAATCAAAGATATAAAAATATAAAGAATAACTCTAGTCAATAAACAATGTGAAATGATCATTTTGGCTTAATCTATAATTAATGATATTCTGCATGTCTTCAGACAGGAAACAAAATGGAATTTATAAAGTCCCCCAAGATTCAGTTTAAAATGTGAGAAATGTAAATGAGAAAATCATGTCTTATTTTCTCTTTCATTCACTGCATAGATATTTATGAAACATTTACAATAGCAAGTGCTTATTCTTTTCCTTCATTTAGGTCCAGCAGATGGAATAAGCCAAAGACTAATTAGCCAAGCTTGTATAAAAGGAAAGTTTCTATATGTCAGTGTCATAACATTTTCCATTTAATTCCTATTGTTCCATATACAACACATATTTATAATATCCAGCTCAGCTTTCTATATTTCTTCTACAAATAAAACCATTTTTATCATTTTTATGACAGTACATTAAATTATACCTTCATTTTTTTCTCTTGCATTGACTTATGGATGCGTTCTCTTAAGGGTTTCACTGATGAATTATTCACTTGTGTGGGAGATCTAAGTCGAAAAAAAAAGGCAAAAATGTATAAACAAAAGTAGCTTTTTAACTTGTTTTTACCCCTCCCTTATCCAAAAACAGTAATAAAATAAAAAGACAACTAAATCTAGTTGTTTATAATACTGCATAAAAGTGTCAGTATTACTACCGAGAGTTCTAAATATTAATAATTTGCTAAGTTAATTAAGTCAGTCACTACATATTTGAGTTTCTAATATACGTAAAGCACTGTATAAGATATTATGAAGGGTAGAAAGTAAATTCACTCACTGCCCTGAATTCAGACATCCTAAAGTCTAAGGAAATAAGATATCCACACAACTAAAATTTAAAATAAAAAAGGACAAGTACTGTAGCAGGGGAATTCAAGAGAAAAATACAGTTGGAAATAGGACGGTCAAAGAAGGCACAATGGAGAAAGAAACACCGGAGCTTTGGAGCCAGACAAACCTGGATTCCTCAATAAATTCCTTTCTGGCTTAACAGAGCCAGAGTCATAACCTCTTTAACTCAAAAGACTGTTATATAAGAATAAAGAAGAGTCTATTCTAAGAAACACTAGTTTATAACCTTACATTGACTTATATTCATAGACCACATTGTCCTTAATTTTATCATTTCAATGCAGACCATGAAAAAATTCACTTTACCATGAACTGGCACTTGTCTGCACAATGATAATTGCAAATGCTAAGGTAACTATAAACAACTGAAATATGTTTGGCCATATGGTTGAGAAAAATACTGCTTTAAAATATGTAGGGATTGATTTTGTTTAATAAAATTCTATAAACGCAAAATAACTTTCTCTTAAAAAAAAATGGTAGAATTGCAATGGGGAAAAGCTGACAGCCTTCCCTCTGAGATCTGGAACACGTCAAGGATGCCCACTGTCACCACTCCTGTTCAACCTAGTAATAGAAGTCCTAGCGACAGCAATTAGACAACAAAAAGAAATAAAAGGCATTCAAATTGGA
>CM052807.1:103292845-103329089 GCA_028533885.1 Nasua narica | reverse complement strand
GGGGGGGGTTAGCCTGGTGGTGGGTATCGAGAGGGGCACGTACTGCATGGAGCACTGGGTGTGGTGCATGAACAATCAATCTTGTAACACTGAAAAATTAAAATAAATTTGGGAAAAAAAAAATGGTAGAATTGAATCGGAGAGAAAATTTAATAATTTGTTTTTACCTAAAAAGCAAAACTTGTTGAACAGAAGTAAAGTTAAAGAAGAAAAAACAAAGGTTCATTTTCTTTCCACTTTTTTCGTAAGATATTGATAAAATAAATTTTCGTTGTTAGGAAAATATTTGAACACTTTTGAGGGATAACATGGGTGAATTATATCATGCCCAATATAAAAGCATAATCATTAAAAGCTGGTGAAGAGATTTAAATAAATTGGAGGACAACACTGAATGACAGATCATTGCAAAATTTCTCTTTAAAGAGAAAAGAAAAATAGAAGAGACCAAGCAAGTAGGATGACTTTGTAAAGTTTCTCCACAATTTGTAAAATTTCTCCAAATTTAATTAAAATTTAAAATTGTTGTTCTAAAATTTTACATGTTTCTATAAATGAATGTTCATTAATGTAAAATACCACCAACCTCCTCAATGGTTGACCTGGCTGTTGTTAAAACTGGAACGTATCAATATCTTGCACAGAATACCAAAACAGCTTTGGTAAGTATTTTTCTTCATAAGAGGAAGAATTAATAGATATCAATTTTAATGTAAGTCTGGTGTATATGCTCTCTCCTGTTCTCATGCAGAGCAGTACAACATGTGGAGGACAGACCTTAAGTTTTGGAGCAAGACACTTTTGCTACTTGCTAACTGTTTTCTCTTAGGTAAATTACTTAATCTCTGTATCTCAAGTATCTTAATTTTTTACTTATGACGTGGAGCTATTACTGAAAGATGTTGTCATGAGGGCTGAGGTAATATAAGTGAAAGCAGTCACCAAAGTTGTTGACATACACAGCAAAGGAAATAAATATTTCCAAAGCAAAAACAAATGCAAAAAAATAAAAACAAAAATACCTGTCATATTCTCACAAAATATTATGTTTTTATAAAAACTTCCTTAAATCCAAATGTTCAATCTCCCTTTAGCTTTTGTTTTCGCTCTTCACACTTTTCTGTAGTCTCCAAGTTTCTTCTTAATCAATGAGGTGTTTTTTTTTTAAATTCCCTTTGTAGAGTAAACATTCATATACATATCACTTCCACATTACTTACCTAAAAAGTGTAAGGATAGAAGTTCCATTATGACAAATTGTGTTTTCATCATCATATAAAAGCTTTGCTTTGTTTTTGGTAGGCACACTGGCTGCTTCTTCGTCCAAAAGAACTAGTAAAATTTTCACAGTATCTCTGCCACAGTATGCAGTGCCATGGTTTATGGCATAAGATTTTGGCTAGAACAAAAAATACTATTAAGGAAATGTAACAGTCACCAAAATTGGGGCAATCAGTCACTCTTTTCCATTTCTTGTGCCACTGTTCTCCTTCTCTTGTTTTAAGTTATAAAAAATCAGCTGTGGGAAATGGCTTTAAGGCATGTAATATTTCTCCCTCAAGTCATACTAAAATCAATCTTATCACCTTCCCAAAACACACAAAAAAAAAAAAAAAATAGAGAAAATAGTATCATCACAGGAAGATATTGATTCTGGTTAAAATAACATCTAGCTTTAAGTCAGAAAATTTAGTAACTATGTAGATATGTGACCCCAGCTAGCTTCATGACTTAGCTTCCCTGTGTATTTTTTTCTTTCTTATACCCAAGTGAGATGAGGTTCTGTTGATGTGAAAAGCAGCCCCACAGATGGTTGTAAAGATCTATTCAAATGTGGGGCGCCTGCGTGGCTCAGTAGGTTAGGCATCTGCCTTTGGCTTGGGTCATGATCCCAAGGTCCTGGGATCGAGCCCCACATTGGGCTCCCTGTGCACTGGGAAACCTGCCTCTCCCTCTCCATCTGCCTCTCTCCCAACTCATGCTCTCTCTCCCTCTCTCTCTCTCTAATAAATAAATAAAATCTTTTTTAAAAAATCTATTAAAATGCAAAAATTAAAAACAAGTTGAAATTCATTCATTCAGTAATCCATTGATAAGTACATACCAAGTCCTAAGCAAAGTGTTTGAAGCTAAGGCTACAAAGGTAAAAACCACTGCCTCAAGTAAACCATAGTCTCCTTAATAAAATAAGTAAGTAACCAACAACTGCATTACAAAGTACTAAATGCTATTTCTAACAGAATGTATACATGGTATAATAGGAACACACAAAGGTACTGATCAATTTACTCTGGAATCAAGGATGGCTTCATGGAGGAGGAGACACATAGGGGTGGGAAGGAACATGGCACTTTTTTTTTCTTTTTAAGATTTTATTTATTTATTTGTCAGAGAGAAAGAAAGCACAAGCAAGGCCGAGTGGCAGGCAGAAGCAGAGAAAGAAGCAGGCCCCCCACGGAGTAAGGAGCCCGATGTGGGACTTGATTCCAGGACCCTGGGATCATGACCTGACCCAAAGGCAGCCACTTAACCAACTGAGTCACTCAGGTGTCCCAGAACATGGCACTTTTAAGGACCAGATTAACGTGATATGGCTGAAGAACAGAGTAACAGAGAGGGAGTTATATGAAATGAATCTGGGAAAGCTCTATAAATCTTGCAAAGAAATTGTATATCAACAGTCTGTTAACAGAGTTAAAATCTTTTGCTTTATTAATCAAGGACATAAATGATCCTATTTAGATTATTAAAAAATGATGGCAATGCATAAAATATATTCCAGAGTAAGAATGTTATTATTGAGTCTGGAGACAGGACTACAAATTAAGAGACTATAGTAGCCCAGGCTGGAAATGAAGAAGGTAGTCACAGTCAACTAAAATGGTAGCAGTGCAGATAAAGAAAAAGTGGGTTAAAAGAGCAGAGTTACAAAAACTTAGTGACTAGACAGAATATGGGAAAATAGATGATAATATAATATTATATGCAGACATGTGTCAAGCACAGACTGAAAATATTTCTGGCTAGGTTTGATACCAGTTTATCAGTAGTTATATAGTGTTTAGTTCTGGGAAAGTTCCTTAACCTCACTTCAGTTAAATCACTAGTAAAAAAGGGGTAATGGTAGAATGATAATGGACCCATACAGTATGTTAGACATTGTGCCTAAATATCGAAGCTGCCCTTTCTGGGACATCTGTTGTAGCTGTGCCACTTTCCTCAGCTTTCATCAACATGGTCTTGGCCTCCTTTCTCTACTGGGCTTGAGCAAACTATACTGTAGAGCTACCCCGGAATTTTAACAAACCGCTTATCACAATGATTGTTATCACATCATATGTGCTTATCACAATAGTAATGGCTAAGTGTGTGCTTAACATATATTTTTCATCAATACCAAAGAAAAAGTCCATGTTGTTTAATATTAACTTATTAAGAATTACTGGATAGTATTTTCAAAGACTTCTGATTTTGCTGAAAATGTGAAAATGTAAAATTAAGAACCAGGTTGTCTGCATCTTTCTTTCTTGTGACAGGAAAGGACAGAGAGACTGGTGCTCTTAATTACCCGAGCTGTGAAAGTTTCTGATTTAGACTTATTGTAATAACCTGGTTGTCATTTGACCCAAACTAGTCACAGGAAACATTAACATACAGAAAACACATGGGGCAACAACCCAGAATCTCCCCTATGTCCCACCTTCCAATTAATCTGAAAACATGCATTGTTATAGAAAAATAACTAAAATTGGTTCCCAAGGACCATGAAAATAGATGAATAAGAGACAGATAATAATAAAATAGATGTATAATAATAATAATAGATGAATAATAAAACATAAGCAAAAGTCTTTCTTCATACACTGATTATCACAATCATACCTAAGGAAAGGGGGCTTTTGTTGCTTGCATTAAACTGCAACAAATGGATTATAACACATACCCCCAAGTTCTTTTTTAGAGCTGAAAAATGGTAGCCAATTTCTCTATAATACTATATAGTTATTATACTGTACAAGTTTGTACAAAAAAAAACAAGAAAAAGGTAAGTATTCTAGGAATATAGAGTTAAAAGATCTCTAAGTACAGGAAAAATTCCTAATGTTTGCAGTAAGCTGGTAATAGAGGTAGAAAACAACAGATCATAAAGACGAAAAAATTCTATTAAAGAAAAAAAACTGAATAAAAACCATTTCCGTTCTTGTTCTACAGAGTACCAAGTACTGGGGCCAGAACCAGAGAAAACTTACTCTTATTTTATATTTGAATAAATGGCAAAATAATGGTTTCATAAGAATAATTATTGAAAAATATTATAAGACACTTTAATATCCATCAAGAATTATAAACTTCTAGCGCTGCAAGGGATACTGAAGATTATCCAACATGCTACTTTAACAAATAGAGACAATTTGGCTCAAAGATGTTATGATTCATTTCAAGTCGAACATAATCCTACGTAATCCTATTAAGAAATTTAAATTTTCTACATCTCATAACACAGGAAAAACATTCTTCTGACTTAAGTAGCAATAGTAAAACATTTCTATAACAAGTAGAAGCGATAATGTTTTGTATAGAAGGATAATGAAAAATAAAAAGCTCATTACCCGTGCAGGACTAATGTCAGTGGCACTAACAGCTACATCTCCTTGTTGAGAATTGATAATATTTTTAATCCTCAAATCCAAATCCTGAGTGACTTCCTCTACTGCTTTACAAAAAGGATCCCTGCTGTTCTGGCCTTTAATCAGCAGCATCTTTATCACTGAGAGTATCCGACCCCCTGCAATGCTGAAAATAGAAATAAGATCACCTTTATAATAGTATTAGAAATGACAATATGCTTATAAGCTTCAAAATAAACTTCTCAAAGTTAATCAACACTTTTCAAAAAAATATGACTTTGATCTTACAAATCAAACACATTTAAGAAAAGGAGAACCATGAGCAACAAAATTAAAAAGTTTTTCTTAAAGCAAGTCATTTCAACAAAGTTACTTCTTTCCTGATTTGAAAGCTGAAGGGAAATGTTTTAGTTATAGATGATATATAGTAAGTTTCAGGTGCAGTTATACAGACATAATATACTTAAAATATGTACCTTTAGATACAAGGTAACAGAAACCCTACCTCTCATTGAATACCTAGAATCCTACATTACTTTAGTCTTAAAATCATTTCAGTAAGTATTAATATTCTTAACTCACAGATGAGAAAATTGAGTGTCAAAAGGTTAAATAGCTTGTCCAAGAACACAGTGTCCTGGGCTGGGAAGGAGGTGGTGAGGACTGACCTGAAACATGACATTGCATTCTAATATGAGAATTATTATGTAGAAGGGGAAATTAAGTTAGTTAATATTGGTCTAAAGCAAATCAAAGACTGGACCAACTACGTTCAACAGACAAGTGTTTTAAAAAACCTGAAATCAATTATTTTTTTATACTAAGCCTGAACCTAAATGAATTTAGGTTGCAGTTCCTGCTCTAAAAGCCTGACCTAAAAAATGTGAGAAATATATAGGAAGAAGGAGTTTGATCTATTGCAAGGAAGAAATTAGAGGTGTCCAACAATAGAAGAAGGCTCTTTTTTTAAAGTCAGGAGATCTCCATCCCTAGAGGTATCCCTGGAAAGGCTGTGCAGTGCTGAATGAGAAGATGGTATGGCCTACCTATAAAGTCAGACTGCCTGAGCACAGAATAACAAGTCCTCATCCCTGCCTCTCCCACCTTCTACCTTGAGTATGCTATTTATCTTACCTGTGACTTATATAGTAACATAAAGGAAATTATGAATTACAGTTTTTATCTGCACTGCCTTATTGCCAGGTTTTATGTTTTGGGGAAGAAGACAGGTTTTCTAACAAACATTGGAAATATGATTGTTCACATTCAAATAGCTGCTCCAAATAGAAAAGGAAAGTTAGAAGAATTGCAGAAACACTTAATGTATGATTAGACTAGTGTATCCCAAATTTGCCTGAGTATCAGAATCATATTCAGCATTTGTTTAAAATATTATCTCCGATCCCATCCTATTGAATCACAAACTGCAGATAAGGGTACTGAACAGTTGTACTGTTTTAAAAATACCACAGGTTACACTGACTATATAAGCTGGAGAAACATTTCACTAAAAAAAAAGGAGAGGAAAGAGGGAAGGGAAGGAAAGGGAAGGAGAGGGAAGGGGAGGGGAGGGGAGGGGAGGGCAAGGGACGGGAGGGAAGGGAAGGGCAAAAAGAAAAGAAAAAAGAAAAGAAAAGTTAAGGAGACTCTCATATGTTATCAACTCTAAATATAGCTGCTTTAGCCTTTCCTAACTCCTATTAAATTCTCAATTGACCAACCTTGAACCATAGGTAGGGACACCTTTACACCCCTATTGAGCAGGAAGAAGCTACAGAAGTTGAGACCTTCTGCCTTCAACAACCTTAAAGATTTAAGGGTCAATGTTGTTCAAGGGGGAAAATGATGAGGGAAACAGAGGCAAGAGAAATGTAGCTTAAATTAAATCGCCTTACAGCTTGCGGCCCACTGATACCTGAAACATGAAGAGTGTGATCCTTCCTCAAGGCATTCATGGCCACCTTAGTACCTTAATATTTATGTTTTATTAAAGACTAAAAGTAATTTAATCTTAACAGCAGTTAGCCCCTTAAAGTCCTGAAAGGCTTGCTTGCAAATTCCTTAGAGATTTGCATTATCCCTAACCACCACTAATTAAAAAATATATAATCAGTCACTCCTCACATTCCCAAGGCAGTTCTTTCTGCCCATGGGTCCTGTCCCCATGCTATAATAAAATCACCTTTTTGCACTAAAACAAACAAACAAAAATAAATAAATAAATAAGAAGTGAAGGAGACAGAAAGAAAGAGAAGAAAAAGCTCCTTGCGAAAAGAACAATATATTTACCAATCTTTATACTACCAGTTTATACTTGGCACACAGAAGAAATGATTGTTCCATTTGTTAAATGACCACTATCACACGCAATAATCTAAAGTTTTTAATGGTAACAAAAATATATATTTTACTATTACTATATTATTATTTGCAATACAAAAGTACTTAGGGCCTTTCCACTTACACTATGGCAGACTAAATAAATGCTCTGTGGGAATATCTCACCAGGTTTGGCAGCAATAGGGAGAAATCACTAATCCCTCCCCAAAAAAGGAAAAAAACAAGTGCCGAAGTGGAAAGTTGGGAGCTCTTAAGTGGGAGGAAAGCAGAATGAATGGGTTTTCCTGAAGACAAAAATCTCTGGTAGCACTTTGATCAGGACACAAAGCCCCAGGTGGGAGAGGGGAAGCAGAGAATTTCACCTTGAACTTTCTGAGGAGGAAGGAATTACTATGGCTTTTATTTGATTTATTTTATGTATTTTATATTCTTAAAGCTCTTTTTATTTTTAATTTCTATTTGGTGATAGCACAGAAATACAATTACTTGCTGTTTATTGTCCTTGTGTCCAGCAACACTGTTAAACACTACTATTAATATTAATAATTTGCCTTTACATTCCTGGAGTTTTCTACATATACAATCATATTATCATCATACAGAATTTTATTTTTTTCTTTTCAATTGTTATATTCTCCTGTTTCTCTTTCTTGCCTTCTTATATTGAATCGAACATCTGCTATCACACTGAAAAGAAATGATAAGATCAAGAACTCATATCTTGTTCTAAATCTTAAATAGAATGCTAAAACACTTTAAAACCAAATACAGAAATCCTTTATTAGGTTAAAGCCCTTATTCTTAATTCATTTTACACAGAGTGGGCAGCCCTGTAGAGTGGGAATGTTCAATAGACTTCTCACCTTAGACAGTCCCTGGGGCTTTGTCCTTGCACTCTCAGACTTAGCGACTCTAAAAACAGACCTTCCAAATCACCATACTCTCAAAATAAAAGCTTACTTCCCTTCTTGACTTCCCTCTCTGGCTTTCTTCCCTCCCCTAGTTTTTGGCCTGTATTTTCATTACATATGCCTACTCATCAATGCATTTAAGAAGTATTTTAAAACTATGCTATCCAGTATTATTGTATTATTAACTATTTTCAGTGTAAGGGTCAACCAGGGGACCTAATCTGCCATATATGCGTAATCAGAAGTCTGAGTATACTCTCTCTATATATAGACATATATATGTATATATATATTTACTCAGACTTATATATAAGTCTTAGAGCAAACTCTAAGGCTTTATATATAAAATTCATATATATATAAATTCATATACACACATATGTGTGTCTGTGTATATATATATATATAGGCACTTTCTTTTCTTTCTCAATGTTTTTTTTTCTTGATTTTCAATCAAAAGCACAGAAAGTAATTGGATGAAATGAAGCCAAAATGAAAACACAATACTATGAACTTTTTCTGTAAAGTAATCTAATGGAAGAGTTTTGGAAAAGATTCAAAAGGATAATAAAATATGAAAGAGTGTTATAATGTCAATTACAAGAACAAAAAATGCTTTCAATGATATCAGGAAAAGTCATCTTTGCCTCCTTTTCTCACTCCTTCTATAAAAACACATACACTAAATACTAAAGATGATATGATTCCCTGACTGAATTATATTAGGAAAAAAATTGTATGATTTGGTTTTAGATATTTGCCAAACTCAACATTTTGACCCTTGGCAAAATACCTCAAATACCAGTGCTATGACTAGTCTATTGCTATACAATCTCTACTAAAGTCAAATATTAGCTCTTCAACTATCCGCTCAGCAACATGGTGGCATAATCCAGACTCTTGCTTCTAGAACCTGGGATCTCTTAAGTTTAAACTCAAATGACAGCAGGACATTTGTGCTAGGCACTGGGATACAATGAATAAAACATTTTTCTTTAAGAGGGCACAACTGATCATGTGAGAAAGTGAGATACTGAAGGTATAGAGGAAGTTTGAGTGAGTGGGTAAGAGAAAAAGGAGTTATTCAGGAAGCATCTCAGAAGATAAATTATGAGTACTCTGGATAAGCATTAATAGAAGAATTTAGGTGAAAAAGAGGTAAACTGTAGCTCCAGACTACCAAATGTATCACAGTAGGGTCCTGGGGCAGAAAGAGATAAATAAAGCTAGTGAGGAAAAACATAATTAAATCCCAAGCCTGGGGGCATCTGGGTGGCTCAGTTGGTTAAGCATCTGCTCTTGACTCAGGTCATGATCCTGGGGTCCTGGGATCGAGCCCCCATCAGGCTCCCTCTCAGTGGGGAGCCTGCTTCTTCCTCTCCCTCTGCAGCTCCCCCTGCTTATGCCCTCTCTCTCTCTCTCTCTTTCTCTCTCTCTGTGTCAAATAAATAAATAAAATCTTAAAAAAAAAATCCCCAAGTTTGTATTAAAGTGTAGTGACTGAAAGAGAGCAATAAGCAATAATACAAATGATTGGTAATACTTTTCTGTAATTACTGAATATCTTTACTATATGGATTACTATACAATATAGCCTATACTGTATAGGCTTTCCCCTACCATCTTAAAGAATTAGATAACTATTTGCTAAAACATCTTTAAAAATTAAGTATGATTAAAAGTGCTCCATGAGATATATCAAAAAATGCTTCTAGAATATTTGTTTAAAGATTTATTTATTTATTTATTTATTTGAAGGGGAAAGAGAGAGAGCACACACAGAGGAAGAGAGAGAAGCAGACTCCCCGCTGAGCAGGTAGCCCGATGTGGGGCTGGATCCCAGGACACTGGGATCATGACCCGAGCCAAAGGCAGATGCTTAACCTACGGAGCCACCCAGGCACCCCTAGAATATTTTTAAATGAGAAAATGTAATAATAAGATTTTAGATTGGATAATTTCAACTAGATTTAACATTCTATAAATGTATAATATTTAGTCCAATGAATATAATTCAAGTGTACATTAAAAAGTTGTCAGAAACTTGAAATACATAATTTTAAACATTTGAACAACAGAGAACTAACTAATTTATGTAACCTGAAACCCCTAATTTAAGATATTTTTCAGGAAAATATAGTATGCATTTTATGGTGGCACCTACTGGCAAAATGTAGAAATACAACCAAATTACTGCTAAGATGGCTTGATGAAAAGTTGTCAGTGGGGAAGGAAGTGTGAGAATCAGTTCTTCTTTCATTTCTTCCCTATCTATTCCTCATCTTCCTTTTGATTCAAAGATTATTATAATTCCCTACCACCTCCACCCTTTTATAGTCAGTTATAAGAGTTAAACACATTTTTATCTTTAAGTTTTAAGGTTGAGAGACAGAGGCTGGAGCAAGATACAGGCAGCAATTAGAGCACATAGGATTTCTATATCATAGTGAGGCTTCTGGAGTCTTACCCTGTACCTAATATGAAGTCATTGAAGGATTTTAATCATGGGAGTAACATTTGTTGTTTTAGAAAGACCTCTGGCAGCAGTAAGGACAACAGGATGGGGCAACTCAAGATTGGAGGCAGAAAGAACAACTCAGAGAGAAGTGAAGAAGTTCAAGCAAGAAAGGATAAAAGTCTGAAAACAGACTTTCCATTAAAAAATGGAAACAAGATAGTAGCTATAGGAATAGAGATGAGAATAAAGAGTATCAAAAAATGTTAAGAAGAATTCATGGATCTTGGTGACTGAAGGGACAGAAAAAGGAGAAACTGGAGTTTAGGACATGTTCCAGATTTCTGGTTAGATAGCTGGAGGAAGAGAGGCTTCATCAAGTTGGGCACTTCAGGAGGAGAAGCAGGTTTGCAGGAAAAGACAGATTTAGTTTGGAACATGTTACGTTTTTGTTGCCTTTGAGATCACAATATATAGTTGAAGATATATTTTTGAAACTCAGGAAAGAGGTTTGAATCTCACTGAAATATAGATTTAGAATTTGCATAAATGCAGTCCCAGAAGTAGGTGGAAAATAAGAGACTGAAATCTCAGAAGTACAGCGAAAAAGAGTTCTAAGAAATAAAATGATCAAATTTAAGGACTCAAAAGAGACAAAAAATTCTATACCAACTAGATCACAAGTGATCTTTGGTAAAGTAGCTTCAGTAGAGTGGAAAAGTGAATTACTGTGAGTCAGTTAAGAATAGACAAGTAAATAAATATTGAGTGTCTACTCTGTGCCAGAAACTGTGCTAGGACTAGAGAATATTAGTGCAGAAAATCAATAAAACCCTCATAGACTTTATAGCCTGGGGAGAAATACATATTAAATAATTAGAAATTCAAAAATGGAATAAAGGATAGCGTTTTTTTTTTTCAAGAGTCTCAGCTATAAAAGAAAGAAGGAATTGACAAAAACAAGGAAATTGTTTTATTGTTTCTTTCTTAAAATCTTTATACACTGTGGCAAAAGTACTAGAAGTTGAAATTCTAAGACAAAATGAATAACCAATAAAACAATGTACCATTAGGTTAGCCACAGTATCCCCAGTGCAGGAAATATCCTCCCTTCTCCCCATCTAGATTTCATTTCACACCCATTCTCCATGTCTGCCTAACTCCTTCAACTTCATACTTCAAGATTAAGCTGAACTGTAACAGCCAGCCAGGTAAGCATTCCTGACACTTTTATCCCTGGCTTCTACAAACTAGGTCATCTGTCCTTTTCTCTGTACATCCTTCTATTGTTGCATAAGTAGGATATATGTTATTAAAATTCTGAAATGACTATATACTTAATATATACAAAAAATCATGATAAAGATGAAATAAAGAGGAAAAAAAGAAAGAAAAATTGCACAGGTAGACTATTTAGACACCCACATGAATATACCCACTATTTAGATACCTACTTCTTTAGTGGTAATAATATAAATTCTAAAATATAACTCAACCTGAAGTTGTGGTATAACTATATTAGAAGGATGAAAGAAGAGAAGTTCTGTGTGTGTAACAGGAGGGAGAAGACAGACAAGGGGGCGCTGGGAGGTTGGTGAGTGGGTAGCAAATCACCATCTTCCAGGGTAGGAATTTAATAATATTTCAAATGGAAAAAAATCAACAAATAGCTGCATTAAAATTTCATTTAAATGAGGTAAATATAAAAAACAAACAAACAAAAAAATTTAACACAATCTATGGAGGACTTTCTTACTATTTGACTTTAAACAAATATATCTATATTTGCTTTGCTAAAAATAAAATGTTCTTAAAAATTATCTGCTATCTCAGAAGAAATAGCCAGCCAATACATTATTTGAAAGTTCATAAGATGGGGTGCCTGGGTGGCTCAGTCATTAAGCGTCTGCCTTCGGCTCAAGTGATGATCTCAGGGTCTTAGGATCGAGCCCCTTATTGGGCTCCCTGCCTGCTTCTCCCTCTCCCCCTGCTTGTGTTCCTTCTCTCACTGTCTCCCTCTCTCTCTGTCAAATAAATAAATAAATAAAATCTTTAAAAAAAAAAAGAAAGTTCAGAAGATGCCACTGATACTGGCTAAAAAGCATATTCAAAACTCTCTTCCAAATTTACTTTCTTGTAATGGATATCTATAAAGATAGAAGGATGCAATCCAGAATAAAATCCTGAGAAAGAAATTCTTCTTGGAATCATAGAATGAAAAGAAGTTTCATGGAATAAGATATAGTGATTAAGAGAATGGGTTCCAGGTTCAGCACTGAGTTCAGATCCCAGCTCTGCTACTTCTTTCACATTACAAATTGCAGTGTGACTGAGGTAAATCACTTAGTCCCAGAACTTCATTTTCTTTCTCTATAAACTGGATATTTATATAGTTCCTATAATGTAAGGTTGTTATAATGATCAAATGGTAATCCCCATAAAGAGCCTGACACATAAAAAGTGTTTAATAAATACCAGCTGTTTAGTATGCTAAAGCATACCAACCAAATTGGCAGTGACCTACCATGATTGCTAACATATACAGTTCTGCACCCCCAAAAATAATCACAAAATCACTCATCATCCAATATGCATATATTATAAATGGGAGTTTATCAGATAAGAAAGAATCTCTTACTTTCAATATCATATAAAAACAAATTCCAGATAAACCAGAGATTTACACCCAAGAAAATGGAAAAAAAAGTAGCAGGAAGTAGAATATAAATTTTATTATATCTTTGCCAATTTCCTCATTCTTGGTATAGGTTTCCTTTAGTGCTAACTACAGATTTCAAAGAAATTATCTATTCAGTCATGTCTAGTCCTCCAAAAACTATTTCTTCCAGATAAAGACAAATAGCCCTCTTCTCTAGTCAAATTTCATGTGATCACGCCATTTGACTTTGGCAAAAATTTTAGAATCAAAGATAGGCAGAAATAGGGGGGAAAAGTCATGAGATTATAATTTATTCATCTAGATATTGTTTCTTTTCCTTACTTTTGACACTTAATCATTTCAATAGCTCATATATTCAAATCTACATCTGATACTGTAAAATTTTAAAGACAGATTAATAACACACATTTGTAATTTACGAAAAGTCATTACCTTGGATTTGGTATTTCTCCAAGAATCTCATCTAATTTGTCAATGAAGTTAATAAAATTAGACAATCCTTTCACATGTGCCCTTAAAGGGTCAGATGGTGATGGCGCATATCCCTTCCCTCCAAGCTCCAGTGTTCTAATAAATGATGTGGCCACCTATGAATTAAAATAAATGATTCAGTTATGTTTAATGATTTAGTAAGTTAAAAATAAAACTTTATGAAGCTGGGTACACTTATATTATTTCTGGGTATACAGGTAAAGCAAGCACTTTTTATGATTCATGTCACTTTGATTCAGACGCAAATAATTAAAGAAACAAATGCCATGCAAAATTCATGCCAACAAGGGTGATGGCAATGCAAGCGGAAACTGAGGAGCCAAGTCAGGTGACAAACTAAGGGCATAAGAATATATTCATAAGAGTGTGTCATTGACTATAAAGTATTAGTTTACAAATATATTCTCAAATAGATTAAACTGGAATTTTTAATATGAAACAAAGGGGTTTTTCAGGGTCAACTGTGTTGATTTATTCAAGGGTGGGCAATTAATTCAACTCTTCCAAGCTTTATCTTCTTTATTTATAAGCTCAACATTTAGACTAAATAAGAACAAAGCCCTATCTGGCTTTCACATTATAGGATTATTTGATCATGTGTAGTTCAAAAGGCCTTGCCTTACTTACCATGATAAAAATAGATATAGGATGGCTATACTTAAGAGATCTCCATCAAAGATGAAATATTCTAAAGTGTATCCTAAGACAAATTCTATGAAATTTCAGTAATTTGGAAGAAAGTTCCAAGGTTGAATAACTTAAGAAACAACACATTAAGTAACAAGGTTAAGCAGATTTCTTAATGGTAAGACTTCTCAGAGCTTTTGATATACAATACGCATTACATATCTTCAATAAAGGTAGACACTATTTCCACACTGATTGCCCTTGGAAACACTTTATTCAAGGAGTATTTAACAGGGACTTTTGCCTTCGGAAATATTTATTCAAGGAGAATTTAATAGAGATACCTCTCTATAGAACACATGTAGGAAAACACTGCTTTAAAGAAATATTCTTTTGTCAAATTTGAAGAATATGGTAATAAATAAAAATAACATAGGTTTTCAAATACAAAGGAAGAGCATGTATTCACAATTTAAAAGTTGTTTTATCATAGTTACAAGAATTCTATATTAATTCTATATACTATATTCTATATCTACTGTTCCTAAGTCTTTAAAACATAATGAAAATGTAACATGTCCATACCAAAAAGATAGACATCTTTTTCTCTTGAGCAGCATGTTTCAAATCAGTGAAGGCTTCTCTTCCAAGTCCTCTATCAGGAATATTGAGAACATGAGCCAAAGCCAGGTCATTCTTTGAATTCACTAGCAGGCTTAAATATGAATAGATAATTTTTCTTGCTAATAGCTGCACCTGTAAAATAAAATATTATTTTCTTTATTGAACTTGTTCTAAATCAATAATCTTTTCTTCATACACAGTAAAAATATTTATGACCATTCAATAACAATATCTCATTCAACTCTATGGGAAAAGAGAAAACTGCCATAAACAAAAGATTTATTTGGACAATTAACATATCCCTGCTCATGAAACAAATGTGCCACCAGTATCTATGAGCAAATAACAACTATCATAATTGTTGAAAAATACCTCTTAAAAATGATATAAAGGATAAATCCAAAGCTTGCATTTCTAATAAGGCTGGATCTCATTCCCTTAAACACATTTGTCACTAAATAACAAGGAGAAATGAACTCCCCTAAAGCTTAGGGAATGGGCCAGCTTGTACTATTTGGTCCTATACCTACCTACACAGGGCTAGAGATAAGGGCTGAAGTTAAATAGTTAAATTTGAGGGTAATATTAGATGCTGACTTTGATAATACCATATAACCAAGTAAGGATTACAATGAAGAGATTCAAGCAAATGTTAAGAAAATAACAAGTAGTTGATGTTGACATCAGTTCTTTCATATATACCATATTTGTCTTTTATGGTCAAGGGCATTTTATAAAACAAGCCATTCAAAGATTTTATTCTTAAAATTACCTACGTATAGCCATTGAAGGTCTTGCAGCTTCTAGTACTGGGGAAGTGATAGTGTGAACTCCCACAGGTAACTATAAAATACTAGTAAAATTTCAAAAACATAACTCCACTGGAAAGCATAAACAAAGAAGACCTAACCTAGAGGAGAATTTTATTTTAAAAGAACTGCAACAAGAAGGGCTGAAAATAGCAAGTTTGTGGTAATTCAAGGTCCTAAACTTTCTGTAATAGTGGAGAAGTGAGTGATCATGTGAACCTCACAGAAAACACAAATAAAATAATAAATAAGAAATTTTAAATACTATTTAAAGACAATGGAAAGTATCCAGAAGGTAGACAGGAGCTGGAGGAATATTTAATTTTAGCAGAACTGCAATAGTAAGGGAATGAATTAGGGGTGTCTGGATGGTTCAGTCAATTGACATTCAACTTCTGATCGCAGCTTAGGTCATGATCTCAGGGCCATGAGTTCAAGACCCACTTTGGGCTCCATGTTGGGTGTGGAGCCTACTTAAAAAAAAAAAGCATGAATTAAGTTTGTGGTTTACTGGCCCAATTTTCATGACTATGGCTATGGCAGATTGAGGTGACTATAATGGTGCCCTCAGAATCCACAGCTGAGAAAGCAGCTAGAAATTTAAAGGGGATAATTTTGGAAATAATTCAGAGTATAAAGAGCCATAATCCATAGCTGACAGAGAAACTACACAAGCATGGGGGAGACTCTGCAGGTCTATCAAAAACACAGGAAAAAATCAGAAAGAAATACATTCAAGAAAGATTGAGCTACAAGGAACCAGAGCTATGAGTTGGAAGGTTTGCTAAAATGAGTGCATTCCTCAACTGTGTGTAGCTTAAGTCACAGAAAGCTGAAGCTGGACAGGCTTGAAGTGTTAACAGTACAGAGACAAAACTTGTCAGAACAACTAGAAAATACAGGAAAATCCCTAGGAAAAAAGAATCCATGGAAAGAATGAGCGCTATACTTTCCCAAATCCTTGGTTTACTGCCACATTTAGCAGGCAGAAGAAAGATCTACAAAAGCCAAACTAAAAAAAAAAAAGCAAAGGGAAACCATAAAAAATAGATATCCAAAAAGCTGCATACCAAAGACACAAAATATAAGGTTAAAATCCAGGCAAGAAAACTGCGTACTAGAACAAAAACTCAATTGTCTTTAGAAGAAGATGACAAAACCCAGAATCACTATACAATATTATCTGTAATGTCCAATTTTTGTCTAAAAATTACAAGACAGTTCAAAAAAAAAAAAAAAGAAAGAAAAAGTGCTACCACCCCTCAGGATAAAAAGCAATCAATAAAAATTAACACCAAGTGGACCTAGATGTTAGATATAGCAGACAAAACACTGGGGTCACTGCTATAAATATATACAAAGAACTCAAACAAAAAATGTTCAATGAACTAAAAAAGTGTTATCAATGAATTAACAGGGGAAATGACAAGAGAAAAGTGGACATTATAAAGAAAGTAAATTCTAGAAATGAAAAGTACTATGACCAAAACAAAATTTGCTAGGTGGGCTCAACAACTTGAAGAAAGTGGAAGAAAGTATAAGTGAACTTACAAATATATAAACAGAAATTACCAAACCAGAAAAACAAAAGAAGAAAAAAGGAAAGAAAAATAAAACCAAAGAGCTCTGTGGGACACGTATTTAGAATCCCTACAGAAGATTGAAAGAAGCAGAAAAAAAGTATTTCATGAAATTATGGCCAAAAATATCCCAAATTTGGTGGAAAACATTACTTTATAGATCTAAGAAGCTACTCAAGTAGGAAAAATACAAGGAATATCATTCCTGTATTATAGTTAAACTCTGATAGCCAAAGATGAGAAAAAATCTTGAGAGTAACGAGAAGAAAATGACACATTACATACTAAGGAATAATGATAATAACAGTCACCAAAAAGCCAGAAAACACTGGAACAACATATTAAATATGCTGAAAATGATCTTAAATATTAGTATAATCAAAATAATACAGTATTTATGAAGGGATACTCATATAAATGAAACAGAACAGAGTCCCCAAATAGACCTAACACAGATACGGCCATTTGATTTTTGACATAGGTGCAAAAGCAACAATGGAGAAAGGGCAGTCTTTTTAATAGTTAGTATGGGAACGACTGGTCAGCCATATGTGAAGCAAATGAAACTCACCGAAACCTCATACTTTTTTCTTTTCTTTTCTTTTTTTCTTTAAGATTTTACTTATTTATTTTAGAGAGAACGAAAGAGAGCATGAGCAGGGGGAGGGACAGAGGGACAAGCAGACTGCCCACTAAAGCAGGGAGCCTAATGGGGGGATCAATCCCACAACTCTGAGATCTGATCCCAGCTGAAGTTAGACACTTAACTGAGCCACCCAGGTGCCCCAACCTTCCACTTTTTATAAAACTTAACTCAAAGCAGATCATAGGTCTAAATGTACAATATATAAAACTGTAAAACTTTAAGAAGAAAATGTAAGAAAAAAATCTTTATGACTTGAAATTAGGCAAAGGTTATCACACATGACACCAAAAGCACAATCTATAATAGGAAAAAACTGATAAATTGAATTTCGCCAAAATTAAATTAGTTTAATGGAATGCTCATCACCTTCTCAACTACTTCCACCCCATCTTCTTGCTCTGAAATCGTTTGTATCTAATTCTTAAATGTCACCCCCATACTATTTATCTGAAATCCTCTCCTTGCCTACTCCCTTAGAAAAATGAACACTACATCAAAAACTAATGATGTACTATATGCTGGCTAATTGAGCACAATAATAAAAAAATAAACAAATTTAGAAATAATTTAAAGAAAAAAATGGACTACACAAGTTCTAAACTCGATTCACTCTCAAAACATGAAATTCATTAAGTCCTTCAGTGACTAACAACTTAGCTAAAGACCCCATAATTTATCATCTATAAATTCTAAGAAAATATTTTCCTAAATAAAATTAAAATGTTTCATATTCTGTTTAATCATATTTTAAATTAGAAAGCATAAAAGAGAGCTTTAAAATTAGGTAGCAATAAAAATTACAAATTATTAGGAAGTCTCTGAGATAATTATTAAAGTCTGAAGTTCATAGATGTATTACAAGCACTTTTAAAGGTAACATGCTGGGGTGCATGGGTGGCTCAATCATTAAGCATCTACCTTTAGCTCAGGTCATGATCTCAGGATCCCAAAATCAAGCCCGAATCAGGCTTCCTGCTCGGCAGGGAACCTGCTTCTCCCTCTGCCACTCCCCCTGCTTGTGTTCCCTCTCTGACTGTCTCTCTCTCTTTCTGTCAAATAAATAAATAAAATCTTTTAAAAAATAAAATTAAATTAAAAAATTAAAGTAACATCCTTTTCGATTATTTAAATTTCTTATGAAAAACAATTCTTGAAACATGGGAGGCAGTCAGGGTTGATTTAAAAAAAGACTTTATTGGACAGGAAAAGGTTACCTTAAATATGGACTTAAAATTTAAGCAAAAATTGATTAAAAAAAACTTAAATATTAACTCTAAAATTTTTTTTCCTAAATATTAAAAATATGAGACAAATGTTGCTTTGCAGAGATCCTCCCTGATTTCCCAGTATAGAACAGCAATTCATATACTCCCTTCCTTATTATCCTCTTATACCTATGCTTATCAGTCAATTATAATTCCCTGCATAGATCTTAATGGTTTCTGATGCTGTGTACTTTCTTAATCTTTCTACTATTTCATGAGTTTCAGGCGACCAAATGATGTGCCCTTTAGGCCTAAAAGAACAACTGGTATTATGGTAGGTAATCAATCCATTTTTGTTAATAGGTTCTCAATTAGTTTTTGTTCAATGAAAAATGAAAAAAACTTAATACATGTATTTGGCCCTTTTAGAAATTCCAAAATGAAAACTATTGATAAAAACTTACTTGGGCTCTATTAAGCACTCACATATTTGTATTACATTGCCTTAAGAAGAAAAATACTTCAAGTTACAACTAAATTAAAATCATCTTTAAGATCTACCCTAAAATTTTATAACTTAAGACATAACATAATTTTCTGCTTAGATTTCAAGTGTCCTTTTATCTTTACTTTCAGTGTAAATCATAATATTTCATGTGACTCTATAATACAAAAGTTTCCATTTTAACTTCACAGTACAGTAGTCTAAAACATATGAATCTCTTTATCTTATCCCTTCACGTTTCAAAAGAGTAACACATTTTATGAAAAATCAAAAGAGAAAAAAATACACATTGCAATCAGAAACTATTTTACTCTTTCGACATTTAATTTCATTCAATCCCTGTTTCACTGTGCTTCTGTTGTCCAAAAATAATGAGAATTTACCAAAATGTATATATCTGATCCTTACTGGGTACAAACCAGGGCTTAAACTCCCACATCTACAACTTGCTCTTTAAGGCTAGCAAATTCTGCCCTTCTGATCTATGATGCTAGACAAACATCAGGGAAAAACATCTTGGAGTCCTCAGAGTTAAGAGTCTTTCTTTTAACTCATGGCTGCAATTGGAAATCTATCCCCATCATTATGGTCATATAACATGGCAGTTATGGTTTCCCTGCTCTTGTATTTGCAAGTGTGTTTTAAAGAGGCTCTCTGGAAAAGCATTCCACATAAATACAGTTCTGATGTCTAGAAGCAAGGGTCTAAATTGAAAAAATCCACAAGATTGAAGCTTTTACCAAGATACCAAAAATAAAGATAATGTTCTGTTTATTTATTTAATAAACTGATTCAGTCCATACCACAAAGTATTTGCAATGTTTGTTTAGAAGTTGAACAATTTTATTTAAGCTTTCTGGCAATTCCAAGTTTCTTTTCTTATCCATTAATTATTACTGAAATGCACATATTCAATCTCAATTTGAAGAATGTCGGTTTCTCTAGATTGAGATTAATAATTTATACAGGTATTTTTTTACTTTCTTTGCCAAACTTTAAATTCTTAACATATAATGACCAAAAAAAAAAAAAAAAAAAAGAGTTGGACTAGAACTAATATAGCAGTAGAATTTTTTATTTAAGTAATGATTTTCTTTTAGGGCTTTTATTCCATTTTTCCCTTCTTTACTTCAAAATTCCTAAAGCAGTTCAGGACCTTAGGAAAAATAAAATAAGGAAACAAAAATATTGTTTCTCAAATTCATGCCATTCATCTACTTGATGACTCTGATGTAGCATTAGTCAAGGTACATTTTGTGATCAAAATTTATCTATGCAAGACTTCATCCCAAAAAGCCACTTTGGAATTTTAGTAGAAATATACTGCCTTCAAAAATACTTTGCAAAAGGAAAAATTAGAAGTCTGCAAGTAACAAAAAAATAGTTGGGAGGATGGCTGCTACTTTAATAGTCTTCCTAAAATCCAATCTATCGGCTAACTATTAGATAGAATACTCTTAGAAAACAATCCAAGAGGGCGAGAGATAAAAGTAGAGGATTAACACAATGAAACTATCATTGTTTTTTTAAATGAGAAAACTATATGCTTGCAATGAAGACCCATTAGCTTCTATATACTATACTCTTTCTTCATGGATATCCATTTATGATAACATTTTATATCTGTAAGCCGAAATTATAAACACCTAGGTATTTTACACATACAAATTAGTTCATTTCTCTTAAGGTCACAATAACAATTATTGTTTCCTCCCTATAGAACCTGTAATAAATATCAGAGAGAAGAGATTTGTAAGTGATCTACTCTCTTGATATATGAATGTACCCCTTAAGTACCAATGAGAAAAGACCAGGCATTTGGTAAACATTTTATCAATCTTTGGTACCAGAGGGAAAAACAACAGAAGTGAAAAACTAACTTCAACCAAAAGAAAATAGTTACAAATGACTGAAAGGAATCACATCTGGGCAGAAAACATTCTAAGATGGACTTGGAGTATTTTATTATACCAGAAAAAAGAGAAGTGCTCAGAAGTCTAATAGCGCATGTAAAAAAGACACAGAAGCCAGCGTGCAGAGAATCCCTCCATTTTAGCATCAAAGGTTAATGACTGTAACTAATTTTAAAAATAAATAAAAATTCATGAGTCCATAGCACTAAATACACGCATAAGAAAGGACAAAGATAAATAGAAAAAATCTAATTTTCATCCTATCTTATAAATAACTGTTATCCCAACTCCTAAACTGGTAATGAAAGAGAAAGAATTAAGTCGTGACTCTGCCATTCCTAGGGAACTACTTCGCTAAAGAGCTTTATCTTATCAAGCTCTGCTTTACTGAGAAATGGCACCTAATTAATGTAAAGACATGATAGAGTTAGAAACTCATCATTTTGCAAATACTAAAGAAATAACTGATTCAGACAAGGATCATGAACAAGGATCATGAACATGGATAAACCACTAGGTGAAACGTTGCTGCAAAACAGGATATTTACACAGTAAATTTATACAGTATCACCCCACAGATTTCTGCTCACAGCAAAGGGAAAACTACATCTTTTTATCCTAGAGAGATCTGGCAATTTGGGACAATTTGAGTTTGTGTCTCTTAATGTGATACTCACCACCAGTTATGAAGTATTAAACATCAATCTAAGCAAGCTATTGCATAAAACTTCCAGTTTACCAAAAATAGAGGAACAAGATAAATAATTCCAGGAAAACTTAAACAGATAAATAAGAAGAGAAAAAGACTGAGGAGAATTCTCCTAAATTAAAAATCTAAAGAGATATAAAACTATTTGAGGGACAAATGGAGAAATCTGAATAGGAAAGACAGTAAGTGATATTAGGGAATACTTATGTTTTCTTATATATGATAATGATATTATGGTAATGCCTCTATTTTCAGGAAATGATATGCTAAAGAATTTTAGGGATTAAATATCATGATGTCAAAAACTTAACTTTCAAATACGGCACAAAAAATATTAGATGCAGATGTTCAACACATTAGTAAGTCTAGGAAGTAGGTGCACAGGTATTTATTTGACGGTGGTGACAAATATATTTCTTAAAATGCAATCTTTATGGCATGGGACTTACGGGAGAATCTGCCTTAGCAATGTTTCCTTAAAAATGAAGGTGGTCAATCAAACTGAATGAAGAAGATGGATTTTGATATGTTGAATGTAATTTTACTGCTTTTTCCAATACTTAAATTTTTATCTTGTCAATAGTGATTTTATTTACCATAAAAACTTCCATAAACGTAAGCCCCATCATTAGTAAGGGGTTACTATATTTAATTAGGTACCTAGCATAGCATTTAACCAAAAGTAAATTATATTAGAACAAACCTGTGGTTTGTTTTTTGTGGTTTGTTTGCACAACAAACTCTATTATCACAATTTGTGATGCATCACTTATCGACTGCAAAGGTGACAGAATGAAATTTTCAATTGGTCATGTCCTCTCAAGAATCATTCATTTAAAACCATAAGGAAATTTACCAAATACAAAGATTCAAATAACTCTGGCAACCTAGACCTTCCAACTACTTTTCAGAGACTGTAAAGTGATACTTATATTTGCACAGTGCCTGTTACCTTGGCCCAAAACTAGGAAGAAAATGACTGTTAGGCTTTCAGCAGTCTCTAATGTATTACTCTTTACAAATACAGTTTTATTTAAACAAATTAAAAACTTTTTAAAAATAGAAAAAATAATAATTGTAATGTACAAATTCATGGTGATTTGAAGAGGATCATATCCTGCTTTAATTTACTCACAATTTATCAGTACCTTTTCATCATCCTGGTTGTGTTTACTCATTGGTGATGTTGGTACATAAAGATCAGTTTCATCAGCTACTACATACTGTCTCCCAGAAAGAAAATCCCGTAGTTGACTCTGTAGAAAACATAGGAGGTTACTAATAAGGTGCTGTGACAACTATAAAAAATATTTCACACCAAACTACATAATATCACTGATATTCCAGTGTACAGTATTATTACCTGATCTTTGTTGGCAGTAAGTGTACATAGAATTAAACTTTCCAACAAATTGCTAGTTTCCATTGAATGTACTCATACAAAGTTCACAAGTTTAGAGTTAAAAGATAACCTTGAAAATTTAATCTGAGTCTTTTGTTTTTGTAGGAAAAAAATGAATGACAAAGAAAAGGCTTACCTAAGGCACATAATAAATGCTTCATTTTGGAATTACATTTAAGAACCTAGTATCCTAAAAGAATAATATTTCAAACAAAATAATCTCCATGAAAAAAATAATTTAATAATTTAATTTGCTTTCACCCTGGCACAGTACTCAACATCTCCATATTATTTGTTCCAAAGGATCTAAGGTTATACAGGTGTTCACATACCCCATTCCTAATGACTCAACCTGGAAGGAAGGTACAAAGTGAATTAACAAAGCCTAATGAGATTGCAAACCATGTATCCTCTCAGCCATTGCAAAATTATAGCTGAAACAACTCACCAATATATAATTCTTTTTTTTCTCTTTTCCTTTTCTTTTCTTTCCTAATTTAAATTCAATTGGCCAACAGCAATATATACTTCTTAAAAAGCAATAGCGTTTACCAATGTTCTAATATGAACTGGAACTCAGAGCTAACCACAAGAAAGAAAAAAACTAAAAAACTAGGATTTTGTTGTTCATAACTTGAATCTCAAAATTCAAATTCACTAAAAAAAAAGAATTTCCTTTTTTTTTAAGAAAGTTTTGACTTTTATTCCTTTGTTACAAAGGACAACTTAGATACCTATTTTCTAAATACTAGCCAGAAACATTTAATGACCACCACTACATTACAATGCAACTTTTCAATATTTAAAAAATTAATGTTATGAAATAATTCAGGGTCATTATCTCTAAATAGAAAAATAGAAAATCATTTTGGGAGAATTTGTTTTTGTCAGACTGTTTTTTTTTTAATTTATTTTAATTCCAGTATAGCTAACATATACTTTTATATTAGTTTCAGGTTTACAATATAGTGACTCAACACCTCAATATATCACCCAGTGCTCATCACAAGAAGTGCACTCCTTATTCCCCATCACCTACTTCACTCATTCCCCCACTAACCTCTCCTCTGGTAACCATCAGTTTCTCGAGTTCTCAGGAGGTTTGGAGTTCTCATGAGATTTCTAACCAAATTGATAGATCTTTTTTAAAAATTATTTACGAATTTTAAATATAGTCCTCACACTTGTGGTTCTTATGTTTCCAGAAGAGATGTTAAAAGCAAAGACTTATTCTTCCATAAACACAATGTTATTTTTTTTAATGGGATAATATTACCCTCTGGTTTAAAACTATTTTCATGTTTGATGACATGTAAAGTTCAGTATTTTAGATCAGTTCAGGAGTATGGTTCAAGGACTCCTGAGGTCACCAAGACCCATTCAGGAGACCCAGGAGCTTCTCCCTTTTCCAACTACGTACCAATGTGAATCTAAATTTTCTTGATATACTTCAATCAAAACAATGTATCAAACAGAAGCTGACATGAGAATCCAGCTATTTTCTATCACACGTGACATCAAGGATGTTTCTAAAAATGTAAAACAGTGTCCCTATTCTCACAACTTTTTTATTCTTGGAAAATTTATTCATAAAATACTATTCACATTAGTAATAACAATAACATGTAATAGGTGTGTCATTCAATTTTAGTAACTAATAATTTTAATATATCTCAATTTTAATCTTTAATATAAATGAGATATAACTCATATAAACAAAATCTCTTAAATGATTTTTAAGAGTGCAAAGGGGTTCCTAGACCTAAAAATTTGACAAGGATTCTAGATAATGTAGCATAACGCTTTCTAAGCAAAAAAATCACAATGGATTTTCTGTGATACGCTATTAATCTCACTGATTTATATCTTTCCTGATTTGGTAAGTTGTTATTCCTTCTATTTTTATCCTCTTTTCAACTATATTTTTCCATTCAATTAACAGTAACCTTTACTTTCCTGTACTCATATCAGACCCATTTCTCTATCATTACTTAAAAGTGATAATGCCTGCTATTTACCCCCAACAAACTACAATATTTAGCCATTTTAATTTTAAACTAATATCAGAATCTCCTTTAGTATAAGCCTTCCATTTTAGCACACATGTTCCCAGTTCACCCTTATCATTTAAACTAGACACAGACACTCCAAGTTTCATTGCTCACTACCATCTTCCCTTGGATAGGTATCTGCTCTCCAATTCAGCTGTTGAATTATTACAGTCTTCAAATGGGAAAATTCTTCACCTGAAGTATGAAGATAACATGCTTCAGGTTTTTGCATATCCTCACAAATCCTTCCTCTAATTTAGCTGGTAAGTGATATCTTGTTGAGGATGAGATTCTTAGGTCACTGTCCTCTTCTTTCAGGACATGCTATTTCATTGTTGTTCTTTATAAATAACTTGTTCTTTCCACCAGGAAATTGTAATATTTATCTTTATCCTTAAGAGTTTGGAAATTTTACCAGGATACGCCTAGGTATATGTCTTTTCTCTTCAATACAGCATGGAACTTCATAAACTTAACTTCTTAACTAACAGACTCTGGGAAATTTTATTATAACAAATGTGGTTAGAATATTTTATTTAATCATGGCCTCTTTTTCATCTGTTCCTTTTTCTCCTCCGGAATTCCTATCATTTGTTATGTTAAATCCTCTAGATCCAACCTCCAAGTTTCTTAACTTTTCTTTCATGATTACTTCATCTTCACATTTTTCTCTCTGTGTTTTAAATATATATTTTTAAAGACTTTTTTTTAAAGATTTTATTTATTTGAGAGAGAGAAAAGAGCGAGAAAGATCATGAGAAGTGGGGAGAAGGAGAAGCAGGCTCCTCGCTGAGCATGGAGCCCGACGTGGGACTCAATTCCAGAACTCCAGGATCATGACCTGAGCTGAAGGCAAACACTTAACTGAGTGAGCCACCCAGGTGCCCTGTACTTTAAATATTTATTGTATTTGACTTTCAGAACTCTAATTTGTGCCTAAATTTATCTGTTATATTGGGAAGACTTTTCTTTTTTCTTCTTTTTTAAATATAGAAAGTCTTTCCTTTAGGTGTATCCTTGAATTTCCCTGAGTACTTAACTACTTTTATGGATTTAAATTGTCATTCACCACTAAGATCTCTATTCTGTTGGTCACATGTGTTCTGAGTTAACACACCTTTCTGCAGCTGCTGGGACTCCTTAAGTGGCTGTTGCTTTTCTTCATTGGCTGAGGCCCTGACTGTTGAGGTACCTTAAGTGAGGACAATTTTACAAGTAACAGAAGTTGAAAAAGTCTCCACTGTTTACGAAGCATCAGTGGAAAAATAAACAAGATGGCAGTTACCTGCTCAAGCCAAGGGAGAGTCTTCTTGTGGTCTCTCAAGGATCACCAACAGAATGCCCATCCACTCAGCTATTTCTTGGCTTCCTATGTCAAAGAATCCTGACACACTCACACACTTGTTGACCTTCCCCAGAAAGTCCCCAGATTTCTGAGGGCTACTAAGCTCTTCTTGAAATCTACCATTTTTTCTCCTCAGCCCAGGTCTCCAATGTCCCTCAGATAATTGTTTAATTCATGAGAAAGCAAACTCTGTACCAATTGTCTCTACTTGGACTCCATTTAGAATCAAAGGCCTTATATGCTCCCAGATGTCCAGAGGCCCTGCATGCATGTTCCCCAGGAGAGAAATGTATGAAATACACTTATATGTATTTATAATCGTATGATATACAATTATAATGTATGAAATAACTAATTCAAGTTATCATGTTCCCAGAACATCCCTGTCTTTACCTTTATCTTAATTCCTTATAACTTTTGCCTTATTTAGGCTACAATAAATAAGAAACAAATATACAAAAGCATATGTATTTTTAAAGACATTTTTAGGGGCACCTGAGTAGCTTAGTCGGTTAAGCAGCTCAGGTTATGATTTCACAGGTTGTGTGATCGACCCTTCATTGGACTCGTGCTTAGTGGGGGGTCTGCTTGAAGATTCTCTCCCTCTGCTCCTCCCCACTCTCTCTCTCTCTCAAATAAATCTTACACCGAAAAAATAAACATATTTGGGGAAAAAAGACATTTTTAGCATAAATTAGGTTTATTTTAATGCATTTTTGAGGAAATCAATCTAGGTATCTGTTTTCCTGCTCACTTTTTCTTCGTTAGAAATTTCCCTAAAGAAAATAAGTGTCAGAGATCAAATCTTCCATATTAAGTGCAGAAAAATTTCAACTTCACATGCTATCATCTCAGCAGCTTCCACTCCACTCCCGATGTTCTGCAGAAGAACAGGTTGATGTTTGGAGACACAGAACTCCCTCCAATGGAGACCTATGTATCTCATACGAAAGTTGATGCACTTACATGAAGAGGCATATTAGAAGACTTAGGGGGTGCCTGGGTGGCTCAGTTGGTAAATGACTGCTTTCGGCTCAGGTCACGATCCTGGATCATGATCCCGGGATCAAGCCCTGCATCAGGCTCCCTGCTCAGCAGGGAGTCTTCTTTTCCCTCTGACCCTCCCCCCTCTCATGGTCTCTCATTCTCTCAAATAAATAAATAAATAAAATCTTTCAAATAAAAAAAATCTTATAGAAAACTTAGACAAGAACAAAGGATAAGGTGAAAACAATGTGCCCAAAAACCTTAGGCAGATTATACTCTTATTGGCTTATCAAAAAATTCTTTTTGTTGTTCCTACAACCCAATACTTAGGTTTGAATAGCCTCTCTAAATTAACTATATGAAAAGTAGTCAAAAATCATCTCTACAAGCAAATAAAATACAGGTAGGGAGGAATGAAAAAAACTATTTTCCCTCACAAGTATCTTTACCATAGTGTGGGTATGCATGTGTGTCTCAGAAAGTTACAACAGAGGGGCATCTGCCTTCGGCTCAGATCATGATCCCAGGGTCCTGGGACTGTGCCCTAAGTCGAGCCCTGTGTTGGGCTACATACTCAGTGGGGAGCCTGCTTCTCTCTCTCCTTTTGTCCCTCTCCCCAACTCACGCTCTCTGTAGCTCTCTCTCTCTCTCAAATAAATAAAATCTTAAAAAAAAAAAAAGTTACAACAGGGAAAAGGATTCCATGATAGCCCAGTAGGCCAAGACAGCAAACTGTCTGCCAATATCCCCTCTCCCCTTCTTCATCAGTAACAGAGATTTTGTTTTTATTCTGGCATGTTACCCAGAAAAAAAAAAAAAAAAAGATTATATTGTCCATCTTCCCTAGCATCTTGGTGTGGCCATGTGACTAAGCTTTGTGAAAGGACATGGAAGCAAAAGAGCTATGTCTCTTTAAAATGAGAGGAGAATGCTATGCTCCCTTACAACTTCCTGATGCAAGGAACCTGATATGTAATCCGGAGGTCCAACAGCTAACTTGGACCACAAATGATCTTGAGGGTAAAGGTCAAGAACTAAGATGGGAAAGCAGAATGACAGAAAAATCCTAGGTGTTTATAACCACAGAACTATCACATCAGTCCCGTATGCTTACCTTAAGACTCCTTTTATAAAAGAGTGAAATAAACTTCCATGTTCTTAAACCACTGTTACTATGGAGTTTTCTATCACAAGCAGCCAAAACATGATTCCCAAGTATCAGATTCCCAAGAAATATTTATAAAATATTCTAATATCTTAGAAAATGTAATGAACATTTTGATGTAATGAATTTCTTCAAATTGCATCTACAATTATTTAGTTGTTACCACTATTTAATTACTATTTTATTAGTACTCAGTAAGGTTAAGATAAAGAAATATATTTCAACACTTTAAAATAAACTAGATACATCCAAATATATTCTAAAACAGTTTATTTTTTTTCTAAGACAGTTTATTAATTCTAATGTAGATAAAACCAAACTGTAAAGAATGGCATCCCATTAGTTTTAAAATTTATATGTAATAAAAAAAATAAAGCAATGAATATGTGTATTTAACAAAAAGGAACAGTATATTACCTCATGTTTATTGTATCATACTATCATCAAAAAATGGTACCCTATTTCAGTAATATTATTACTCCATAGTCATAACAATCATTTAGACAACATATGCCAAATGAACATATGCACATTAAACAAGAAAGTAAAATATAAAAGCAATCCTTGGCATGAATTCAAAAAGAAATCACACATTTGGGACTGATCTCTTTTTTAAAATTTTTTTATCTGGTAAGAAGGTGTTCTTATATTTCAACCAAATAGCAGAATTTCAGCAAAATTTACCACTGAAATATTTCGTTCCAGTAATAACTAACTTTCAGGTAGCTAAATTTTCCATTTCTAACATTATCTGAAAAGCAAAAGCATTATCAAGTTACTATAAATGCTTATACCATATTTTAAAATAAAAATAAATCTAGCCAAATTTTCATTTAAGATAGAATTATTTAAAACAATACTTACAGGGGATATGTTGGCATTATTTTCACAACTAGAAATCAAAACACTACATTTTTTATAAACATCAATCAGATCTAACATATTACTATTCTTTAAGAAATCATCATAAGTCCTCCTAATGTCCTCATAGTGGTCAATCACTTCTACATTTTCAACTGGTAAGTTCAACTTCTCATGTAGGAAGTATTTCCAGGTCAATAAGACATCGCTGAGGGAAACAGTAAATTCTCCACCATGCTGAAAGAGATAATGCCAAAAATAAAAAGATAAAGTTGGGCGCCAAAATATTCATTAACGTGTAATTTAGATGTGAAATACAAATTGAATTTTGTTATAGAAAAGTCTACATTGAATTCTTGTGGATTTGAAGAGAACATCCAAGTTGAGCTATGGAATAATTTTTAAACCAGATAGAAAAGGATTTTGATGGTTTTATAAAATATAAACAACTATGGCAAGTTTGTGCATGACAAAATTAGTGAATATCTAGTCATTCTTCACTAAATTTCTTCTACCCAAATTCAGAGAATAGGTGGGCAGTGATCTGTTCTTAAGCACTACTAATTGGGGAAACATTTGATTCTGCTAATATTTGGCTCCTTTTAGCTCTTCTAGCTAATGTATTTTTAATCTCCTATTCAAAACTTTCAAAGCCATAGTGAATTACCACATATCACACTATTCCAACTGTTAGTCTTAAGATAATAAAAATTAATTTTAAAAATCATGTTTTGTTTCATTACTGTTCTAGGAAAAGCCAAAGAGCAGTGCTAAAACCTTGGGTCAGAAAGAATTTTGATTCTTCCCTGCTCATGGACATACCAAACTATAAACAAGTGCTAAAAAGCCACAGTTTCTTTCTATAAGTTGTTGGCTGTTCCTATTGAGGTAAGATTACCTAGTGAGGTAAAATTGTTCTTTTTTTCTCTTCTTCAATATCAACATGATGTATTAGTCAGTACACAGGCTGAAGGTTTTCTTTTTAATTGATTGCATTCTGCTCCCCAATATTAATAATGGTGCCCTCCAAAAAATGCCAGCCCTAATTCAGTAGAAAATTCTAACTACTCCTTTCCAGTACATCATGAGTAACAAATATTTTTAAGTATCTATATGTAATTTTGTGAAATGTATTGTGTTGCTCTCTTCTACCATTAAGCTCTCTTAATATGTTAGTAGTTTCTGATAACACCAAAATTTTTCCATCATTTGCACTGAAAGATGGATGGATATTTAAATAAAACTATAATTCGCTGGAACTAAAATTGTAACATCATCTTTAGGCAATGAAGAATAATAAAAAGAATCAGAGTCAAATAGGGGCATCTGGGTGACTCAGTCAGTTAACAGTCTGCCTTCAGCTCAGATCCTAGGGTCCTGGGATGGAATCCCAGGCTCCCTGCTAAGCAGGAAGCCTTCTTCCTCTCCCTCTTCTGCTCTCCCTGCTTGTGCTATCTCACTCTCTCAAATAAATAAGTAAAATCTTAAAAAAAAAAAAAAGAGCCAAATAATATACTATTTTCTACCTGACTCTCTTTTTTTTTCTACCTGACTCTCTTAAATCTACATTTCTTTTATATAAATCAGTCACAATTTCTAGCTATTATCTAAATTTAAGGCAATCATATCCAAACTGCCTTAAAAATAATTAACTTTTTACTCATCCTTATGGAGACAACTAAGAAAATTATCCTTACTGTCCTTGGAGGGACCTATTATATCAAAATTATAAAAATTAATTATATTTCATGAAATTAATTCAATAAAAAAAAAACAGTAACTCTCAAATCTTGAATCCATAACCCAAATGTATGACAGATTTGTAATTTCTCAGCCTTGCATCAAAAACTGTATTTTACTTCCCAATCTCACAAAAATTACACAATAAAATTTCCAAATGGTATTTAAGTTAAATAAATCCAGTTATTTGGAGTTTCAAAACTAAGATGTTTTATCTCAAAAATTCCTAAAACTGTTTGATATGACATCTTTCATATGAAAAATAAATGTTGCCTAATGTAAATGTACAATTCAGTCTTATTCTGTTGACTATAACTAGTTAAAGTAAAACCATGCAAGCTCTTGATCTTGTGAGAAAAGGTTTTGACTAGATTAACAGTGTTTATACTAGGATTGTAAAAACATTTTAAATCCAAATAAAAATGTACTCCAGATATCAGTTTTCATGATCAGGTGCCCACCATGACAGCATATTCTATTATTCAAACCAGTAACAACTGATTCAGAGAGCTTGTGGTCAAATCAGAAAATGTTTTGCTAGGAAAACATGCCAGCTGGCTAATATCTGAAGGAAGTTCAAGATGGTCAATGCTTTAATTCTCTGATGGACATAAGAAGGATTGTATTTCATAAGAATAAAATGAGAAAAAAAAATGAAGCTACCCTTTTTCAGAGCACTTGTACTCTGTATATTTTGCTGAAATTGTTTTTATAATTATTCAAAAACTTAAATAAACTTCACATTTTTAACTAACTGGAATTTTTACTGTTATCAAAACAGAAAAGATAACAGGCCTACTTAAGAGCATTAATCGACTATGATACCATGGGTAAAATACTGAAAATCCTGTGAATACATTTCCTTGGTTATAAAATGAGATTATACGGATTAAATAACACCTGATGAATGGCAGGTGATCAAAAAATGTCATTCTTTCTCTTTTCCTATTCAAACTAAAATAATTGTTTGTTGGGGGGTATTAGATAAATGTAATACAATTGTAAAAACTGTTTATTCTTATTCATTATGTCAAAGTTAGGTCATTTTCAAATCTGACAGTCAACCACAGGCTGTGACTTTCCATGAAGTTATAAAATTAATATGTTTGTTTCATCCAATGGAACATTTGTAACGTTCTTAAGGCTATTTAAGTTCATTAAAAATAGCATTTATAATGTAATTGCCAGACGGAGTCAAACTATGAAGTCATGCCAGACGGAGTCAAACTATGAAGTCAATTCTAAGGAAAGGAAAAGCTAAAACACTATTTGCAACTTAATAATAAAAGTCATACATTTTCACCATGTAGTCTTCAATGAATCTATAAGTTAAATCTTTAGCAGTATAAAACTCCTAGAGCTCATCTAATTTAAGCTAAAAAAAACTTCCCCTCAGAAAACATACCCAAAACCTAAAACTCAAAGATTATTTTAATTAGCTTTTATTTATTCCCATTAAAGCAGCTAAGAAAAACAAACATGCCAGTAGACAGACTAACAACTCTACTAGGTATTCACAAGTTTTATTGTAGTCAAATTCAGTTGGGAGGATCATACTTTAGACACTCATGTTCTCAAACGTCGGAGAATTAAAAATCAAATAGAGCTCACAGAGTGAAAATATAGGTGAAGCATATATACAACAAACCCCAACTTTTTATCACCATCTACTACTTATGAATCCACTTGCAGTCATATGTGTATGTTATTTCATATTGCTGAGTGATGTGGAAGTCTGAACACAGCCGGGGATGCCTGAGTTAACTCCACATGGAGAATTAGAGTCAATCAGAACTGTAGCCCACCATCCCTATTGCACATGTGCACACACACACACACACAAATTGTGATAAGCTCTGTTGCAATTCACCTCTCCTCTTTTTTCCCACCCACGGTCTGAACTTTCACAGTGAATTAAGAGAATTAGCAAGTAGAAAATTAACAAATAGAAAGAGATCCTGAGTGAGTAGTACACAGACAAGCCCAGAAGAAAAAACAACTTGAACTGAATATTTCAAAATATCAAAATTTTTACAATGAAAACTAAATTTTCTTCAAGGTACATTTCACTTACCTTTTGATATATTTATGTTTCAAAAATTATTCATAAACAAACAGGTGATTTGAACACGGTCTGCTTAATTACAAAACAATAGCTCTAAATTACTGTATAATAATTATTCTTAATAATTGCCTCAATTTCTCTCCCTTCTCATTTTCCAGTGAATGATCATCAAAATTTAACCTTTAGCTAGTCTAATCCGTTTATACAATATCCTCAGAATCTATTAATTATTTTGGTACCATTTCTTTAGGTTACTGGAGTTGTTGTTGTTGTTGTTTAATGCTCAGGCAATAAAATTAGAAAGACTTGAATGTGGATTGCAATGGAGAGCAAAAGAAAGAGACTGTACAATGACCTCTGGGTGTCTAGCTTCACTGACTGACTGAACAATGGTATATAAGATTGAGACTAAGAATATGAAGAAAAAGGTAAGTTGAGGGAGGAAACAATATGGTCTACTTTTAAAAACTGATGTGGAAAACATACTGGGACATCAAGGTAAAACGTCCAATAAGTAGCTGATCAAACCAAGTAAGACACAGTAGAGAAGTCTGGCATATAAATACTGGTAAAACAATGTAAAGGAAGTATATCCAGAGAAGGTAAGTAAAATGGAACACATCAGAAGTTATCAACAAAGTATGTTACAAAGTACATGTACAATTCTCTTAAAAAGTAAGAAAGATAAAAATAACTCAACACTAAAATAAGCAAAGGATATGAATGAGCAAACAATAAAAAGAGGATACCTAAATAGTCAAATAAGCATTTTAAAAGATGTTTAAATGCTCTAATGAACAGAAAAATGAAAATTAAATACCCTCTTTTTTCTTGTTCTTAGATAACAATATCTAATATAGAGAAAGATAAGAAAATGGTACTCTCCTATACTGTTGATATAAATGTAAATTCTATTAACCAAGTTGAAGAGTAATTTGGTAATATAAAGTCAAATTAAAGATGTATCTGTCATATGACCTGTGTGTATAGGGGCTAGAGAAACTCTTGTTCCATGCACAGACATCTCATTTCAATGAAGAATTGTTTATAATACCAAAAAAACTCAAACAACCCAAAGGTCTATCAATGAGTAAAATATACCAGTCATACAAAGGATGATTGTTAAAATGAATAAATTAGATCAACTTTTCTATCAGTACCTAAAGAGGTCTTGAAAACAATGTTGGATAATAAAAACAAGAAGCAGAAAGAATGTATACCATCTGTTATAATTTTAAAACAGATATATTAACAAGGCAGTCTGCCTGGCTGGATATGCAGAGAAACCCCTCCCAGTATAAAATACTTAAAATACAAGAGAAAATAGGGAAACATTTTTTTAACCATGACTGAATTGTTCATAAGAAAAGGGAAATTACAAAGGGTCAAAAACAAGGAGCAAGTTCCAATATAAATGGGTAAGCAAACGGTGAGACCTGTATTTTCCTGGTAACTACTACCATTCCCTAAAAGCCACTAAAGAAGCTGGTTTTTATGAACTCTGAGCACACAGGTTAGGAGACAAAGCTAAGCATAAGAAAGGTGGGAAGTTGGATCACAGAACACCCTCCTTCCCCGCCTACCCTGCCAAAGAATTCAAAGACTCTAAAGGTCAACACTCTTACTATGTCCACTAGAAAAAAATCTGTCCAGCAAAAAGGTGATGATGAAGACACTTGCCAGGGAAGAGATTTCTGGAGTAGTCCCAGTACTATGATTACCTCTCTGGATAATCTTCATTTAGACTTTTTTTCATTTCTTTCATTTTTAATTTAACTTCAATTAATTACCATATAGTGTATTATTAGTTTCAGAGGTGGAGTTCAGTGACTCATCAGTATTATGTAATACCCAGTGCTCTTATATCACATGCTATCCTTACTGTCCATCAGCCAGGTACCCCATCCCCTTGACCCCCTCCCCTCCGGCAACCCTCAGTTTGTTTCCAGCAGTTATGAGTCTCTTATGGTTTGTCTCCCTCCCTGGTTTCATCTTGTTTCATTTTTTCCCTCCCTTCCCCTATCATCCTCTGTCTTGTTTCTCAAATTCCTCCTATCAGTGAGATCACGTGATAACTGTGTTTCTTTGATTGACTTATTTTGCTTAGCATAATACCCTCCAGTTCCATCCATGTCCTTGCAAATGGCAAAATTTCGGGGGGTTTGATGGCTGCATAGTATTCCATTGTATATATATATACCCCCCATCTTCTTTTATCCATTCATCTGAAGATGTACATCTAGGCCGTTTCCAGAGTTTGACTATTGTGGACATTGCTGCTATAGACATTTGGGTGCATGTGCCCCTTCAGATCACTACATTTCTATCTTTCGGGTAAATACCCAGTAGTGCAATTGCTGGGTCGTAGGGTAGCTCTGTTTTCAACTTTTTTTTTTTTTTTTAAGATTTTATTTATTTATTTATTTATTTATTAGGAAAGAGAGAGAGAGAGAGAGAGAGAGAGAGCAGGTCAGAGTGAGAAGCGGACTCCCCATGGAGCTGGG
>CM052807.1:103222666-103292345 GCA_028533885.1 Nasua narica | reverse complement strand
ATGAACATTTTTTCATGTGTCTGTTGGCCATTTGTATGTCTTCTTTGGAGAAGTGTCTGTTCATGTCTTCTGCCCATTTTTTGATGTGATTATCTGTTTTGTGAGTGTTGAGTTTGAAGAGTTCTTTATAGATCTTAGATATATAATGAGAGAGTTTTTCAGATGATTATTCCTATTTCAAGACCTAAATGACTCTTCATAATTCATTTATTCCTCATCTTCCCATCAATATAAACTGAAATTACTTTTTTGTACCAAAGCAGGTAAATAAGCTGACTTTAAATATCTAAACCAGAATCCTGTATCCAAAAGACTAACCAGATTGTATTAACATATTCACTATTCATAGTCCATAACAGTATTAGATGAACAATTTTTAACATCTTGCACATGTATAGTGCTATATATAATACTATGTGAAAATATAGTATGTTTACTGTTTGTTTTTAGTTGTCCCAGAGAGTTTTCCATGAGGCTTAGACAGTTTTAGCTATTTTTGTTGTCAGTGTTGCTCAGTGAACCAGTTAAATCTCAGTATCTAATCTGTATTTGAACTTCTCAAAAGAATATATATGGCCTCCTGATAAATTCTTCATTATGGTAAAACCAGAATATTATAGTGTTTGTTTTCATAATTTCTTAAAACATTTACTGTGTATGCTTAGGAGGAAGAAGCAGATATTGAGGGAATTCAATATAAAACACTACGAACGTTTCAGCATGGAGTCAGGGTCGATGGCATAGCTTGGAGCCCAGAAACTAGACTTGATTCATTGCCTCCAGTAATCAAGTAAGTTTAAAACTATTAAGTGCAGTATTTATTAATGTCCTTTGCTTTAAGTGATCTGAAGCCTTTGATCATAAGGATTTTTTTCCCTCCGTTTCTATTTTCCTCAATTTCAGATATTAGATATTTTAACATCAGGCATTATTTCATAATTTAGACTTATTATCTGAATATTTGATTTAAATATGCAACATTATAGTAATGCCTTGAATATATGTTGGGCCTGACTACAGAGCTCTTTACTTGAGTTTCCTCTGAATCATTTGAAGTCTTCACAGATTCTTCACTGAGTTTACCACTTACTGAAAGTACAACTCTGTTGAAATAAGTAAATTTGATTGAGTCATTAATGAACCTTACCGCACACGTAGGCCAATGTCACATTTTCTTGTTTAACGGTACATAAAACTAGGGGCGCCTGGGTGGCTCGGAGGATTAAGCCTCTGCCTTCGGCTCAGGTCATGATCTCAGGATCCTGGGATTGAGCCCCGTATCCGGCTCTCTGCTCAACAGAGAGCTGGCTTCCTCTTCTCTCTGCCTGCCTCTCTACCTATATAAAGTATAATGTATCTTATTTTACTTTACTTTTATAGATATATATATATATAATTCATGTATACATATATATATGTATACAAAGTATATAAAATATGTATTAAGAAGACTGAGGTATAACTTCCTGTCTGTCCCATCATCGTTAACTTACAGCTAAGAAGAACCCATTCCTAGTGTTTTATCTTTAGCATTTAGTTGCCTTCAGTTCTGTTCATCCCCACTTGCTTTTCTTCACACTTGCTGGAGAGTAACACTTTACTGTACTTCTGTTCTCTGAGGCTTTATGGTTTAATTAAAGGATGGTATAAATGCACTTACCGTGTATAAACTCAAGCAGCAAAGTTTGGAGAAAAGTGGGACAACACAAGGTTTGCCATAAAGTCGTGTGTGTCTGTGTGTTTTTTCCCTTTAATAAGATTCTTGCATTAATTTTTTTTTAAATAATTTTTGACCCCTGAAGTCCTTTCTTCTATGATGTTTTTACTGAACTTGGCCTTACTCTTCTACTAATACTTTTGTAAACCTTTTGCTTGGGATATTTCTTTTAGAAACCTTCTAAAGTAATCTTTTTCTATTTTAGAAATGATATTTTGAAGAGAGATCTTTAAATGATTTCTTATGAGGAGATCTACACTAGGAGACCTCACATTAGTAATGTTGTAGCAAGTCTGTTCTGGAGTTTCCTCTGGGTGTGAAAATATAAATACCCAAAACAATAATGGGACAAATTCAAAAGAGAAGAATTAAGTAGATAAGCCTTGCTTTTTAGTTTTTCTTACTTTTTATTTGTATGTTATGAAATATAGCATACATGCCAAAAAGTGCAAAAAAAGTACATGCACAGTTTATTGTAAAACTTTGTTTTACTATTGTATTGTAAAACAAACTGTTGTAAAGCAAACACCCATGTAATGAGCACCCTGGTCAAGAAATAGAACATTCCCAGCACCCAAGGTCCCTGTGCCCCTCCTTAATCAACCTTTTCCCTTCCTCTTAAAGATAATTAATCTCATGATTATTGTGAAAATCATTTTCTTGCTTTTTTAAATAGTTTTATCAGCTATGTATGCATCCTTAAAAGAAGATAGTTTATTTTTTCCTATTTATGAACTTTCATACAAATGGAATAATAATATCCTTTTTTTGTCCTGCTTTGTTCACTTAACATTATGTATGTGAGATTCATCGTTCTTTCTGCTTGTAGCTCTAGTTATTGATTTGTGTTGGGTTTTGTTTTTTTACTTCCAGATTTTGTACTTCAGCTGCTGATATGAAAATAAGATTATTTACTTCAGATCTTCAAGATAAAAATGAATATAAGGTATGTTGACATGTATATAATTCACAATTCTTTATTTTAAAACATTTATTTATTTTTGCCTTTTTAATTGGATTTATCTCAATCTAAATGATGTTTAATGGTCATCTTTAAAGTATGTAATTCAGGATCTTATTTACTCTATTTTCGGCTATAGTAAGGACTACAGATTATAAATCTGATATCATTTATTAAAATATTAGGCACAGGGGCACCTGGGTGGCTCAGTGGGTTAAGGCCTCTGCCTTTGGCTCGGGTCATGATCTCAGGGTCCTGGGATCGAGCCCCGCATCGGGCTCTCTACTTAGCGGAGAGCCTGCTTCCCCCTCTCTGTCTGCCTGCCTCTCTGCCTAGTTGTGATCTCTCTCTCTCTCTGTCAAATAAATAAGTCAAATCTTTAAAAAAATAAAATATTAGCCACAGCAAATGAGGGAGATTTAGAAATTCACAGTTGGGTATAGTAAGAGTATAATAGACATGAACCCACAGAGTTGAGAGTCAAACTTCAAGAGAACCAATGATTAATGCAGCATATAGGGTAAGGTTTATAGGGTAGGTTTATAAGGTATATAGGGTAGGATTATAAAGCGCTTAAGAGCACACACACAGGGGGCGCCTGGGTGGCTCAGTAGATTGAAGCCTCTGCCTTTGGCTCAGGTCATGATCTCCAGGTCCTGGGATTGAGCCCCCCCCATTGGACTCTCTGCGCGGCAGGGAGCCTGCTTCCCCCTCCCTCTCTGCCTGCCTCTCGCCTACTTGTAATCTCTCTCTCTCTCTCTATCAAATAAATAAATAAAATCTTTAAAAAAAAAAAAAAAAAGCACAGACACAGGAGCCAGACTGCCTAATTCTCTCTTGTTAATATGTTAGTAACAGTGTGACTGGTCAAGTTCCCAGTGTCTTTGTGCTCTGTTCTTTATCTATAAAATGGGCATAATAATAGCATCTGTCCTGTAGGGTTATGAGCATTAATTGAGCTAATTCATATAAAACAGGTAGAACAATGTTTTGTACATAGTAAGTCCTAATATATGTGTTTTCTATTAGTATAATAACTCTGTAAAGTAAGAGAAAGACAAATATTGTATGATCTCACTTATAGGTGGAATTTTAAAAAGCCAAACTCATAGAAACAGAGAGTAAAATGGTGGTTGCTAGGGGAAATGGGGAGATATTGGTTAAAGGATAAAACTTCCAATTATAAGATAAATAAGTTCTGGGAACCGAACATGCAGCATAATATGTAGAGTTAACAGTATGGGCTATATACTTGAAGTTGCTAAGAGAATAGATCTTAAATGTTCTCACCACAAAACAAAAATTAATTTCTGGGTTGTGATTATGGGCTTCTAACGCTAACTTGTTTCCAGTGCTGGCAGTCACATTGAGGAAGTGAATAAAGACCTCATAAGGTGAAATCCATACTATGTTTATTAGGCAGTTTGCAGAGCAGTAGGTATGTCTTGGGGGCTCTATCTCAGTGCAGTGCCCCTAGAAAGTTCTTTTAGCTTTAATTTTTATTTAAGCTTTATGTAACAAATAAGAGAGGAGGTAAGATGAGGACAGGTACAGTAAAAAAGTGTGTGTGTGTGTTTTTATAAGAAATGCATATTAGAAAAGAAAGATCAAGCTAATAGCAGTGTGTTGAATGATCAGCTTCTTTCCAAGATAAACCTTCCAGAAAAGTGGGTGTATAAATCATGCTTTAAAAATAGCAGATTGCTTAAGAAATATTTATAGAAAAGGGAAGCATGCAGTGAAAGCTTTTAAGGCAGTGAAGTAAAAATATTAGGTAGAAATTTTGTACATTATTTTTCTGTATTCTTACTACCGTTTCCCCTGATGTTAGGTTTTAGAGGGTCATTCAGACTTCATTAATGGTTTGGTGTTTGATCCCAAAGAAGGCCAAGAAATTGCAAGTGTGAGTGATGATCATACCTGCAGGTATGTTACTTATGTTAAAACCACATTTTTCAATTTTCATCCTATTTTAATGAGAACTATACTATAAAAATAACAGAAATTTAACTTCTGTATATACTCCATAAAATGTAAAAGATGCATACTTTATTTAAATTGTAAGCATGGATCACTAGATATAAATAGATATAAATAATGACATTTTAGTTCTCTAACTCATGGACTTTCCTAATCACAAGCATTTGGAATAATGAAACTTGAGAAGGGGGGAAATGAGTGTCTTTGAAAGCCAAGGAATAACCTCTGAATAGTGAACAATAGCCAGAGACCTGGGATTACATTCAGGGGTCTGATTACTTTTTTTCTTGTAGTAGAATTTTGGGCTTTTGTAGACTAGTAAAATTGTCCTAAAATTTTGGGACTGACAGAGGGTTGCCAACTTTTTATTTTGTCAAGTAACAAGAATTTTAAAAGGTCTACTGCCTTCTATTATTACCATCATTTTATGAAAGTAAGGACATTACTTCCCTAAAAAGGGGAAAGGCTTAACTTCAAAGTAAGTCCTTTAAATAAATATAACTTTAAAAAAAAAGTACTGTGTTGCCCCTAATTGCCTTATTTTGCTAGACTATGGTTGATGATGCTATTGTTCAGCAAATACTTTCTCTCTCTCCCCTCCTTCCCATGCAAGGAGGATGTTTTCCCACACCATTGGGCTTAGCTATGTGACTTGTTTAGGCCAACACAATGTTAGCAGCTGTGATGCAAGCAGATATTTAAATGATTTACCTGGTTTGTCTTGACCTACTGTCCTCTGTCTTCTGTAAGATGAGTGTGTCTAGATAGGTACTGGTTCCATAGTGGGAAACACATGGAACAAATATGGACCCATCTGGCATTATGAAACAGAGCTTCCCACAGACTCATGAGCCAGAAATTTATGCTTATTTTTGTAAGCCACTGAGATATAGGGGTTGATAACATCATTTTAGCAATAGCTGAGGAGGTAATTTAGAATTCATCAGCTGAGTTTACCCATCAGAAGTAAAGGACAGTTCTGTTTGGCCTTGAAGTCAAACTTTTTGGGCCAAAAGCAATATAAATAAGACTTTTAATAGAAATAGCATAAATCAAGAAGTTTAAGGAAGAGTAGTAGGTATCATACACTCTCATAGTAACAGGAAAAGAAGGAATTCTGATAGGACTACAAGAAAAAAACATTTCAGTACAACTGTCTTCATTAATTCAAAGTATAGTATTGCCAAGTTTCTAATAAAGACACCACCCAAATGGCAACTACAGTTTGAGCAATGGAGATAGCTATTTATATCCTAGGAATCATTCCTATCACTATACCAAAGAAATCCTACCAATTAGTTTGGATCCACATGTATCACTTGTTCACTTGGGCAAATAAAATCCTTGTCCAATTATAAACAAATACTGTTCATCTTGGGAGTAGTTTTATATCCAGGTGATGCCATGCTTAAAAAAATACATGCTCAGTAGAGTAACTAGACTGAAGGTCAACAAGGAACTAGAGGATTTGAATAACATTATAAATAACTACACCTAACAAATGTATACAAAACCCTTCAAACACTTTCAGCATCAGCAGAATGTACATTCTTCTCAAGTGCACATGAAACATTTTCCAAAATAAACTGTATGTCAAGCCGAAAAACAAATCTAAATAAATTTTAACAGATTAAAATCATGCAGAGCGTCTTCTTTAACCACAGTGGAATAAACTAGAAGTCAGTAACAGAAGAAAAATTGAAAAATCTACAAATATGTGGAAATTAAATATCAACCTATAAACAGTCAAAGAAGAAAAAATCATAAGGGAAACTAGAAACTACTCTGAGGTGAGTTAAAATGAATACACAACAAAATTTATAGGATGTGGCAAATAGTGCTCAGAGGGAAATTATGTCTGTAAATAGCTACATTACAAAAGAAGGAAAAAGAGAAATAACGAATTAGTAACTTCAGTTTACACCTTAAAGGAGCTAGAAAGAAAAAAGAAAACCCAAAAGTAGCAGGAGAAAGAAAATAAAGATTACAGCAGAGATAAGCAAAATAGAAAATAATAGAGAGTTGATGAAACCAAAAGTTGGTTCTTGGAAAAGATATAACAAAATTGGCAAACCTTTAGCTAGACAGAATACTCCAATTAGTAAAATCAGAAAAAGTGGGGCATTATTATCAACCTTACAGAAATAAAAAAGATTTTAAGAGAGTATTATGAACAGTTACACACCAACAAGTTCATCTAGATGAAATGGCAAATTCCCAGAAACACAAAATTCCCAAAATTCAAGAAAAAGTGAGAAAATCTGAATAGACCTATAACAAAGAGAATGAATCAGTAATCAAAAAAACTTCCCAACAAAGCAAGCCCAGGACAAGATGCTTCCCTTGTGAATTCTACCAAATATTTAAAGAAGAATCAACACCAGTCCTTCAAAAACTTCTAGATAATAAAAGAGGGAACATTTTCTAAGTCATTCTATGATGCCAGCATTATCTTGATACCAAAGGCATCACAATATCCCTTACAAATATCGATGAAAAAATCCTCAACAATATCTATTTAAAATTAGAGAGCTCTTAGAAGATAACATAGGGGCAAATCTTTATGACCTTGGATCTGGCAGTGATTTCTTAGATAGGACACCAAAGGTGAATATAGCAATAACAAATTAGATATAAATTGGACTTCATCAGAATTTAAAACTGGGCATCAGAGGACACTGTCAAAGAGTAAAAAGACAACTCACAGAATGGGAGAAGATATTTGCAAATCATAACTGATAAGGGTCTCATCCAAAATATATGAACTCTTACAATTGAACGTTAAAAGACAAAAGACAACCCAGATAGAATTGTTGAGTCGTTATATTGTACACCTAAAATGAATAAAACACAATATGCTAATTATGCTTCAATAAAATAAAGACAAAATGGACAAAGGACTTGAATAGACAATTCTTTTTTTTTTTTTAAGATTTTTATTTATTTATTTATTTATTTATTAGAGAGTGAGAGACCGAGAATGAGAGGGGAGAAAGTCAGAGGGAGAAGCAGACTTCCCGCAGAGCCGGGAGTCCGACATGGGACTCGATCCCGGGACTCTGGAATCATGACCTGAGCCAAAGGCAGTCGCTCAACCAACTGAGCCACCCAGGCGCCCTGAATGGACAATTCTTAAAAAAAGATATAAACTAACCAACAAGCACATGAAAAGATGCTGAATGTCATTAGACATTAAGGAGATGTAAATCAAAAGCACAATGAAATATTGCTTCACACTCACAAGGATAGATAAAAACAAACAAAAATAGAAAGTAATAAGTGTTGGGAAAAGTGTGAAGAAATTGGAACCTTCATTGTCTGCTGGTGGGAATGTAAAATGGTGTAGACACTGTGGAAACATTTTAGCCATTTCCTCAAACAGTTAAACATGTGACCCAGCAATTCTACTCCGAGGTATATATTCAAAAGAATTAAAACAGGTCTTCAAACAAAAACGTACAAAGGAATATTCCTAGCAGCACTTTTCACAATAGCCAAAAGGTGGAAACAATCCAAATGTCCAACAACAAATGGCTACATAAACAAAATGTGGTATATCCATATTTTGGAATACTATTCAGCTATAAAAAGGAATAAAGTACAGATACATGCTACAACATGAATGAAACTTTAAACATTATGCTTAGTGAAAGAAAGTAGACATAAAATATTCTCTGAATCCATTTATATAAAATCTCCAGAATAAGCAAATCCATAGAAACAGAAAACAGATTAGTGGTGGCAGGAACAGTGGGGGTGGGAGGGAATAGGAGTGACTGTTCGATGAGTACAGTGTTCCCTTTTGGGATAATCAAAATGTTCTGGAACTGGAGAGTGGTGATGGTTCCATAACACTGTGAATGTACTAAGTGGCCCTGAACTGTGCCCTGAAAATGGTTAAAATGGGGAGTAAAATAAAATAAGTGAATAAAATGTCAATAAATATTCTTAAATACAAAGCTTTATTATGTGAAATACTATAGTCTGTACAAAGGAATATTGCATTATCACATACATAACAAAAGAGACTATATAATAGTAGCAGGACTACAATATGGATTCTTAACATTTTGTACTATAAAGAGCAAAAGAAATATTTCTCTCTGACTCAGTGCCAACTTAAAATATTTTTTAAATAAATATATTTTAAAACATATATTTAAAATACACATATTTTCTGGTGTTTGACTTTGTAATTTCCAAGAGAGACATGGCATAATTAGCTAGATTAATGGCCTTAGAGACATTATTTCAAAACAATCTATCCCCTGAACAGGTTCATAAGAATTATGTATTTTATTGAAATTGCCAAATTCTAAATCAGACAGTGAAGATAGTTCTTACTGATGTGTCAGTCTGTGGATTAAATGGTCTTAATTGTGTCAGTCTATGGATTAAAAAGTCATCACTTGTTTGTCTCTTGTTATAAAGAACAAATAAATGTATTGAGAATAAATTAATCTATAGACTAGTTCGTTCAGTCAGCAAATAAATATCTGTTGTGGTCCAGGCACTATGGTAGGTATTCGGTCATCACTGACTTATTTTTTTTCTTTCTCTCTATGGAGGGTTAGGACAGTAGGGGAAAGAGTAGGGGAAGGGGAGGGAGAAGCACTGACTTATTTTTAAACCTGTGAATAATCATTTCAGAACCATTTCAGGCTTCTCCAAGACTGACAAAGTTATTTTATTTTGTATAAATGAATTACACTATTAATAACCAAAGTATTACTAAATATTTTATTGTGCTTTACTATATGTTAACCACCACTCTAATTGCCTTATCCATGTAAATTTAATTAATTTTTATAAAAACACTGAGATAAGTACTATTTTTTGCTCATTTTATATGATGGGGATACTAAGAGGCTAAGTAATTTGTGGCAACGGACATAGCTGCTCTTAAGCAGAGGAACAGGCATATCGGGCAGTCTAGCCCTAGTACCTGCATTCACCTGCCTGAGTAACAGTTTTCAAGTGTATCCTAAGAAGATGGTATTTGTATCTAAAAATATTTTAGATCTTTCTTACTTCTCTATATTCTGTAATATCACATCATTAATTCAAACTGTGAACCAAGTCTGAAATATTATTATGGAAGTTGATAAATTTTATCTAAGCTTCCATGTAGTTTTAGTATTCTGTGATCTATGCAAGTTTGTAAGAAAATCGAGTTCTCATTTAAATTAGCGGTTCTTTATCAGTCCCAATATCCCCCTTTTAAAATAAATATTTTATAATGCCAGCTATACAGTCTTAAATTAAACTCATGAAAATATAAGCTATCAAAGTATAAAATCATCAGAAATAATTTAGTACCTTAATTGTACTATACATTTCTATAAAAAGAAAATAAATTGTTATAGAGTAACATTGCAGTGTATGTATACTGAGGACTACATAAGAAGACAAGTGAGATAGTCTTTGTCTCTCTTTACAATGAATAAAGTTGAATATGAGAAAAATAAGATGACAGGAAAATGTAAGATAGAGGCAAGGCTGCCAATGCACAGTTCCAGGGATATGGTTTGCATAAAGTACAATGTAAATAGTGCCATCTGGAGTTCTGCAGTGTCATAGCCCTGAGTAGAGCTTCGGTTATTAAAACAAAACTCACGTCAGTAGTAATAAAAAAAAAAGTAAAATAGGGAAATAATGTTTCAAAGTAGAAATAACACAAGACAAATTATTGAATGTCCAGTTGAAAAACTAAGGAGGAATAATGTTCTTGCAAAATCAGTCAGTTTTTATATGGTGAGTATCAGAATAATTAACTTTTGTGCCGTGGGATGGAATACTAACAAAATTTGCAAAAGTGTATCTTCTATCATGAAATACTCCCACTTTTTGAGGCATTTCTAAATTTCATTCTCATTTAATGAATCAATCCATTTAATCCTAAGAAACCCTATGTGGTAGGTTTTCTTGTTATTCCTTTTACATAGAGGGGAATTCCAGGCAATCTAGCTTATTACTACATTATGCTGTTTCTACTTTAACACTCTTTAAGTTTTAGTATTTTTATATTATTGAAAAGGCAGATATTCGGAGTACCTGTGTGTTTGGATCAAAATCAATCATTATGTAGGGCTTAATAAAATGGATAGAATTGTAGAGTCATGCCTACAGAAGTGCTATCTTCTGCTTGTGAAGAATTTATAATTTTTGAAAGATACTTTTGCTGGGGCCCCTGGGTGGCGCAGTTGGTTGAGCGACTGCCTTCAGCTCAGGTCATGATCCCGGAGTCCTGGGATTGAGTCCCACATCGGGCTCCCAGCTCCATGGGGAGTCCGCTTCTCACTCTGACCTTCTCCCTTCTCATGCTCTCTCTCACTCTCTCTCTTTCCTAATAAATAAATAAATAAAATCTTTAAAAAAAAAAAAAAGAAAGATACTTTTGCTAAAACGTTCTAGTACCAGTTCTTGAAATGAAAAATGTCATGTTCCTTCTTCATACTTCATTAGCTCAGTTTATAGATGAAGAATAAGAGTAAAGAGAAACGGACTTTTGTAGAGGATAAGGAAAATTATTCTAGAGGAGACTGCTCTGGCCTTTGCACTAATAAGGTATTTTTCAGCATCAGCTTTGTTTTACTGCCTTAGAGTCATTGCAGCATCCAGAAGGATGCCCTTGTGGCAGGTACTGTGGGTGAGGGAATGAATACCACTCTGTACCTGTCACAGCATCTTATCACCACCAAACAAAGCATCTGACAGATGTGTTTAAGAAAAATACGCAGGTAAATCATGGCATTGCTAGCCATTCAGCCTTATGTTTGATACCATTTCCTTTGTGGCCCTTCATCCTGTCCAACTTATTCAAATACACATACATATAATTACATATACATGTGTATGTCTATATATATGTATATGCCTGTGCACAGGGGAATGTCAGTATTCGTGTTCATAATTATGACCTCGCATTATCAAAAGAAGGTTAAAATTATTATAATATTTGAGAAGTAAATAAATACGTATTCATTTAGAAAGATTAATTATCCCATACCTCCAAAAGAAGATAAAATGATAGTTAAGTATTTAATGGGTTAAGCTTATTATTTTAAAAACTCACTAATACAGAACATCTTATTCCCAGTCAGTGCCAAATAACAGATGTTCTTGTATATTAAAAACAGTACCGTTCTGTAAGAACAAGTCAGATCAACAAGTATTTATTAAACACATTTAGTATAGCCAACATTTAGTACTTTGGGGGATACTAAAGAAATAGAAGACCCAGTACTCACTGTAACTACAAAGGATGTCAGAAATAAATCCCTTTCCTCCTCCACCCCCCCCAATAGTCTTTTTAAATATTAGATAAAATTTATGGTGAAGGAAAATTGGCTTCTAGAAACCAAGGAATTCTTAGTTTAAGACTAAAATAATGGAAACATGTAACGTGCTATTCATTTTGTCTATAAAACATGGGATATTAGTAGCTGTCATGTTCTAGCTGTCATCATTTTTTTTAAAGATTTCATTTATTTATTTGACAGAGAGAGATCACAAGTAGGCAGAAAGGCAGGCAGAGAGAGAGGGGGAAGCAGGCTCCCTGCTGAACAGAGAGCCCAGTGCGGGGCTGGATCCCAGGACCCTGAGATCATGACCTGATCCGAAGGCAGAAGCTTTAACCCACTAAGCCACGCAGGTGCCCCTAGCTGTCATCATTTTTAAAAAGAATGGGAGAGGGTAGCATATAAAAAATAAGATGGTTTTTTTTTTTTTAGGAATACAACCAAATCACTGGATAAGGGAATACCAAATTACCTAAGATATTCATGAAGCCAATTGTACTGTTTTTTGAAAAATTGTAAAAGAGGAAAAAGAATGTTTATGAAATGTCTTCTGTGTACCCCAGATTACCATTGTTCATGTACATTTGAGAGTCTTCAAAATTCATAGCTAAGATGGGAGTTTCCTACCCCACCCCCATCCTGGGATCACAAAATACGTGATCTATTTAAAAATAGTCCTTGCAGGAAACAAAAGGAAGGGAACTGAGAACCTTCAATGAAGCATTTCTTGGGAGGTTAATCCTTTTTCAGGAGCAAATAAACTGTGCCTAAATAATTCCAGGTACAAAGTGAAATCAGGAGAATTTATATTCTTTATTATAATTTTATGGTTAAATAATTGCAGAAATAAAGTTCTCTGCTTGTCTTTAAAATTCCATGTAATTTTTGTAATATTTTGAATCAATATCAATTATTGCACAGTTTTTACAAGAGCTCTAAGAATGGGATAAATAATGTAGTTGTTGGGTTTGGTAATAGTTTACCTCTAATGAATGGAACATAAAGATTCTGTGTCTTTATAAGAACTATCCGAAAGTTACACTAAAATCTGTAATCACATTTGCAGACCTTTTTTAATTCAATGCAGTGAAATGGTATGTTAATTCAAGATTATAATAAAGTTATAAAGTGATGCTTTTCTAAACTTTTATATGATTGTGTACTAGTCACATCACTCTGCATATTCAACTCTTTGTTCTCTCTCATGTCCCGTTGTAGATGAAATACAAAACCAGTATTGCATAAAGTGTATTACTGTGTCAATGATTGCAGTAATTTAAGCTTGTTTTATGTGGCCCTCATGTGGTTGCAGTAAGTGAATTGTATAAATGAGAATCAGATTCATAAACGTATTTCAGGTTTATTTTGAAAGCCCATTTATGTCACTAATAAGGACTACTTTCTCTCATTTACAACATAATAGTCAAATTTTAGGTTGTAAAATATATGAAAATTTTTCTTGGAAATAATGAAATGCTAATATTTCCTGGATAGTATTACTGTTGTTTATGTTAGTTAAAGGAAGGGTCTTTTTACTCTGAATTCCTTGAAGATGAAATCATTATATATGATCTGTTTGAAAACTACCATATGGTATTTCCTTGCAATTGAGAGTTTAATTTTGAGGTTTATTTTTAAATGTGACAAAATTTCGCACAATTCCTATCCTTCAAAAATCTATGTAAGTTAAGATGTTAATTCTCCACTGGGGCAGCCTCAGCTAGTTTCTCACCTCTGTGATGATAAACTTGTAGTTTCTGCTGAATTTGTTTATAATTTCAAGAAAACAAAATGAAGCAACAACATGTGAGTTTGTAAGTTTTTTTTAACTCTTCTAAGGTTTTGTGAAGATTTACAATAGTAGATTATTTTATGTATGGAATAGTTGGTTTATTAGTGTTATGTCTGAAACAGGCCACCTTTATCTCCCCTCTAAAACACACACAGTCTTTGATTATTGACTCGGTATTTGACTCAGTATTTTTTGTTTTTGAAGGATCAGATAGTAAGCAAATGCAATTATCTCTCATTTTCATCCTTATAATTTTTCTTACACTCAAGTCAATAAAACTTCTGGTAATCTATTTCTTTTATCATTAATAGTATATTAATACTTTGTTTAGTAGTCTCTAATGTTTAAAAAGAAAAAGCAAAATTAGTCTAATCTTATTTCTCAACATATTTGAAATACTGACACGTACTGAAAGTACCCTCTACAAAATTCTTATTTTATACTACCATGCCATTTGTCAAAGGCTTCGCCCAGCTGACAAAGTTTATTTATTCACCATACTAACCTGTCTTACCCACTGTCAATATTTGCCCATCTAATTCCTTGATTTGTCCCTCCAATAATGTGGTTTCCCACCTCTGAATTCCTTTCGCACCTAAAACCAGACATTTTAGCACTAAATTAACACTTATTTAGCTAAATTAGCACAATTTAGCACTTATCGAGGAAATAAACTGTTTTCCCTTTTTTTGAATTATCCATATAGTGATGAGTAACTTAGTGATCGATTACTTGGAAATGGGAAGGGGAAATCTCCATTTTGTTATCACAAAACTCAATGAAAAAAATGTCTGTTTAAGAATATTAGAAGTCCCTTTCTTACACCCAGTAACATTGTAAAGTACCTCCTCCTTTTTTTCTTGCTTTCATATTTAATTAATCAGTAGTCACTCATGTGATCCAGTCAGGTCTTTTAGAAAGATTACAGCTGGTATTTTTTTGCTTTACTGGTTAGAGAAGGCCAAATGGATACAGATGTGTCATCTAATGTCATCCATTCCTTCTTTTGTCTGTATTGTCAGAAACATTTGGTAGCAGAAATTTCTTTCTACAGTAAACTCCTTAACAGACAAGAAAATGCCAGTAAAAAAAAGGAGAACAAATAAAAAGAACAGAGTATTACCCAGGAAATTTCCTTTCAAATTCTCAAAGGGAACATCTCCCTCTATTAATTGTCAATTTAAAAGACCTTTGAGAATATTTAGGATATCTCCGATATGCCAACACCCAATTTATGGGACCTTTTTATTGATTAAATAGGACAATTACATTTAAATACCATATGGTAGGGATACTTAATGTTCTGCTGAAAAGCACTCATCCTGAAATGAGGCAATAATTTTACCAATAAACTACCAAAAGTAAAGTGTAATTCATTATGTTATATCTGGACAGCTCTCCATCTGTACATTTTACAGCTAAAATCTAATAAAGGTTCAACTTAGGACCACAGATTTGGGAGGGCCAGAGGTTTTATTATAATTATAGTCAAATTGGGTCAGAGTTGTCATTTATTTTACTTGAAAAGGGATGCTATCTGTATTTCAGTGCTCTTTGATTTAATCTATAGTATTGACTTCTTAAGATGTCAGTAAATTAATTTTACCTTAAAAGCTTTTTTTTTTTTTAATTTCCCTTGCAAACATTTAAATAGGTATACAGTGTATTTCATATAGCTCCTGATTTTTGGTCAAGATAGTTTAATTTGATAATGTATTTTTATACTTTATAGTCTATTACCTTTCCATGTGCTTCATTACATCTATTAAGAAGGTTATGAATCCTGACAGCTTTTCTTTTTTCGTGATGTACCTCTTCCCTGAAAAGTATGCTTCTGTGGTTGTAATTAACTTTAAGTAGCTTTACTCATTATAAACAAATTTATTAGCAACAAATTTGGAAATATTAATATAAATTTTCAAATTTATTAATTTTTTTGTGTTACATTAGAAACTCTCTCACCTGATATGGTCTAAACCTATAGTTCATTAAATAATCAAAAAGTCAGTAAACTCACCCAACAAAACTGAAAGACAACCTACTGAATGGGAGAAGATATTTGCAAATGACACATCTGATAAAGGGTTAGTATCCAAAATATATAAAGAACTTACACAACTCAATACCAAAAAAAAAAAAATCCAATTAAAAATGGGCAGGAGACATTTCTCCAAAGAAGACATACAGGTGGCCAACAGACACATGATAGGATGCTCAGCACCACTCATCATCAAGGAAATGTAAATCAAAACCACAATGAGATAATACCTCACACCTTTCAGAATGGCTAAAATCAAAAACTCAAGAAACAAGAAGTGTTGGCAAGGATGTGGGAGAAAAGGAACACTCATGCACTGTGAGTGGGACTGCAAAGTGCTGCAGCCACTGTGGAAGACAGTATGGAGGTTCCTCAAAAAGTTAGAAATAGAACTGTCCTACAATCCAGGTATCCCACTACTCGGTATTTACCCAAAGAATACAAAAGCACTAACGGGAAAAGATATATGCACCCCTTTGTTCATTGAAACATCATTTACAATAGCCAAACTGTGGAAGCTGGCCAAGTGTCCATCAATAAATGAATGGATAAATAGATGTGGATAAATAGATAAATAGGTGTGATGTATGTTTCTGTATTCATATATGTATAATACATATATTGTACATGGAGCTAGAGATTATAGTGCTAAGTGAAATAAGTCAGAAAGACGAATACCATATGATTTCACTAATATATGGAATTTAAGAAACAAATAAACAAGGGGGTAAAAAGTGAGAGAGAGATAAACCAAGAATCAGCCTGATAGTTACCAGAGATGAGGTGGATCAGGGGATGTATGAAATAGCTAAAGGAGATTAAGAGTACATTTATTTTGCTAAGCACTGAGTAATATATGGAACTATTAAATGACTATATTGTGTACCTGAAAGTAATATATCACTGTATATTAACTACACTGGAATTAAATTTTAATTAATTAATTAAGCTAATCTAATCTCAAAAAAATATGAATTAACTCAGGAAATCATTTTGAGACTATCTACCTTATTTTAATATACAACATATAGATGAAAATTTACCAATTGCTAATTGCCAATTTTTAAATTTTAGGCTAAGACATTTATTTTTCCATAATTTATGAGTCTGATGATTAACACTGGACCTTTTTTTTGCATGAATCACATCCATGGTAGTGTCTATAGTGAAAACGTTGCTAAGCATTCTTAATTCAAATATATCTAGATTTTTTTACTTTGATCACTTAATCTTTTATAACTGACACACCTTCCTAATTAAGAGCATTTTTTTAAATATTTTTTTATTTATTATTTATTTGACAGAGATCACAAGCAGGCAGAAAGGCAGGTGGGGGTGGGGGGAAGCAGGCTCCCTGCTGAGCAGAGAGCCAGATGCAGGACTCAATCCCAGGACCCTGAGATCATGACCTGAGCTGAAGGCAGAAGCTTTAACCCACTGAGCCACCCAGGCGCCCCTAAGAGCATTTTTAAGTTAGAAATTTACCTTTAGTTAGTTGCCATCAATTTAATTTCATTGAAACAGCTCTTTCACATTCATATTCTATCAGCTTACATAATACTAGTTGTGTAATTATACTAATAAATAGGCATGGGATTACACCCCATACAGTGGTTTACTAAGCAAAAAAACTATATTCCTTCTTTATAAGTCTACAACAAATGTATGTGTGAGCCTATTAGAAAAAAGCCTTGTTCCTGTCAATTCTACAGAGGGAAAAAGGAAGAGTCTGTCAGAAGGAAGTCAGTTAAGAGCTTTGACTACATACTGTATACACTACATTTTAAAATTTGTACAAACTAATGCATACATGGATTCGTGAAAATAACATAATATGCAAGAAAAAGGGAATGATATGAAAAATCTGCCTTACAAGTAGGACCAACTGAAGAGTTGCACATTTTGCCAGTTAAATGATTGTTTTAAGATTGTTTTTGTCGTAAATTTGTCAGAGAAAGTATAGGTTTTTTCCATTGGTACTTAAAAGAAATACGAGAGGAAAAAAGAAAAATAAGGTACAGCCAATCTGGAAAGCTATTTGACAATACCTGCTAGAGTTCAACATATTTGTAAGCTGTAATCCATCAGTTCCATGCTCGGGTATATACTCAGCAGGGGTGTGTGGGTGTGTGTGGGTGTGTGTGGGTAGGTGTGGGTGTGTGTGTAGGGGGGAGTGGGTGTCTGAATGTATTCACTAAAAAACATACAAGAAGATTTATAGCAGCATTTTTAACAATGACCAAAACTAGAAACAGCCTAAGTGTCAGCAGTACAATAGGTAAATACATTACAGTATATTTAATTAATGGAATACTATCTACAGCAACATGAGTGAACAGAGTACTACAACATGCAACAATGTTAGTAAATCTCACAAAATCTAATGATAAGTGATAGGTGCCAGTCCAAGAAAATAGGTACTACATGATTTCCATTTTATGATGTTCAAACTAGGCAAAAATACACTATGGTGTTAGAAGTCAGGATAGTAGGTGCTTTTTGTGAGAGAGCGAAGAAGTATGATCAGAAAGAAGCCCAGGATGACTTTTGGAGTTCTGGAAATACTCTGTTTCTTAATTTGGGTTCTATTCTCTCTGAGCTGTATGCTTAAGATTTGTGTGTTTTTATTATGTATGGTGAACTGCAAAAAATGTATCCAAAAAATAAAAGAATGTGATTTTATCTGATGGAACTAATATTAACTAGATGAGCCATGAAGTAATGACAGAAAAATGAGTTGAGCTCTACAAAGGGATTTGAGAAGAACTTAATTATGGAATCAATCAAAAAGGGAAATAAGACTTAACAACTTAAAGTGTACCATCTGTAGCTTATTTAGTTATAACTTATTTCAGCCCAATTTGTTATATTTTGCATACTTAGTGCTTGGATTATGCAACCACTGAGAATTATTTAATAAGCATATAAATATAAACGATAAATTACTTTATCCTAGTCCTATAAAGTAATCTAGATCACCCTCCTCATTTTTAAGTCAGGGTTTTTTTGGGTTTTTGTTTTTAAGCATCAAGTTCTGTCAGGAGAAAATACTGTTTAAAAATTAGACTAAAATTTGGTTCATTAAACCAAATTAAAATACACTTCATTAATCGGCCTATTTTTGTAGACTATCCTTATTCATAATTTCTACCTCTTTGGTTTTCTTCATTTGAAAGGAAAAAATGATGAAAATATTCTGATACATATTTATTCAATTTATAAAATAGCAAACAAAAATCAAATACGTATTAGAAACAGTTCAAAAGAATGGAGCCTTTAAACCATTCCCTTGTGAGACTCACTGAATTTGCAAGACATTCCTACTATTTCAATAGTGGTAAAATATATACTAGCCCAGCACTTTATTATGCAAGAGGCAATAGAAAAGAAAGATTCAGTTGCCATAATTAATAATCTTATTCATTGTGGGGAGTGAAACACAATTGCACAAACTATTGATAAATGTGAATCCCCTCTTCAGTTAAAATATAATTGTTTCCCTTGTAAATACAGATGAAAAGTGTTGATTTGGCAACAGAAAAAGAGTAGGCTTCTTAATTATTTAATCAAATAGATAATCATTTTGAAAAACATTTGTGTTTATATGTGACTATAATATTTCATGATTGGAGACCCTATAATTTCTACAAGAGAAAAAATATTTGAAATAATGTGCTTTGGCACAGAATAACAGCACTGTCCAATACATAATGTCTATTGTTTTTGAAGTAAATCTTTCCCTAAACTTTAAACATATATTCCTTAAGTTTGTTGAAATTATTTTGTGGTCCCTAATGAGATACTTCTATAAATCCTAGGAGAAAAAGTCTAAGGCATTCTGTTAAGCTGTCTTAATTCTTTTTTTTTTTAAGATTTTATTTATTTATTTGACAGAGAGAGATAACAAGTAGGCAGAGAAGCAGGTAGAGAGAGAGGGCAAAACAGGCTCCCTGCTGAGCAGAGAGCCCGAGATTCGAGTTGCGAGATTCGAGTTGCGGGGCTCGATCCCAGGACCCTGAGATCTGACTTGAGCCGAAGGCAGAGGCTTTAACCCACTGAGCCACCCAGACGCCCCTAAGCTGTCTTAATTCTTAATTTAAATTCTTAAAGACCAGAATTCTGTGGTTACTTTGCCAACCACTCAGGACTTCTGCCTCCTGCCATGCTAACTCTGCCACCCTCTGTAGCAGTGAGATATAACTGACTGGGTGTGAAGGATGAGCTGGACAACTAGCAGTCCGGTTGGGGAGTAGCACTTCTCACAGTAGAATGCCATTATTGAGATTTCTAAGTCTTGATCTCTACTGAGATCAAGATCAGCGGCTCCTGGGTGGCTCAGTGGATTAAAGCCTCTGGCTTCTGCTCTGGTCATGATCTCAGGGTCCTGGGATCAAGCCCCGAATCGGGCTCTCTGCTCAGCGGGGAGCCTGCCTTGCCCTCTCTGCCTGCCTCTCTGCCTACTTGTGATCTCCCTCCCTCTCTCTCTGTCAAATAAATAAATAAAATCTTTAAAAATAAAAAAAAAAAAGCTTGAGAAAGAGGTTGGGAAAGAAATTGAGATAAAAAGCCACGTCATTGAGTAGCTTGGTCCTTGTTACTATGGACTTGTAAGTATTGAGGAGAAGAGTAGGAGGAACCAGGTATCTGTTCCTTCAACCAACCTTTGATCTGGTAGCTTTCAATCAAGGCCACCTTCGATAAGGAGAATTGGGGAAGTGAGCCAGATCAGAGAAGGTATAAGATAAGAAGTAGCCCCTGGCATGGAAAGCCAAAAGCAGAAGGAATAAACAAGTACAGAAATTATCTCCCTAAATTCACATCACATCACCTCACACTAGCTTCTTTATATGTTATTTTGGAAAATAGGAGTATTGGGGGGGGTATGTGCATTAAGCACCCCTGGAGAAATTGTTATTGAAATGACTACTGAAGTAGGAAGGCAACCTATTTAGTGAACTAGAAACTTCAAGATTCTGCCCACAAAATAAAGATTATATGAAGAGCTTAATTTGGTTACTGTGTTACAGTGTTGCAGTGTTAAATTAGAAAATTTATGTGATTGCTTTTCCGTGACTGAGTATGGTAAAACTTAGATTCTTCATACTGCTTTCACATTTTCGAAAATAATTATGTTAGTTTTTTTAAACATATACTTTAGGTATAAATACTTATATAGTATAATCTCTAGTTAATAGCTTTGAATAAATTCATGGAATTATTTTTTTTTAGTAGTTATATAGCAAAAATATTTAACATTGTATTCCTATTCTTTTATTAGGATTTGGAACTTGGAAGGAATGCAGACAGCTCATTTTGTTCTTCATTCCCCTGGAATGAGTGTGTGCTGGCATCCTGAGGAAACTTTTAAGGTTGTTATTTATAACTTAGCTTTCTTTTACTAAGCTGAGAAGACATATACATGTGTAATACATGCATATATAGAGGAGAAAAATCAATTTTTCCACCTCAGAGACTCTAATTGTCATAAATGTGTTTGGACTGGTTTAGAATTCTGTAACTTAAAAACTCTCTATAATTAAGTTTTACTTTACAACCATCATCCATAAATGACATCTTTCAGAGTACATTTTTCCTGCCCTTTTGTAGATTGCAATCTAAAAACAGATGCCCAAACTATCTAGTAGCAGTATTCATTAAAAAAAAAAGGCTAATATCCATACTTGAAGCCATAATAAGTAAATAGAAAGCATCAGGGGTATAAGGCAAATTTGAGCTGGCTGCAGTGGTATTCAACTCCTATTCAGAGTAGAGCTTTCTAAAATTCTAAAATTACACTACAAGTTATTATCAATTGACCTTAATTCTTATTTCATTAAGAAGATAGGACTCATTCAACAAGAGTTCAACAAGAGTTCTCTCATTTGCTGGTATCTGCTCTTGGGCATCACTCTATTTTATCTTTCTCTAGAAGCTAAGAAGTTACCGTGTTCATCTTGTTAAAGTTAATTCTTTAGCTGTATAGATCTCATGCCAGTTCCCTAGGCATCTTGCTTTTATAGCTCTCTAATGTCTTCATGCTTCTCCATTGACTCTTTTCTGTCCTCATATTTGCACAAAAAGATAAGTTTTTTTAAATTATTAATTATAGCATTATAATTATATTATAATTATATAATTATTAATTATATAATTAATTATAGCAAACACATAGTACTAAATATACTTGGGCCATTGTCAGCTTTTTATTTTAGCTCACTTAATCCTTATGGCAACCTTGTGAGATAGCAACTATGACGACCCTAATTTTACAGATAAGGAAACCACTTCTGTCACTTCTATCAATCTTGAAACCCTGCTCACTTGATCTTTAAAGATGCATTATTCTAGTCCTCTTGAGCATCTCTGCATATATCTTCCCTTTTTCTTTATCCTTTGCCAACTCTTCTTTCACCTGTATTTGTGAATTGTTGGAAGAGGTAGTTCTTACCTACCCTGTGCCCTTTAGGTGTAAGAGAGGGTAAAAGAATGAATAAAGCCCCGTTGTGTAATAAGTTACACAATGATGGGCTTATAAGAAAGAAAATGGAAGAAAACTGTAAATACAGCAACACAGGTTTTAAGTGTTGGAATAAAAAAATCTAGTAAGTAGATCGATTACATAAAAAAGAATTAATCAGATCTGCTGATAGCCTTCACAGAGGAGGTAATCCTGAGCTGAGATGTCCCAGACTATGTAAGTATGTTTTCTGAGCCTTAGGATACCATGAAAATTTGTTTCAGGCATGTTGGATCTTTCATCAGTAGAACTGTATACTCTTTATATGTGCATGAGTAAAATTTTCTAATTTATTCATATTACATTTGTTGGGATTGTTCCATGTATAAGTATTGTTTTTGAAGCCAGGTCCTATATTTTATCTTATGCAAGATTTCCCCCCTGTAGCAGTGAGTCTATGTGAAGTGTAACAGGGATTCTAACTAATGTTAATATCACTATGTGTAAATACAATAGGCTACCAAGAGAGCAAATGAAGGGGGGGTCAGTGGGAGAGGGAGAGAGATAATTTTTTTTTAAGATTTTGTTTATTTAAGAGAGAGAGAGGGAGTGAGAGAGAGAACACAAATGGGGGTGAGGGGCAGATGGAGAAGCAGACTTCCTGCTGAGCAGGGAGACCAATCTGAGGCTTGATCCCAGGACTCTAAGATCATGACCTGAGCCAAAGGCAGACACTTAACTGACCGAGCCACCCAGTGCCCTGGAGAGAGAGAATCTTAAGCAGGCTCCATACTTAGCATGGAGCCTGACATGGGGCCCAGTCTCCCCACCCTGCAATCATGACCTGAGCTGAATTCAAGAGTTGGATGCTTAACTGACTGAACCACCCAGATAACCCAAATAGGCTACTTTTTTTTTTTAGTTTCTTTTTCTAACAACTTTTTTGAGATATATGTAATATACTATAAATCCACTCTTTTAAAGTGTATAGTTCAGGGTTTTATAGTATATTCACAGAGTGCAAGTGGTACTAGTATTTAATTGTAGAATATTTTCATGAACCCCGGAAGAAAACCTATACCCAGTTCCGCCCACCCCCACCAGCAACCATTAATCTGCTTTCTGTCTTTATGTATTTGCCAACCAAATAGGCTACTTTTTAAAATCTGTGACCTAGATGAGGAATGAGAACTTTTCTTACAACTTCTATACCAAAACTTATATCTTAATGCTTGTGATTCAGATCCCTTTCCTCCATATGCTTTAAGTTAATTTCTGTTTTTCTTCTGTATATCATTAAAACTCCATCCTACCCCACCTCCTTTTTTTTATTGTTTCCATGACTTCAGAATGTTTAGAAGTTCCTGCTGTAGGTCACATACACTCAAAATCCTGAAATCGCTTTTGATGTCTTCCCGCCATATATGCAAACTTTTCCAGGTTTTAATTTTTCCTTGCCTAGAAACACATTACTAGAACACATTCCTCTGTCATTAAGGTGTATTCTTCACCTTTCTGTTCCCACAAGTAACTCCTGCCAAGGCTTAGCTATTTCAAAAGTTTTGGCTCTCCACTCTTTGATTTTTCTTGCCTACTTTAGTTAAGTTAACCTTAAAATACCAGTTTCATCATGTCACCCCTAAACTCAAAAACCTAAAATACAGAAAGGCAACACAGAAGTGATTAAGAGTATGACCTCTTGAGATAACTGCCTGGAGTCATATCCCAGTTCCACCACTTAGAAGCTGTGTGTTATCAGGCAAGTTAACAGAAGTTCTCTCAATCATGGCCTTTACTTCTTCCACTTATAAAATGGAAACTCGTGAAGACTAAGTGAGTGAACTCTTAAAAGTCCTTAAAAGAGAACCTGGCCCGTAATAAGCACTCAATCAATTTTAGCTTCTTGTCATTATTGACATTTATTACTATTAACCGATTTGGTGGCTCTCTGTGATGTGACATATCCAGTCAAGCCTAGAATTTTTGTTCTGTTTTGCTTAGCCTGGATGAAAATGAGTCAGCTAGAGAAGAGAAAGATGGGTCCATGACTACCTGCCTCATAGAATTCTTATAAAAATTAAAAAAAAAAAAGAATTCTTATAAAAATCATATGAGGTGTGAACTATGCACAGAATCTGGAAAACACAAAGCAAATGCTAGCATTTAATGGTTAATAAGAGATACAAAAGTCAAAAGATCTCGAGAAATGAAGGTCTTAAATCCAGTTGACCATAATTGGAGCTAGGATTTTACCAGGTAGTGAGAACAGAACCAAGAGTTGAGGATGTCATGAAATCAGATCTGAGTCTCTGACTCTAAGAGAGTAGATTGCTGCTAAATCAAATGGGATATAACAACCGACAACTTGTTGAATGCTTTCTGAGTGCCAGGAACTATGCTGAGTATTTAACATGTGTTGTTATGTAATTCTCTCAAAACACTCTGTGGTTGGTAACATTTTTCTATCCATTTTATAGATAAGAAAACTGAAGTAGCAAAAAAAGTTAATAAGTAATTTGCCCAAGGCTACACAGTCACAGATTTGAGCTTACTGTGGTTAAGTACTAGTGTTCTGTGCTACAAAAGATATATCCCCTCTGAAAATTCAGTGCATACTCTGTTTATGGTTCTGAGAAGTCCTAAAGGAAAAATTCCCCTGTAAACTTTTTAGCTCCAGCAATTCCCAAACTTATTTAACTTTTTTACTCTATCTGCTTTCAACCAAAAAAATTAAAAATAAAAAAATCTATCATTACAATTGAGCACAGTTTAAAAAAAGTAAATAACTGAGAACTGAGTTTTCAATCTGACTTCAACCTATAATAATAGCAAATTTTTTTTGAGGCTGTTTTGTGCTAAGACCGTTCTAAGTGCTTTACATCTATTAACTTATACCATACTATGAAATAAGTACTGTTACTAGCTCCACTTTTATTGATGAGATCATTTGCTGGAGATCATACAGCAGAGCTAGTATGATTGTCTCTATTGTCTCTCTTTATTGTCTTTATTGTCTCTCCTAATTCAGGATGCAGGACCCAGATGGATTTTGCCTGTCTGCAGTCCATAATTTATACCTGAAATCCTTAAGATTTTTTGAGTCAGACTTGAAATCTCATATTTTCATTAGTTCCTAGTGAGGCTTTCTTGGTCTCCTCCCCTCAACTATGTATTAACAGATCAGACCATTCACTAGTCTTCACAGTCTAGCTCGTAGTAAGAAATACATGTGCTCTGTAGGCAGACAGACCTGGGTTAAAGACCTGAGTTCAGATGCAAGCTCTGTTACAGACTAGCAGTGAGACTTCAACAAGTTATCTTTGTCATTCTGCGCCTCAGTCTCCTCTTCTGAAAAATGGGATTAATGACAGTAATTTTGGGGCACCTGGGTGGCTCAGTGGGTTAAGCCTCTGCCTTCAGCCCAGGTCATGATCTCAGGGTCCTGGGATCAAGCCTCGCATTGGGCTCTCTGCTCGGCAGAGAGACTGATTCCCCCCTCTCTCTGCCTGCCTCTCTACTTGAGATCTCTCTCTCTCTCTGTCAAATAAATAAATAAAATCTTTTTTAAAAAAAGTAATTTTTTCTTACAGTGGTTATGAGGATTCAGTAAGGCAGGGCATATAAAGCTCAGTGTTGCATTTGTTTTTGCTGTATATGTCACTGACCTGATGTTATTGGTAGTAGAATTAGTATTATTTTAACATTCTGCCTATTAGAGAATAGTTTTAAATTCTACCTTTTCTATTCAGAGTCCCATAATTGGAAAAATTACCAATTTTCTACTTATATTCTGTGGTCAGTTTTTTTTCATAATTCTTTCCTCTAGATGGGAAATTTCTTGATATCAAGGATCATCTTTTACTTTTGACTTCTGTTGAAATTAGCATAGTATTTTGCATAAATACTATGTATTATATATAATTCATCTTCATTATTCACAGATTCTATATCTGCAAGTTCGTCTACTCACTGAAATTTATTTATAACCCCAAAATCAGTACTTAGGGCATTTCACAGTCACAGACATGCTCAGAGCAACAAGAAATTTGAGTTGGCTAATGTGCACGCTTCCAGCTAAGGCTGAATGAGGCCAGCACTCTGCCTTCTTGTTTTAGCTCTCATACTCTAAACAAGTATCCTATTTGTGGTCTATTTTTGTGCACATTTTTGTGCTTTTTGTTAGTGATTTCGCCATGTAAAATGGTCCCCCAAGCATAAAGCTTAAGTGCTAAAGTGCAGTGTAGGGTTCCTAAGTGCCGGAAGTCAGTGATGTGCTTTATGGAGAAAATAATATGTTAGATAAGCTTTATTCAAACATGAGCTATAGTGCTGTTGGTTGTGAGGTTTGAGTTTGGGGTTTTTTTAAAGATTTACTTATTTTAGGGGTGCCCGGGTGGCTCAATGGGTTAAAGCCTCTGCCTTCGGCTCAGGTCGTGATCCCGGGGTCCTGGGATCAAGCCCCACATCGGGCTCTCGGCTCAGCGGGGAGCCTGCTTCCCCTTCTCTCTCTGCCTGCCTCTCTGCCTATTTGTGATCTCTTTCTCTGTCAAATAAATAAATAAAATCTTAAAAAAGAAAAAAGATTTATTTATTTTATTTTAGAGAGGGCAGGGAGGGGCATATGTAGAAAAAGAGGAACCCACGCAGAGTCCACACTGAGTGCAGAGCCTGATGCGGGGCTTGATCTCAAGAACCTAAGATCAAACTGAGCCAAAACCAAGAGTCAGGTGGGTAACTGACTGCACCAGATGGGTACCCTGGCTGTGAGTTCTCTCTATGTTAATGAATCAGTATATATGAAATATGGTATCTTTAAACATACATAAGACCAGATTACGCATTGGTCAGTTGACAAAAAGGAGACTCACAAGATCCAAACCCTTCATTTCCTCTAGGATCATTGTTCAATATTCACCAATTCCTTGTTCACAGCACCTTAATACTCTACCTACCATGAATAATAAGACTCAACTCTGTGTGTGGGCAGTGGGGGAAGGTGGAGGTAGATGCTTGGTAAAGGTCTCTTAGATGATGAATAATACTTGCCAGTAGTCCCAAGCCAGACACGATCTGTCTTATTAGAAGTAGTAACAGTACTTTAATGGTGTTTTATGGGTTTAGGAAAATACTGTTATGTACAATATCACATTATAGCCATATGGTAACATTTTGAGTCTGGTGTAATTATCCCGCATTTCACATGTAGGAAAAAAGCAAACCCCAGGTCACTCAAAAGATTAGTAGAAACCAGGATTATTGACCCTAAGTCTCTCGTTCTTTCCAGGCCACCACTGGTACTTCACACCTTCAGGAATGTTTTCTCTGTAATATAATCAGAATTACAAGAACATTCTGTAAAAGTAAGATCTTTACAGAAAATGTGGGGAGTTTTTAAACCATTTTATTTGGGCAAGAACTACTTATCTATTCATAGCAATCTCTTTACCTTAACTCCCACAAATAGGTATCCTAGTGCCTTGCTTCTTTGAGTTTAAGAAATAAATTTTTCACATGTTAATATTTTATAAAATTGAAATTTATCTTACAATTATTTTTGCATTGATAAAATATTTCTTAGGAAGGGAAGGAAGAAGGATCAGGGAAGGAAGGAAGCAGGCAAGTTCATTATTCAACATCTTAAATCAGTAGTATTTTAGAATAAAGGAAATATTAAACAGTACTATTTATTGAGTGAGTGGCTACTTTGTGACAAGCGTAGTACTGGGTGTTTTACATGTATTACTTTTTTTAAGATTTTATTTTTTTTAAGTGATCTCTACACCCAACATACAGGCTTGAACTCACAACCCTAAGATCAAGAGTCACATGCTCTACCAACTGAGCCAGCCAGACACCCCCCTATAATACTCATTTAATCAACAACAATGCTGTAGCTATTCTTATACTCATATATACATTTTAGAAAGGAGAAAGCTGCCAATCAAAGACTTGTAATTTGACCATTTAGCTGTTAAGTGAAGGAAGCAGCCTTGCTCCCCTGGCCAGCCTGTGCTCCTACGCCATGCTTCCTTCCATTCTAAAAAGTCTCACATCACATAAGGATGTGTAACACATAATACAGCTCTGTAGAGAAATACACTCTTAGCTATCCTTTCTGGACAACATAACTTAAAGCTATAACTTTCCCCAGAATGATTCTTTGGACTTATTTTTTCTTAGTAACCATACATCATCATTTAAAATTGTATTCAACTTTCCTGAGTTTTTCTTTCACCAGTTTTCTCTAAGTTTTTTAATATTTGACAGAGATTTTTACATAGGCTTGTTCTATTTGCATTTGATGTCCCATTTTTAATATATGCAGACATGTATATATTACATATAATATTGAATTTCTGCCTCATATTTGGCTAGTAAATTAGGTGAATTTTTTTTTTCCTGTCTTACAGCTGATGGTTGCAGAGAAGAATGGAACAATCCGGTTTTATGATCTTTTGACTCAACAGGCTATTTTATCTCTTGAATCAGAACAGATGCCATTAATGTCAGCCCACTGGTGCTTAAAAAATACCTTCAAAGTTGGGGCTGTTGCAGGAAATGATTGGTTAATTTGGGATATTACTCGATCCAGGTACTTCCTTAACAGCTATCTGTTGCATAACCAAAAAGTCAGTCACTATTGCTAAATGATCCACAAAGCCATTCTTGTATACCTGAGCCTTACTGTAGAGCAGAAACAAGTCTCTCTTGCAAAAGGACCAGAGCTATGGGTTTTTACATAACAGAGATTGATGCCCATGCTTTGCAGATTTACTTTGAGAGTGACCCAGGAAGAACAAAGGCAAAGAAAAAAATCTTTGATCTGAGCAATGTTTATTTACATTAAAAAAAAAGAAGAAGAAAAACATTGACTCTGTTGAATCCTGGTGTTCTGTAACAGTTCTAAATCATGTCTATGTCTCTGTCATATTTCATCTATGTTAATCCAGTGCTTATTTAGAATTTTATAACAGTTTGAGTACATTGGGCATTGTGTCCTTTAAAGAGAAAATACCATTTAAACCTTAATTTAAGTTCCTCTATTTGAGACCAGCACATAAACTCATAAAATACACTATGTTACCTTTTAGTTATCCTCAAGATAAGAGACCTGTCCACATGGATCAAGCCTGCTTATTTAGGTAATGTAACATTTTTATTGGAGTTATATTTAATTTTTTGAATTTGGTTACTTTGTCATATGCTATGCCATCATCTCAAGTACTTTCCCAATCTTCTCCTTTGCACTGAAATGTTGGGGGTGTTTTGGGGTTTGTTTTCTGATTGCTTTATAAATGGTTATTTTGCTTTCCTAACTAAGTCTTTGCTTTTGTCTTTTGATCTGGATGAGGGAGTGATTCGCCTTTCCAATATTTTCTTTGAAAAATTTTTAAAAATACAAAACACATTGCCATTCAACTAATACCACTCCAACAATTTGGAGTATATGCTTCCTTATATTTTGTTCTGATAAAGATGTAAAATGTAGGTAGGCCCATGTTTATGTATATAAATGTTATTGTTGTGCTTTAAATTGAGAACACACTATATTACGTATCTGTGACTTTTTTCTACTAAAATTAATATACATGTCTACCTTGATCTTTCTCATTGATCTTTGCATAATATTCCATTGTATAATGTCATCATTAGGGTGCTTTTAGCTTTCAGTAACATGAAAACTTACTAACCACGACTAAAACAAGTAGTATATTTCTTATATGCTATATTTCATCAAATCTTAAAATACTTCCAATAAAATTATAGGACTTGGGGACACCCATCATTTTTTATACATGTTAAAAATATATATATTCATCAAAATGTAAGATGCCATAGATTGTAAGATGTACTCTGATTTCAAAAATGTGAACACATCACAGAGACGTGATGGCTTCTGAAGGAAGCAGTCTCAGGATTGGTTCAGTAGCTCATCAGTGCCAACAGGAGTTCAGCCCTTTCCCTCTGCTGTCCAGAGTGGCAGGGCTTCAAGCTTGTTGCTTCACAGTCACAAGATGACTACCAGAGTTCCAGGCATCATAGCCTCATACGAGCTTGTCCAAAGTAAGAGGAAAGGAAGGAGCACTCCTCTTTTATTAGGAATTGCTATCATTGCATATCACCCCTTCTGTCACACTGTCGGAATGTAGTTAGGGTTCAGTTAGCATGGAAGAAGGGCAGAAAGGCTGTTGGACAGCAACTAATAATGTCTGCCTATTTAAAAATATTAATTAGACTTAAGGCTTTTCTCTTTTTTTTTTTTTTTGGTCAACAAATCCTTTCCTCATATATCTTCCCCACTGCACTTACAGTGCTAGGCATGTTGCTGGAGCTATATTAACTCTTTTTGATTCATTAACTTACTGTATTTCAATGTGTAGGGTATCTTGAAACTTAAGTAATCAAATATCTAAATATTCTAGGTATTTACATGAATTTATCACTAATTTTCCAACAAATGTCAATAAGAACATTAATTTTTTAGATGTATTGCACTGTGAAATACTTTATATTTGTCTGATGCCTTGTTTATATCCCCAACACACTGTTGGTCCTTTGTTCTTAAGAAAGGAACTGCTATCTTTGTTTAACTTCGGTACTTAACCAAGTGGCACGTGGTAAGCATTTAATATTCACAAAATAAGAAAATATTTATAGCTAACTTTGCTGAAATTTCTAGTCCAATTGTAAAGCTGTAGTAACAAACTGAGACTTATAAAATTATTAGTTTTATACAAAAAGAAATGGTTTTAGAAAAGTTCATAGTTATCTCTAGGATACCATGGGTATTTTTGTCTTTTCTTAGGTGGTCCACAATTAATGAGAACTTGTTTGCAACTACTGGTTATCCTGGCAAAATTGCAAGCCAGTTTCAAATTCATCATTTAGGACACCCTCAGGTAATTTGGAGTTGTTTTGTGGCATAAGTGTTTTTAAATTTGTGTTTTCTACTTTTCTACTCATAGCTCCCAAATTTGTAATGTGTAACTGAAGACATTTGTGAATGTCTTATCTGCTTAAATTGGAAAGAGAAAGCATTTTTGGTGTTTAAATCACCAGTGGTAACAGACCTTCTTCCCAGTATTCATGTGAGAAGCATTTTATTTCTTTTTTATTTCTTTCTTCATTTAAATATAATAATTTATTCACTTGATTGGTTTAGGCTACAAAAAATGTTTGAGTCTAAGCTAAATCAGTTATTCATAGATTATTTGTATTCTTCATTCTAGCCAACTAAAAACAAATAATGTGTATTTCACCTCTGAGGGAGCATATTTTTAATTCTATTTCCTTTATGTTAACCAAAGACAGTTTGTCAATGCATTTCTTATTTTTGAAGGGTAGTTTTTACTTATTAACTTTAGTGATTTATTAAGTTTCTTTAATTCTTCACATATTTTGTAGCCCGTCCTCATTGGTTCTGTAGCCGTCGGATCTGGCCTTTCCTGGCATAGAACTCTCCCACTGTGTGCAATTGGAGGAGACCACAAGCTGTTGTTTTGGGTAACTGAAATGTAAAGCAAATTTTCTGTGTACCTTAGATCCATAAACTTTGTATTTTTAATACATATTTTGGAGAATTTCTTATTTTTGTATCAAATAATCTGTAAGCTCTAGAAATGTCCCAATTGTTGCTTCTGTTAAATAAAATGTTAATGGTTTGAAAAATCATTTTCCTATTCTGTTCTGTATTTGTGTATATATACATACATAACACATACATACATTTTTTTTTTAAAGATTTTATTTATTCATTTGAGAGACAGAGAAAGTGAGAGAGAGCATGAGAGGAGAGAAGATTAGAGGAAGAAGCAGACTCCCCGCGGAGCCGGGAGCCTGATGTGGGACTCGATCCCGAAACTCAAGGATCATGACCTGAGGCGGAGGCAGTCGCTCAACCAACTGAGCCACCCAGGCGCCCCATACATACATTTTTTAAAATCATCTTTTAAAACTATAACTCAGCACCTCTAGAAAAGAGATGACTAGGGGAACATACATATGTGATTTTATCACAGGATTATCCAAAGTATATCCTGTCCTCTATACTTTAAATATATGCTGTTTTCCTAATTCTCAGAAACACAAACATTTACAAAAGAAGAAAAGAGGGACGCCTGGGTGGCTCAGTTGGTTGAGCGGCTGCCTTTGGCTCAGGTCATGATCCCAGTGTCTTGGGATCGAGTCCCGCATCGGGCTCCTTGCTCCGCAGGGAACCTGCTCCTCTCTCTGCCTCTGCCTGCCTCTCTGCCTGCTTGTGTTCTCTCTCTGTTAAATGAATATATAAAATCTTTTTAAAAAAAAAGGAAGAAAAGATCTTTCCTTTCAGTGTTAATCTGGAAGTGGCTCAATGTATATGTGTGGGTGTATCCATTTTTGTTAGCATTCTGTATGTGTAAGGGTCGTACAACTTCCTCAGTAATTATAAAAGATTATTATTCAACTTAATATAAAGAATGATTTTTAGGAACCCCTGAGTGGCTCAGTCAATCATCTGCCTTCTGCTCAGGTCATGATCCTAGGGTCCTGGGATTGAGTCCCGCATAGGAGTCCGTGCTCAGAAGGGAGCCTGCTTCTCCTTCTGCCTGCCACTCCCCCTGCTCGTGCTCTCTCTTTCTCTCTCTCTCTCTCTCTCTCTAACAAATAAATAAATAAAGTCTTTAAAAAAAATGATTTTCAGTTTCTTAGAAATGTGACTGATTTACTCAGTCCTGTTTACTATATGCCAATTTCTTTTGTTTTTGCTTTATTTTTAAATCTTTATTTTGTTTATTTGACAGAGAGAGGGCACAAGTAGGCAGAGGAGCAGAAGGAGAGGGAGAAGCAGATGCCTTGCTGAGCAGAGAGCCTGACATGGGGCTCAATCCCAGAACCTGGGATCATGACCCTAGCCAAAGGCAGATGCTTAACCAACTGAGCTACCCAGGCGCCCCTGCCAATTTCTTTTGACTAGATATCTCAATATTGTTAGAAGTTCTTTCTGGTGTATGGGATAAAGCTTACCTTGAAAATAAATTATAATTTAATCTCGATAGCCTCTGCCTTTTATGAATCTTTACCGTTTTTACCAAGAAACTGAATTTTTTTTAAAGATTTTATTTGTTTATTTGACACAGATTGAGAGCAAGAGAGGAAACACAAACGGAAGTGAGAGAGGGAAAGGAAATTTCCCACTGAGCAGGGAGCCCAATGCAGGGCTCGATCCCAGGACCCTGGGATCATGACCCAAGCTGAAGGCAGACGCTTACTGACTGAGCCACCCAGGTAACCTTAGAAACTAAAATATTTTAGAGAATGCACCTAGTGGCAGTAGAACTGTATTCACCCTCTCAAGATCATTGAGGGTATCATTATGTAAGGCAGCCATATCATGTTTTTGTGACACATCATGTGTAATCAGAAGAGTATAAGATTACGGTTCCTTTTGTCAGTCAAGTATAGAGAAAAATTAATTCCTACGAACTCTGTGTCCCTGTGAGTTAATGCCCTCTGCAACTGCATTTCCTCATCTAAAATGGAAATAGGAATCAATGTCTAATGGAGTTATTCTGAGGCTTAAATTAACGTGAATAAAAACGCCTAACATGTCTGCCTTACAGTTCAGGGATTTGTGCTATTATTAATTTATTTTAGAGATGTATAGTTACTATTTTTAAGGAATTTAAGTGTTATTTTTAATTAAGAATGCCAATGAATTTTTTTTTTTAGATTTTATTTATTTATTTGACAGAGAGAGAGAGATCACAAGTAGGCAGAGAGGCAGGCAGGGAGGGGGAAGCAGCCTCCCCGCTGAGCAGAGAGCAGAGATGTGGGGCTCAATCCCAGGACTCCGGGATCATGACCTGAGCTGAAGGCAGAGGCTTTAACCCACTGAACCACCCAGGCGCCCCCCCCATGAATATTTTTAATCAAGTGTTTTAGTCATAAGATGTCTAATAATATGTATCTTATAGAATCAAGAAAATTAGCTTTAAGAGAAATGTTGCAGGTAATTTTTTTTAATGCAGTGAAATTTTGTAATCCTGTAGATGCTTGGTATAAATTGTTACATGCTTAAAGTACGGATGAAAAGATTGCATACCAATTTCCAAGTCAGTTATTTGATAGAATAAAATACTATTACCAGATAGTAGAAATAGTTTCCTTTACTCCTTCATAAGCGGATTGGAACTTAAAAAGGCAAAGGGCAGGGAATTTGTACATACTTCCTTTTAACAATCTCTGTGATTGTGATGGGGTAGAAAATCATAAAAGCATCAGGATAGACAAAGGAATTTGTAAAACTTCATCATTTCAGGATGTGTCCCAAAAATAAGGAATACATATTGAGATGACAAATTGAGCCAGTGCATTTGAAAATTGTCTTATACGTAGGAAAGCTGACTTAGGAATTGGGTGGGTTATGATTAAGGATGGAGAGTAAAAAGGTATGGGTGTTTAGGAAATGGGTTCTTTGGAATAAGGATTTATCCAAATCTAAGTTATCTGAAGAAATTAACCCAGTAAGACCACTGTCCTGGGAAAAGATAACCCATGGTGCTCGTGTAAGTACCAAATTTATGGATTTATGCCAATGAGAGGCAGGAAGTGTTATCCTTAAAAAGACAAAACGGTTGTTTCATTTGTAAAGTAATGTGACTATGATGACACTAAAGTCTCAAGAAATGAGAGGAATATTTTTACCTCTTAGCTTCAGGAGCAGTATTCATGTTACCCTGAGTAAGGATTTGTTTTAAACTTTACTGTGTTCAATTACTTTAAATGGTGTAATGATTTTCTTTTTCCTTAAAAAACTTTGTTCTTAGTAAACTATGTTTAAATTATACTAATACAGGAGGCACTGTTTAATGGGGAGTTTTTATTGATCATAACTTCTAATTCCTGATAAATAACATGAGTTCTGCTTTTCTGTATGTGTATGTATTCCAGTTAGTTTTAGTTTTTCCATGTTTGTGTATGTCTAAGAGGGTTTTTCTTCTGTTGAAAATAAGTTTCTCTGAGGATTGCTTCACTTACAAACATTGTGGAAAGAGAAAAAAAAAGTTATGTTCTAAAACATATTATTTAGGATTGTTGAAGCAAAAGTCAGGATATCACAAATCTGGAAGATGTCAGAACTAAATCCTACTCTTTCAAAATGATGGGATCATAAGTCCCATTTTATTTTTATGATTTGGCTTGTACACTCTGAATATTTCAATGTCCCTCCCATGCCAAAACACAAACTCACACACCCATGAACTCCAATTTGTTTCTTTGGTAATTTGTGACTACATATTGACACTGACCTAGAAATGTTCCTGTTGCTGTTTTAAATCTCATGTCAGTGAAGAAGAAATTGAAATCTGGTTTGCACATTTGTGTCTGGTTTTTTGTAATTGTCCAAAATCTGACATCCCAGAAATGCTGATTGGGAAAGTTATGAGAAAGTATTGTGCCCAAGACTGATTTCTGAGGACCGAACAAGTATTTGCTCCAGATTATTCCCCATGTTTTTCTGTAGCTCAAAAAGTTAAACTCAACCCAACTTTATATGATACCAGTAATAGCCTTAGTTTTGAGCCCAAATAAAATGTGCAAAGTAAAATCACCATTATGACGGTCCATTTCCACATATTCCTCATGAGAGCATAGTCAAGTCCTCAGAAGCAACATTCTGTTCCAATAGATCTTTATCAAGCTGTCGGTGTGCTCAGTAACAGGGACAGGAGAGAACACTCTGTTTCTTTAATCTAACACCTTGCTGATTCAAAAACATTTATTTTAACAGGCATTGGGAAAGAATTTCAAAACAGCTAACATTCGTTTCTAATTATACATTTAAAGAAATATGCCTTTTAAAACACAGGTAGAAGTTTTCTTTTGTTGTTATTAACATGACTTTAATTTATAGCAACCATATGTTAACTAAGCACAGTAACACAACAAAATAATTAAGATATCAGCTTTGAAGATCTCATTTCACAAAAGGAAAAACAAATACGCATTTGATGACATATCCATTACTCAGATTCAACATAACCAATTTCTTTTGCATGCATGGATAGAGACTTCATGGGAAATCAAAAGCACTGAATCTCCTTTCTGACCTTTTCAGCTGTTCTTTGAACTATCTTAGTAAAACAATTGTTGCCTCTATGTAGGATCAAATTACATTTGCCTGGAAATTTCTTTGGATCCGTTTGTTTCTGTTTAACTTATGTGTTTGTTATATTGCTATTTGCCTTCTCAACTGATTTTTAACAGAATACTCTTACCTTGGGACTTGTAACACTTATGTAAGCTTATAAAATCCATATGAACAATGGTAAGTAAAGAGAGGCCACCAGGTTTCTCAGCCTTTGCAAACACTTTGAGTAATCCAATAGATTTAAAGGTGTATGAAGTAAGCATTTCTACCAACTGCATTTTTAGTGCTAGATTGAGTTGAATGCCTGTTTCCTTTCTTTATAGTAAAAGACAATGCTGCTGGTATCTTTGCTTCTAATGGTGGTTAAACACAAAACTTTGATCTTTCTTATAAACACAGCTGTTGTCCTATTACTGAGCCAAATCCAGACAAGATTAGACTCTGGCCAAAATTACGGTTAATCTCTGCAACCATCTCAAGGGCTTTCTAATGCTGTTTTAGGAAATCTCTATTTTTGAGACAGTGTATAAAGGAAATAAGCCCCAGACAAGTAAGCCCTAAGCCAGAGGCAACTAGTCATAAATTACACCACAGTGATAAAGAAGGTGGAGGCTGTCTAAACAATTACTTTATTTTGGTTCATTTTCATTTAGACTTATAACTGTAAGAAATTATTTTATTAGTGAACATTAGTTTAAACCAGACCAATAGAAGTTAGTTTTTAAAGAAGTTCTGCCATCTTTTCTTCATTAATGTTTCTTTGATTAATTGCTAGTTCTTTCTTCCACTGGTACTAATGAAAGGCAGGTGTTCATTGCAGATAAAGTAACTCAGGTATACTTTATAGTAATTATTATATAATAGCTCATTTGGTTTTCAGACCACAAAAAAAATGTGGTGTTTTTTTTTCATTAAGGTTTAGACTCTTGAATTTAAAATACTTTGTTTGCCAATGTTATGTAGGCACTGATTCTCATGAGAGTTGAAAAATGGTGCCTCAAGCTGTTGTGAACAGCAAATGTGGCATTTCTCTCCCAATCGCCTGTACCTAGGAGAAATCTGCAGGAGTATCCCTCACTTGAAATGTATAAAACTCTAGTAAGATTTCCCTGGCACTTTATTTTGAGCAAGTACAGGACCTGGTAATATATATAGCTGCTTAGAGGTCTCACCCCATCCTGGACTCACCCACAAATACATTAGACCCCAAGTCCATGGAATATTTCTAGATTATGTCAGTGTTTTTGACATAGTCTTTTCCCCATCATTCCACACACCTGCCACAAAAACTAAGATATGTTCATATGTGTATATAATCTTTACAACCCTGGGTCATTGCTTCCCAACGTGTTGATGGCAAGTGGAAGAGTAGGGAATTATTGCAAGGGTTTCTCAATATTATATTCATATTACCACTACCAGAATGCTCTTTTACCTTTGAAGCCATGACCTCCTGGATTCTTGAGATAATATAAACAGCCCCAAAAATCAAACTTGCCCACAGAATTCTAGCAGACATTGATTTCAGACGTTTTGCCAACATCCTCTTCCTCACCCAAAACATTAACAGGTAGTGGGAGAAATGAGCCTGCCAGTGAAGCCTTCTCCAATTCAAAAAGAGTGGCTTCTGAAGATCTCATTTAGGAATCTTGAGAGGGTTAAGAAGGTCCCAGACACATCAAGGTGTACTTGTCATCTTGTTACCTATTATGTGACCCCCAGATTTGGCCCCGGAATTCAAATAAAAGCCAGAATAACAACTCCTGCCTATGTGATATATAAGAGGCAAGACTTTCTAAGGTATTATAGAATACCTTATTATAGAATTCTAAAGTTTTATAGAAAAACTAATAGAACCTAGTATGGAAAATAAAAGGGAGTGAAATGCTATTTTGAATGAAAGTTTGGGATTTTAAGATGGATTTCCCAATATAGTTCACTCATTTCCAATTAATATTCCTATTTTAAATCCTCAACAGTGTGTATATATTCACTCAATGGATATTAAATATCCAGCCACAATCATCTGGAGTTCCTCAAAATTTTTTTCTATTAAGAAAGGGCTTCTCATACTGGAAAATATTGTGAACCACTTTCCTAGACTGACTGGCTCATACCTTCTGGCCCAGTCATTTTTTAAAGAATAATAGCAAAGGTTCTAACATGATCATTTTGGACTCTAGAAATATGGCTACAGGAAGAAATGTTGATGTTAAACTTCCAGAGTAGTGTTAAGTGATTTTATGTGGTCGTGATTCAAAATAACCTGACCGCTTTAAGAAGTCCAGGTGCTGAGTCATTTACTGAAACAGCCAGGAGAGTTTAATTAGAAGCAGCTGATAGTGGCATCATCTGCTGCTTTTTTTTTAATAAATGGAGAGGGTTATTCTATAAAGAGGACAGAGGGCTCTAAAAGGTGTACAAAGCTAAGCAAAGACTCATGACTGGAGCCTAATCATTTATACCCCCACCAATGAGGGAAAAAATCTGACTTAGTAAATTCAAGATAAAAGACCTTGGCAATACAAAATTGTAACAGTTACTTCTAAGAAGAGTGACTGTGGGTGACATTTTTCCCTCCTATGCTTTTTTCCTTAAGTTTTCACTTATATAATAAATTCTTAATTTAAAAATAAGGAGGTGTTAACTAACATGTGCATAGCTCTTAGATTAAGTAAGGCAATATAAAGAAATGGAAACAGGCCTCAGATCTCAAAGAAATTAGAGGTTGGCAATATCACATGGTCACAAGAAGATAATGGTAGCATTAGGTATCAATGAGTAATGAGTAATTGAAATAAGAGGAGTGTTATCTCCTAAGGCAGGAAAGTTAAAACACTTCCAATTCTTGGGGCATCAGTTCCTCTGAAAGGATGGTGCAGTGCTTCAGGGGTTACTAAAACAATAGGTTTGATTGAGAGTGTAGATGAGTGGTAATTAGACACACCCCCTTCCAAAACCCCCTAGCTTGCATAGACAGGCAGCTGCTGCTCCTTCCCCTCTGATCACTTTAACTATAGAATGAGACTCTAGACTCAGGAGTGAGGTGCCTTGGTGAAACTATTACCCAAAATCCACATACTGAAAGGTGTGTATTCTCACCATTTTCTTGGATTCTGTATTTGTCTTCTTAGCATCCATTCATCACAGGGCCAATTGTATTAACTATATATATTTTTTATTTCCTGTATTCTTAAAGTTCTGGCATTTATGGCCTTATAGATCCTGAGAAACTGCCTCTTCCGTGACTAGCTAATTCCTAAAAATAGTGAAATATTACCCCCAACTACCTCCTTAGCTAACTTTCATACACCAAGCCAGTATTTCCCCTGTCCTATATCAACTCAGGGCTAGGTACAGACGGCTCAGGACAGCTCCTGTGTCTCCAAGCTCACCAGAATCATTCACACTAGCCAATCTTCAAACTACTTTCCCCTGCCCTACCTTGCTTTTCCCACAGACACCTCAATAAAGACTCTGGCCTACACCTTCCCCCAGCTCCTGCTTCTGTCTGCCTCCTTACCAAAATTTGGTATTTTCCCTGAGACCCTGTGTGGCATGGAGTGGTCCCTTTCTCTTGGGAAATTTAAGAAACTCTCAATAACATTGCTCTCTGTCATCACTTAATCACCCCATAAATTAAAACTGGTGGGTACAAATGCAGCAGTGAGAGCTTCCCCTCACCACCACGACCCAAGTCCCCTCAAAGAAAGCACAGATCATCACTAGGCTATGTGCCGTTTTACTGGGGACCCTCTAACTAAATATCTTTAGATTTCTTAAAGGTAGTCAGCTTTCCAGAGAAGAATCCAGGGTCCTGCCTATAGGATATAAGCCTACAGCCCAACTTTCTGAGTCTGAAAGTTTGAAAAGACAGAACAATTAAAAGAAGTGGCCAAGACACTGAATTTTTTTTTTTTTAAAGATTTCATTTATTTATTTGAGAGACAGAGAAAGTGAGAGAGAGCATGAGAGGAGAGAAGGTTAGAGGAAGATGCAGACTCCCCGCAGAGTTGAGAGCCTGATGTGGGACTTGATCCCAGAACTCAAGGATCATGACCTGAGCCGAAGGCAGTTGCTCAACCAACTGAGCCACCCAAGACACTGAATTCTTAACACAAATGAAATCTGTAGACTAGAATTCCTTCACTTAGACAAGTTCCAATAGACAATTTGTATCACTCATAATGGGTAGGGCACATTTAATCTTATTTTCCCACTCTTAAATGAAGAAACACCATGCCCCCCTAACTGTTTATCCTGAAGCAGAGCAGGAAGAAATACAAAAGAAAAATGAGAGGCAGGGGTTGGGGGTAACCTGGGTGGCTCAGTCATTAGGGGTCTGCCTTGGGTTCAATTCATGATCCCAGTGTCCTGGGATCCAGCCCTGAGCCCCATATCAGGCTTCCTGCTCAGCGGGAGCCTGCTTCTCCCTCTCCAGCTCCCCCTGTGTTTGTGTTCCCTCTCTCGCTATCTCTCCCTGTCATAAATTTAAAAATCTTTAAAAAAAAAAAAAAAGAAAAAATAGGAACCCAATTCTCATTGTTTTGCCTACCTAAGAACTTATCCCTGATAAAATTAAATAAGTTATGTTCTAGTAATCTGCTGTGAAAACAAAGTTAACTGTTGAAACATTCTTAAGATTTTTTTATGGAATGGATATATGCGGGTAATATACATAGTCTCTGCCCTTTGAAATCAGTATTCATTACAATCTATTTGTTTTACCTTCAAAACTGACTACGGTAAATGAAATCTGGTAATCATTTCCAGTAAAAACCTGGAGGAAGGAGTACATACTTCAGAGGATTTCTGGCAGTTGGCCAAGACTTCTGGCTATAGATTGTTTTTAGTAGCCCTGGAAATTCAGTTTTTAAACTGTGAATGGCACTGTTGTCAGGAGCTATGGATGATTGATGAACAGTAATCATCAAGGATCCCAGGAGGCAGAGAGAAACTGCTACTCTTCTTTCTGTTAACTAGAATCACAGCTAGCATTTTGTCTTTTTTTTTTCTTTTAAGAAACCAAACCACTTAGAAAAAAATTTGTCAATAGGGCAACTGAGAAGAAGTTCATGTTTTTTTAATTCTATACTATATCTATGTGTGCCTGCTACTTATAGATAACATACATAACCATGAAGTGACTGTCTGGTTTTTTATTTTTTCCTCCCACTGGGAACCTCTCCTGGCTCTGAAGAGAAAGGTTAAGCTGGCCAGTTGGGGACTCTGCTCAAGGGTAGCTGATTGAATGAGTTTACCCAGAATCATGGGTACTGCCTAAATCAATGATTCATGGAAGATCAAGTAAGATATGGAAGCACAAGGGCCACTGGGCCCAAATGTCATTCAACAGATACTTACTTAAGGCTTTATTTTAAGTCAGTCAGAATCTCTGCCCTGAATCAATAGTCTAGTAAGGCATTCAGGCAAACAGGCAAGTATAAAATGTGCTAAGATAAAGTAATGCAGCGGACACTATGGAAGCATATTATTCAGAGGGACAGTTGGTCCAGTGTTGGTGAATCAGGGAAAGCTTCCCTATGGACAGGGTGATAAGACTTCTGCTACTAGTTAGGATGTAGAAAGATGAGAGAAAGCCTCTCACATCTGTGATAATAACAAGTGACCAGATACAATAAAAATCATACTTTTCCATGGGTTGTTGGAAAGCAGTAGGTGGAATAAGACCTTAAGGAACTAAATTCTGTTGAGATGTCTAGGTCTAGGGGGACATAAGTGAATAGAGAGCTGTGGCATTACCATACTCAGGAAGAAGGGTATGGTCTAGGTATGAGTAGGTGGACGAACAAGCCTGTGACACTCTGGGGAACTTTGCAAAGTCGAGAAGAAACCAGCTGGGATTTTTTGCCAACAGTATAAGCTGGTGGGACAGACTTGGCCTGAAAGGACCCCAATCACAAAAACAAATCTCGTAGGCCTATATCCTACCCTCAAGATTGCTAAGAAAGCAGCAGTTAGAGGAACTACTTTTGGTCAATAGAATACTTGAAGTCTTGCACATTTTCATGGGCTTGGATTCCAGGGCCTTGCTGAAGTTGAATACAAAGATGAACCAAAATGTTCTGACGCCATAGTCCACTCCCCTCCAACTCAAACATTGACAAGATCAAAGGGCTCAATCCTTTGCAGGAGGTGAGGAGTTGGGCTAATTGCAAATGAACTCAATCTAATTAAAACTATAGCCCAGTACCAGTTCAACTTAATTTTGGAAGGAAACTGAAGGCTCCTTTCCTCACGTAATTTTCACTGTTCCTTTTTTTTTTTTTTTTTTCACAATGTCCAGAAAAAAAAAATTGTGTAACATCCTCAAATGGAGGAAATATAAACCATAATCAAAAAAAAAAAGCCAATAGAAGCAGACACAATAGGTGAACTATATATTGGAATCATTAGATGATAACTTGAAAGTAACAATTATAAATTTGTTTTTAAAAATATTCGGGGAGGGCGCCTGGGTGGCTCAGTTGGTTGAGCAACTGCCTTCGGCTCAGGTCATGATCCCGGAGTTCCAGGATCAAGTCCCATATTGGACTCCCGGCTCTGCAGGAAAGTCTGCTTCTCCCTCTGACCTTCTCCCCTCTCATTCTCAGTCTCTCGCTCTCTAATAAATAAATAAAAAAAAATCTTTAAAAAAAAATATTCGGGGAGGGGGGTGCTTGGGTGGGTCAGTTGGTTAAGCATGTGACTCTGATTTTGGCTCAGATCATGATCTCAGTGTTGTGAGATCGAGCCTCACATCGGGCTCTGTGCTGGACATGAAGTCTGCTTGAGATTTCTCCCTCTGACCCTCTCTCCTCTCTCTCTCTCTTAAAAAAGAAAAATATATATATATTTATTTGGTATATATGTGTGTGTGTATACACACACATATACCGGGAAATACATATATGGGGAAAGTATATAAATACACACAGGGAAATATATATATATATATACACAGGGAAATTTGTGTATACATACACACACACAGGGAAAGAAGGGTGCAGGGAATTTTAGGAGAAAAATAGAAACTCCTAAAAATGGACATTTTAGAACTAAAAAATCTAAAATCAAAATTCATTCGATGAATAGTTTCATAATAAATTGAACACTAGAAAACAAAGTATCAGTGAGCTTAAGATAGGTTGATAAGAATTATCTACTCTGAAACCCAAGGAAAAAAAAATAAGCAGAGCATCGGTGAACTGTGGACAGTGTCAAGCGATCTAATATACATGTATCTTGGAATCCCAGAAAAAAAGTGACTGAAAAAACATTTTTTTGAAAAATTAATGACCAAGAAATCTTTCAAAAGTTGATTTAAAACATCAAACCACAGATTTAAAAAGTTCAGCAAACTTCAAAAGGATAAATACAAAGAAAATTACATCCAAGTACACTGTATTCAAACATTGAAAACCAAGGATAAAGGAGCATAAGAATAAGTAGGAGTTAGGCAGGTAGGGGAGGTCTGGGAACAAAGGAGATTGTTCCAGGCAAAGGACACAGTATGTTTAAGCCCTACAGCAATTCCTGGTTTCAAGAATTTAAAGAAATTTGGGGGGTGTTAAATGGGGAGGACAGTGAGAAGTGAGGTTAGAGAGGTGAGCAAAAGCCATACAGAGGGCATTGTGAGCACACTAGACTGAGGGAAATGAGAAACAAAATTATATCCTGGGTAACAATCAGATTTGTCTTTGTAAACCGTCACTATGAATACAATGTGTAGGCTGGAGAGACCCAAGATGGAGGCAGGAAGAGGCTATTGCGGTAACACCTGTAACACCGGAGAACATTAGAAGTTGATATGTGGCCATAAAGATGGAGAGTTACAGGTAGATTCAAAAGCTATGTGGAGCTAGAAGACATACAACTTGATAGATGTTTAAATATAAAGGAGAGTGGAGTAAAAGGTGACTATTATAGCTGTGTAACTTTTCCAGGCTTGCCTGCCACCTTCATGTCACTCTCACTACCTCGTGCCAAACAGAATGACTTTCCTCAAATATAATTCAGATTATGCGACTCCCCTGCTTTGGTCGTTCCCATCATGCTTCTGCTTGAAATCTTTCCATGACTTCTCATCTTACCCAGAAAGCCAAAGTCCTTACAATAGCCTACAAAGCTTTCCATGATCTGTCTCCCACATAACTTTCATCTCCTTGAATTCCCCTACCAGAATTCTCACTCTGCTTCAGCTACACTGGCTTCCAATGTGAGATCTGGCTTAGATATGTAAATGAGAGACTCTCCAGAAGTTGGGAAAATGAGAAGGAACCAACAAAGGAAAGATGAATGGCCAGAAAGATAAAAGGAAAGTCATGAAAGAGTGAATCATGTCACTCTACTGGTCAGAATTTTTAATGGCTCCCAGAACCTACAGAACAAACTTTCTAACCTTTCAGTTTAGAATAATGGGGGGGGGGGGGGAGGGGTAAATGCAGATTTCTAGGCTCACCCCAGAGGTCCTTGTTTAAGGTTAAACCTTGGAATGTGCATTTTAAGAAGTACTGCCCACTCCCAAATAATTGATATAGGTGGTTCATGGATCAGACTTTAGAGAAACATGGACTACAGTATCAAATCTGGCATAAAAGGCACTTAATGAACTGTTCTGTCTACTTCTGACTCCTTTCCTACCATTCTTCATTTCTGGGATTTATTTTTTCTTCAACAAAATCAAGCAGCTTTCCATTTCCCCTGCATACCATGCACCTCATGCCTCTGTGCCTTTTTAGAAGAGTCCATCCCAAACTGTCTGTCTGCCTAACTCCACTCAAGTACTTGCTAAAAAGCTACCTTCTCTGGATTTCTCAGAGGATTTAGGAGCACCTTTTATATGTGGTATATTTGCATATATGTAGGCATACACACCCACGTGTGTGCAAGTGCACAACTTTCTCAATATTGTTAGCACCTCTGCCTAGATGCGGCACTTCTAGACTATATACCTGCTCTAAACTATAAGCTTTCTGAAGGCAGAGACTAATTCTCCATCTTTTCAGTACTAAGCATCTTGGTTGGTACATAGTAGGCATTCCAAATTTTGGTTTGGTGGCTGTCCTAGGTCCTGTAGGTATAAGGCTGCACAATCAAAATCTGACCCAAGATCTTCAAATCCCTGATGCAAAGTTCCGTCAGGAACGGAACTTTTTTATGACCTAAGTGGATGTCATTTCCATTGGCGTCTGCCTCACTTGTAGCATCTGACATTTTATTTCATGTTTTTAAGTCCTTAGGAAACAAGTTTTGTCCCCTCCTTCAGGGCATAAACCTCTCCAGGGCAGCAAATTCAATCTTTGTATTCCCCACAGGACCTAGGAGAGTATCCGGCACTTAGGTTTTTAAAATGCATATGTTTTTTATTAGCGAATTACTTAGCTATTTATATAACAGAGTGGGATAAGCAGAGATAACCTCAACTGGACTCAGTTTTTCCTTTTTTTTTTTTCGTTTGCCCCCTTTTTAAGACTTTACTGCTGAAACCGGAGCCTCGCCCCACCCCGCGCCTCTACGTCTGACGTCACAATCCAGATTTGAACTACCAATCCCAGAATGCCGTGCAAAGAGGCGGGTTCTACGGGAGCACCCGAGTGATTGGCGAGCGGAGGCGTTTCCTTCCGGCGGGAAGGGCGTCAGAGGCGGGGGATTAGGGGGAGGTGTTTGGACATTATTACCGGGTTGGGCGGGCCCCATCTGGGAGGGGTTTGTGAGTGAGGCCTGGGTTACCCGCCCGCTGAGGAGATGGATGAGGACGGGCTTCCTCTCATGGGGTCAGGCATAGACCTGACCAAGGTTTGTAAGAAACCGAGTTGAAATTAGGCGACCTGGGAGGAGGTTGGGGAAGGGACGCTCGGTTCCCAGGGTGTCCCATCTCTCCATATCCAAGTCTATCCCTTGGCCCCGGGCCTCTCTTGTCCGTCTCTCGGGGGTGGGGGGTGGGGGGTAGAGACCCACAGTTCACCTTAAAGAGGGCTCCCTCCTGATCCGTCTAAGGGGGTGGTGTGCCTTTCCCAGCCTTCGCTTCCCGTGGTGGGAGTCGCTCTAGGCACGTTTTACACGATGGCGACAGGGGCTGGTTGCGACCTCTAACCCCACCTCTTTTATTTAGTAGCCAAGTTTTCTGTGTGTTTATGTGTGTTGCCTTTACCTGCTAAAGTTCACACTTGTGAATCCAAAGCCCTTTCTCAACTTTGCAACTTCTATCATCATCGGACGCCCCACTCCCACAGTTTAGGAAAACAAATTAGTGACTATTCATAGTACTTCCAGTAACTCCTATAACATGGCAAAATGCCCTGTTACTGTATGTCAAAGGGATACATGATAGCTAGCTAGCTAGCTAGATGCACATATATAAAATTGATTGTCAAAGGGCTTGCATGGTGTCCTTTGTCCTGTACAAATCATATGTCTGTTTTTACATAACACAGGTGCCAGCTATTCAACAGAAAAGAACGGTGGCATTTCTAAACCAGTTTGTGGTGCACACTGTACAGTTCCTCAACCGATTTTCTACAGTTTGTGAGGAGGTACGTCGGGATACTGGCTTAATGAGTAGCCTAGAAATCATCTTGCACTTTTAAAGGTGGCAAATGAGTAAAACAAAAATTAGAATCTTTGTATTCATGTACCATCACCTCTTATCCAGTTATTGTGTTAACATACCTTATATCCTCTCTGATTCTATGCCATCAATCTTGCATGCCACCTCTGCTGAATTAGTTTTTAGAGGCCTTTGTGAGATAGTTCATTAGGGCTTGTGTGAATAAAGAGAACAAAAGGAATTCCAAGATTTCACAGTCAAAAACATTTCTTTACTTTTACCCCAAAGTCTTACATTTTTAAGTACATTTAAAGTACATAAGTACATTTAAGTACATTAAAAACATTTTAATGTTTTCAGTTTATATGAAAATTATTGGGGTGCCTAGGTGGTTCAGTCAGTTAAATGTCTGCCTTGGCTCAGGTCTTGATCCTGGGGATGGAGCCCCACATTGGACTCCCTGCTCAGTGGGGAATCTGCTTCTCCCTTTGCCCCTCCCCCTGCTCTTTCTCTCTATCTCTCTCTTTCTCAGAAAGAAAGAGAGAGGAAGGAAGGAAGGAAAGAAAGAAGAAAAGAAGGAAGAAAGAGAGACAGAGAAAGAAAGAAAATATTTAAAAGAAAAGTATTTAACATTCCTTGATCCAAAAGGTGGTTTGGGAAGTAGCCTGGAAACATAACTTTAGTATCAAATATCGTTATGAAAATAATAAAAATACATTTAGCAAATGACTAGTTAAGGATTAGGTACCAGATTCAGGAACCCCTGTTTTTTCTCTTAAAAAGGCAAAAAAAGAGAATGGGGAAAAAATAGAATCATGGGTTGAAATTGGGTTTAAGAAAGGAGGATAAGGAATAAAATGAGATCATTCACAGGTGAATGAATAAAAACAGTATTTAGTTCATTCTGTTTTATTTATAAGGTATAGCTTCAGCAGGTAGTTTTTGTTAGATGTTTTGTTATTAACAAAAATTGTACGGAGACAGAAAAACTATTTTCATTGTATGACATCTGTTATTTTTGTCTAATTAGGAGTCTCTATTCCAAATCTCTTCTGCCTTCTCAATGAAACAAAAGAAGGTGAAATATGATAAGATAATTGATAAAGTAAGGGACTCAGTTCATTATATTTCACCTAACAGGCCCAGAGACTAGGTGCTTGCTTCTGTGAGTTTTATCGCATACCATGGCCTCTCTAAATGGGATATAGAATTGACTGACTAAAGAACAGTAAACCAAGGATTACTGGATTTAGTCCTTCACTTTTTATACCTGGGTAAGTAGGGTGGAGAGAGTCAATTCAAGGATTGTTAGCAGAAAGAAGCAAATACTCCATCTCCATACTCTCATCACCAGGTTAAAAAAAAACAGTAACCAGCAAACATTAAGCTGCCATGAGGCAGGGGTAGCCCCTCACCTTTGTGGTGCTAATAATTTTCACTGCCTGGGAAGTGAGTGCCATTTACTGAAGATTAGATCAAATATAACAATAATCCTCTCTTTTTTATTGATTGCTTATGCATTATCAAAGCCACATGATTCACTCTTTAACCCCCTTCTCTTTCTCAACTTTCCCTCAACTGTTTTGAATGTATCACTATTCCCTAGCTCTTCCTTGAATCCTAGAGAAAAGTTTGTTGACCAAAAACCACATGAAGTTTAAAGGTAATTTATTGCCTTTTTATCCTTAATGAATGGTAGTGTAAGTTTGATCCTAACTCATTATTTACATTTCATATTTTAGCAGTTTGGATATTTATGTCAATTGTAGACTGTTTGCTTGGTATGATGACAATAATATTTATTGTGTGCTTATACTTTGCTGGCATTGTGCTACATGCTCTATGTGTGTTCAGTCATCACAGACCAGCCCTTTGAGAGAGGTTCAATGTTCTAATTTTTAGAAATAGAGAAATTGAAATGTAGAGAAATTTAAATTATTTGCTTAGTTCTTATTCAATCAACATATATTCATGTGTATAGTATTTATAGTTGTAGTCACTATTCTCACTTGCCCACACTCACACAGAAAGTAACAGAGTTAGGGTTCCAACTCTGATCTAATAACGGGAAAACCAGAAAGGTTTCACTCTTCTGTTATATTGCACCTTCTGATCTGGGTGAGAGGTATGTTTACATCATTTTCAAGTGAGAGACTGTAATGAGCTATTCAAAATTTATTTTTTAGATTTGTATTCTCTTCTTTGGTATGCCATATCCATTTGATGTCTTTTTTGATATGATAAATCCCAGGGATATAATATATGTATTCAGACATCAAGTGCCATTTTTTTTCTCTTTGAGTTAAGATCAATGTGATTTTTCAAAATGGGTTGTTGTTTGTTAATAGCACCTATTAGACCTATTAGTCCTTGTTTAGTTAAAGCCTTAAACAAGAGCCAAAATGACTATGTCTCCCTCACCAAAAAAGAAAACTCGGATGTTATTTTTTTTTTAATTGGAAGTGAATTGGGGGAAAAGAAGAAACCTGGGTTTTTTGTTTTGTTTTGTTTCTTGTTTTTTACATAATCTGGTTCGAACCAAACCCAAACTGTGACAACTTCAGTCACAGCTAAACTCAACCTGGAAGTAAGTTTGAAACAAATGGTTAGGGCTCTTTCTTCATCACTAATACTAGATTTAGAGTTCTCTAATACAAAGAAAAGTGAAGAATTTAACTTTCTAATATACCTTCTGGATACCAAGTATTTTGTAACTCTTCTAATGACTGGAAATAGGTTAAGGAGAAAGGTTGGAAGACAGAAGAAGGAAAGTAGTTGAATCAGACCCAAGTTACAAAGTTCTTCCTTCACAAATCCCCAGTAAGCATTTCTTTTCTGGCCCTAATTAGAAAAATCGAATGGTGGTCCATTGAGTCTGCAAATTTAAAACGGAATGGGATGAGGAGTGCAGTGCAGGTTCTATGCATATCACAGATAAAACTGAGCAGAAATTTAACCTTATAATGAATTTTAAAGTGAAAGGTATTCTATAACCAGGGCAATCACATGTGTTATTTTGACTCCGATTTGTAACATGCCTAGAATATGGAGTTTTTATCATTTTTAAAATATTTCAAACTATTTCTTTTTTCTAAATTCTTTAAGAATAGGAAAAAATACTGAGAATTCTCATATAACCTAAAAAATTTTGTAGTGCTTATCATCTGCATCCAATTTTTAAGCCCACCATTGGACTTAACCTTCAGCCAAATAATCTTGCTTAAAATTATATTTACTGCTACAACTTTTACAACTGCTTTTACAACTTTTACAACTGCTGGGCTTAAGTGTCAGATGAAGCTTAATAAAACCATCGATTGCTTTCCTTTCTGGCTTATGAGACATATTCAGCCCAGCGTGATACACCAAGGGATCCATTATTTTAAAATGTTTCTCTTTTAGAGAATTGGATATGCAAACTGGATATTTTACAAACCTGAAAAGCCACAGTATTTTATTTTTGTTTCCATGTTCAACTATTAACTCTATGTTTCTTCCTTTCATCTTCTTTTTCACTTTAAAAAAATGCACCGCCTTAGAAATAGGTGGGTGATAAATCAAGAAATTTTCAGCTTATCTGTCAAACTTCAGGTACTTTGCAAATTCCCTTATTGTCCCAAACCAAGATATTTCAGGTTTGCTTTAAATCCTTACAAAGATAAGAGGATGGTTAAGTGTATGGGAAAGACTTGTTATCTTTCAATTTCCTCTTTCTGCTAGAACTTTCAGAGGCGGGGACAATTACTATCATTGATCATGTTTCTTATATCCATAATCATCTACACTTTAAGCAGTGGTTCTCAACCAAGGAAGATTTGGCAATATCTAGAGGTGTTTTTTTTTTTTTTTTTTTTAAGATTTTATTTGTTTATTTGACAGAGAGAGTGAGAGAGGGAACACAAACAGGGAGAGCGGGAGAGGGAGAAGCAGGCCTCCCACCAAGCAGGGAGCCTGATGCGGGCCTGATCCCAAGACTCGGGGACCGTGACCCGAGCCGAAGGCAGACGATCAACGCCTGAGCCACCCAGGTGCCCCTAGAGGTGTTTTTAGTGGGGTAGAAGTCAGAGATTCGACTAAATATCCTACAGTGCACAGGAAGCCCCTTAAAACAATTATGTGGCCCAAAATGTCAACAGAGCCAAGACAGTGGTTTGGAGTTGTAGAAGGGAAATGCAGGAGGCATAAAAATCTTAGAAATGAACTTCAACAGCCCAAAAACGAAGCCAGGTATACTTTTATCAAGTGACAATGGCTTTCTAAAAACTATATATTTATGTATGTTATGGAAAAATAAGTACATTAAGTATGTTATGGCAAAATAAGCAAAAAATATTCATTATGCTGAATTATCTTCGAAAAGCAGAGGTTCTTGGGGCTTCTGGGTGGCTCAGTCAGTTAAGTGTCTGCCTTCGGCTTTGGTCATGTTTTCCTGGTCCTGGGATCGAGCCCCACATCAGGCTCCTTGCTCAGCCCAGAGCCTAAGTTTCCTCTTGTCCCTCCCCCAACACGTGCTCTCTCTCTCTCTCTCTCTCTCAAATAAATAAAAAAATTAAATCTTAAAAAAGAAAAAAGAAGAAAAGCAGAGGTTTTTAATTTTGCCATGGACCCTTTGGCAGTCTAGTGAAATGAAATTAATATTTTTAAATGCATAAAATGTGTAGGATTGCAAAAGATACTGATTATGTACTTTAAGAACCTCAAAATTGTCATACAGTAATATGTCCTATTATTAGAGCGTTAAATTATAAAATCTAGATTAACATATTTAACATGTTTAATATTTTAGAGTCAAAATCCAGCCTTAGAGAAGATGGATAATACCTTTATGAATAATAAAATAATATGATTTATCCACAACAAAAATTCTCCCTAGCCAGGAGGAAAAGCCTTTTGTTGATCTGATTTTAAGACAATCAGTTATATCCTGGTTCTAAGCTTGGGGTATATGAACTTGGATAGGGAAAAAAATTTCTGTATTTATTTTTATTTACCTCTAACTTCAGTTTCACATTTTCTTTAAATTTAGTCAACAAAGGGGTGCCTGGGTGGCTCAGTCAGTTAAGTGTCTGACTTGGTTTACACTCAGATCATGATCTCTGAAGTGGTGGGATCAATCCCCGTGTCAGGTTCCACACTCAGCATGGAGCTTGAGATTTTTCTCTTTCCCTTTCCCTCTGTCCCTGCCCCCATTCATGTGCTATAAATAAATTAATTAATTAAAATCTTAAAAAAAATTAGTCAACAAAAGTCACAGTAGAGACTCTTGCCAGCAGAAATCATAGATCTTTTTTTATTAAATTAGTAACTTCCTTATATTTCACTTTATAGTTATTAGATATCAAAGATATTTAAATAAATTATTATAAATTAAAATATATTGATGTTTAGATAAGTGTTAATGTCTTACATGAATAAATCATTCATATAATCTTGTTTTAATTAAAAAAACAGGTCATTTCATTTTGGTGAGGTTTTGATAATCATGGGTAAAAATGGGTGATATACTAGAAAAACCGAGATCCAAAAAAACTGAGGATTATTGCTCTAGAAAGTATAACCTTTTTTTCCAAGCCTCTTTAGTCTTCCTTATCAACAAGTAGATTTCCAAATAAATATTTTCATCATTATTTGCTTATTTACCAAGCCTTGTATTAAAATCCTTAACCTATGCTGTGTGAATATTTGAGTACCCATTTAAAGACAATTTAGTTTTATGATCTAACCCTGAAAATTTTTTAAAATAATTCCAGATAAACAGCATCTTTTTTAGGAAATTAAATCAAGATAATTTGATTCTTTTTTAGCATAGTAGCATCTCAGTCTTTGGGAGAAGTGGATTGATGACTTATTAGCTTTGATTAACAACAATTCTATCTATGCATTGCCTAGGAATTTTCCATTTTGGTGTTTTTTTAATTATGTTTTGAGATTTTTTTGTTTTGGTTTTGGGTTTTTTTTTTTTAGTTAATAAACTTTTTTAGAAAAAGTTTGCACTGGGTGTTGTACATAAACAATGAATCTTGGAACACATCAAAAATTAATGATGTATTTTATGGTGATTAACATAACAATAAAAAAACTAAAAAAAATTAAATTTAAAAAAAAAGTTTGAGGTTCACAGCAAAACAGCAGAAAATGTTGAATTCCCATATGCTCCTTGCATCCCTGAGTTCACAGAGCACAACCTCCCCCATTATCAACATCCCCTACCAGTGTGGTACATTTGTTACTATCTATACTGACACATTGTCATCACCCAGAGTCTATGGCATCATGTTTTAACAATGTATAATTCTTTCAAACAGTTTAAAATTCTTTCAGAAATAGCATCTGGAGTAGGAATGTTTCAGTTCAGATTATTTTACTGGTATGAAAACTCAGTTTTCTCTTCTTTAAAATTGGCATGATAACAGTTCCTGCTTTATACATTTGGTGTGAGATTTCAAATGATGTTGTATACACAGTGTAGCATAGTAAGGTAAATGCTCAGATGTTTACAGTAATGGTGATTATTGCTTAAAAGTACATTTATATAGGAGCACCTGTGTTGTTCAGTCATTTAAGCATCTGATTCTTGATTTTAGCTCAGGGTCATACATTGGGCTCCTTGCTGGGTGTGGAGCCTGCTTAAGGTTCTCCTTCCCTCTCCCTTTGTCACTCCCCCTTCACCCCCTTCAAGGACACATACTCTCTAAATAAATTTTTTTAAAAAGTACATTTCTATAAATATATCTAAACAAAAATTAATTTTAATTCATCTTTTTCTGTGTTTATTTTAATCCAACTAATATAAGTAGTTTTAGATAAGCTAGAAATTATCTCACTTTACAAATTAATTTGTTGTAGGATTTCTGCAGTTATTAAGCTTCTCTAGTGAATTAAAAGACTGATGAAATTTGCAAAAATTTAACTTCCATGATTTCTAAGAAAACACCTATAATTTGGAGAGGAATTCATTCATGATGTTTTATAAACCTGTATTTATGTTTACATTAAAGCCTTATGTGAACAAATGCTAGAGATCAAAGTTAAACTTAGCCTTGAGTGCCATTTAAGACTAGATGCTAGGAGGCCTGGGTGGCACATTCCGGTGAGCCTCTAACTTTTGGTTTTGGCTCAGGTCGTGATCTCAGAGTCATGAGATCTAGCCCCAAGTTGGGCTCTGCACTAGGCACAGATTCTGCCTGAGATTCTCTCTCCTTCCCTGCCTCTCTCACTTGTGCGCTCTCTCTCTCTCTCTCTTTAAAATAAATTAAAATTTAAAAAAAAACCTAGGTTCTAATGTTTTATTTCTAAAATATAGCTTTGTAGATACCAGGGTGCTCATCTTAAAAGTGTCTGTGAAGAGGGGCGCCTGGGTGGCTAGTGGGTTGAGCCTCTGCCTTCGGCTCGGGTCATGATCTCGGGGTCCTGGGATCGAGCCCCGCGTCGGGCTCTCTGCTCAGCGGGGAGCCTGCTTTCCCCCCTCTCTGCCTGTCTCTCTGCCTACTTGTGATCTCTCTCTCTCTCTGTCAAATAAATAAATAAAATCTTTAAAAAAAAAAAAAAGTGTCTGTGAAGAAACTCTAACTCCACTGTGATTGCTTTCAGGTTTTTCCCCTCTAAATGTGGGCAAATGACCATTTCTTGGGGGGGGGGGGGTATTAAAATTCTGCTTAGTTAGAATCTTAGTCAGGATCTTGATAATACCCCAGAAAGCGGTCAGAGTGCTGCACATATGCCAACTAGTAAATGGGCCAACTGCTCTTGGACTGTATCACAGAGTATAATAATGTTTAGGATTAGAGAGTTTTCAGTAAATTCTCTTATGGATCATATTTTATGATGTTACTTTTATTTGTGTGATTGTAAATAGTATACAAACATATGGGTAATTTAATTGTACAGAATAACTAGAGCATGGTAAGCTTTTGGTTCTGTTTTATCTTGGATTTTGATGGTAGGTTGATTTCCTTTTGCTTTTTAGTACTCTGATTTTTTTCTCTTCGTTTTATTTATTTCCAACCTGAACTGACTCATTTTCTAATTTCATCTTCTTTTAATTTTCAAACTTAAAAACTTAAATTTGGGACTAATTACTAATTGTAATACTTGTTTAAATAACTTAAAAAGACAGATCTTGTTCCAGGCTGTGTTGAGCTTATTTTTATTCTTGTTTTCTATGAAGAATTCCTTCATTCATCAACAAATAATTATTAGACTCCTGTTAAGTTTTAGGTACTGTTCTGGGCATGGGAGCTCTAGCAGTGAACAAAAATCTCTGTTCTAGAAGAAATTTACATTCTGGTCCCAATGACTGATTATGGCTCTCATAATGACTTTGCTAAGGCTGATAAGGTATTTTTTGCTTATCTGTGAATACGGTTTTAGAAAGTAGCCATGAAACATGCTAATGAAGATAACAGAATACTTGCGCTCCCATTCCTACTCATGTAAATAAGAGAATACTGGGTGTGGTACATGAACAATTAATCTTGGAACACTGAAAAAAAAATTAATTGGAAAAAAAATAAGAGAATACCATATTAGAAAATGACTAATATTTAAACCATAGGTGTTTTGTTTTTTTTATTTTCAGATCTGCCCTTTGTTATCCAGTTAACAGTTCATTTCAATCAGACTTTATTCTTATGTTCAAATCTTTCTTTTTCAGAAACTGGCAGACCTTTCTCTTCGAATCCAGCAAATTGAAACAACTCTCAATATTTTAGATGCAAAGGTTTGTATCTCTGAATAATTTATAGTATAAACTTTGCTCCACATATACCACCTTCTCGGTCATACTTAACTTTAATTGCATTTGGGAATGAATTCAGTTTAGCTCCTGCATCCAAGAAGTGGTGTAATGTTTTTTATTTGTTTTTAATTCATTATAATTACAAAGAAAGTGATACTCATTAAGAACCATTAACTGAGTTTGTTTAAATGTACACATGAGTTGAAATTTCTTTTCTTATTCTAGTCAAAAGCATGTAAGTAACATGTTAACAAATTGGGGTGTTCTGTAGTTCACTTAATTTGATGGAAAATTCACAATTATAGTAATCATTTGATAACACAGTAAAAATTATATAAAACTTCAGATGCCTCCAGAGCAAAATTTGGGGAAAATATCAGCTATTTTCTATTTGGAAATATATTGAATGCTAATGAAGAGTACCAATTTTGATGTCATAAATTACATAATATAACTAGCAAAAATAGAAAAGAGTTTTGATTTTAAAGCTTACGTTTCAGTGTTTTCCCTGATTATAAGATAATAATTAGTATTATATAATAGTATGTTTTTGTGACTTTGTCCTTTTATAAAAAAATTAATCTGAAAAAACACTTATTGACTATGGGAAAGTAAAATGGCTAAAGCTTTAGCATAAGGATCAGAATGTCTAGTTTGTACTTTCTATATCTTGTGGACTTTAGCCACTATATTTCTCTCAAAACATTCTGTAGCTTGGAAAATTTAGGATACCTGGCCTTGACCATGTTGAACAAATTCTCCTAGCAGCCATACCTACTTGAAACTATTTGGGTCATGGCCACTGTGCTCATCAGTCAGCAGTTCTCAATGAATATTGCTGCTTCAGATCTTATTAGCATTGTTTTTTTTTTCTTTTCATTATTCTTCATTATGAGTATGTGCCTTATTTTAATATTTGGGGCATTCTTGAGTTAGAGTCCATAGTCACAAGTTAAGATACTGTATGGACAAGTTAGCCTTAATTACTTCCATAGCTGTAAAATTAATCCCTAAAGTTAGCCAAACATCTGACAGCTATCACTGATATCAGAATGAAATCAGAAAAGAGGATTTTCTTGGATCTTGCAAATCCAACCTGAAATACATAACCACTGACAGCATACCCATCTATTGTCTATGAAAAAATAACACATTTTAGTAACATTTAGTGGTAAATGTTTAAAGAAAGAAAAAAAATGAGCTATGCCAGACATTAAAATGTGATGACAAAAGTTTTGTCAGTTCCCAGATAATTCAGACTTAAAATGTGCTGCAAAGGACTTTTTTTTCTATAAAATATGTTTAATAAAAATTTTTTTACAACTTTGTGAGTTAAGTTTTCTTATCCCCACTTTACAGGGGAGAAAATTGATATTAGGGAGATTTACAGACGGTCACATAGCTTGTGACTGCAAGCTAGGCAATCTGACTGCAAAGCCCATGCTTTTATTTCTTACACTAGGATTCCTTATATTTTTTAAGATAATTTCTGGGGAAAGAATGGTTATGAGTGAAGTTAGATTTATGAGAAATTATTCAAAAATATTTTATTTGTGAATACCTTTCACTTTTTAAGTAGTTTATGGCGTGGAGAATTTCAGACACTAGAGATGAGATTTTATAAACCCTATTTCTATAGGCTTAAAAACTTAAGATAGCTATCTAAAACACACACACTTAGAAACTTACAGTGGTTAAGCAGCTACTATAATCTTCAAATGCCAACATTAATTTTTTTCTCTCAGTTGTCATCTATCCCAGGCCTAGATGATGTGACATTTGAAGTATCTCCTATAAGTGTCACTGGCATCACAAAGGAATCACATTCTGAAACCACTTCAGAGAAATCACAAGTAAGTATTTGAAGTTCCAGGAAGCATGAGCAGGTCTTCTTGGTTAAACCAGATAAACCTAGCAGCAGGTTTGAAGAAAGTTAAATAAAGATGTAAAACTTTGAATAGTAACATTTTAAAACCTTGAGATAAAAAAGGAAGTTTGAAAAAAGTTAACTGTTTTATGGTTATTTTGAAGAACTCCTTGAAGTTAATATTTTCTTTGCCTGTAAAAGAGAAGAAACTATATGCAGGACTTAGAGAAATCTTGAACATAATAATGTTCTTCAAGTTCACTATAGACATTTTTCCTACATTATTATAAAGAGGATACTTTTAAAATGTTTTATTATAAAAACCTTTAAACACACACAAAAATAGAATAGTATGATGAATAACTAAATGCCCGTTACCCAGATTCTCCAGTAAAGATTTTCTTACATTTGCTTCATCTGTCTTTTTTGTCACTTGCTCAAGTGAATCCCAGGCATCATAGCATTTCATCTCTGTGTAATTCCTTGAGCATCTCTGAAAAGTTCTGGCATTTTCCTGTATAACCACAATGCTTTTATCATACACAGTATAATTAACAGTTATTCCCAAGTGTCCTCTAACCCCTTGTGACTCAAAGATTGCTCCAGGCACCAGCAGCGTGGGCATCACCTGGGGGACCATGTCAGAAACGCAGAACCTCAGGCTCCATCCCAGCCCTACTGAATCAGAATCTATGTTATCATAAGATCCTTGGGTGATTTGTAGGCTCTTAAAATTTGAGAGATAATGATCTTGAAATATCGAGTATCTAAAAAGTGTGGTTTTGGAGTTGATTTGTTCAAATAAGCATGCTGGTAAGGGCCACACTTTATGTTTGGATCTTATGTCTTAATGCTCATTTATGCCCTGCAATCATTTAAATTTTATATTACTTTTTATGTCAATAAATAAAAATTCTCATTGTTGCAGAATAGATAGTCTCTAGTGTAGCTCAGTGAGGTATTAAAATTCAACATAAAATAATCACTAAGATAGTGGTCTGTCTAGTAATACTGAACAAATTGACTTCTTAGCTATATGAGATTCTCCATTTGTACCTGGAGATGCTTTTCATAGGATATTTTTTAGGTTATGATTATGTTGGCTGTGACGATAATGACCAACATGCATGCAGAGGTGCTTACTGTGTACCTCTGAGTACAGGTGCTTACTGTGTCCCTCCGAAGCATGCTTCTAAGTGCTCTTCAGAAATTAACTCATTTAATTTTCACAACAGCCTTATGAAGTAAATAATATATTATCACTGCTACTTCACAGATGTGTGAAATGATATACACAGAGGTTGAGTTACTTGCCGAAGGTCAAAAGAACAAGTGTAAGAGCTGGAATTTTAACCCAGGCAATCCAGTGCCAAGAGTTCTAGTTCTCACCTGCTATATTACACTGTCTCCAGCATCTATGTTGAATTCATTAAATATATTGAACACACATGGTACGAGGCCATGGGAAGAGCCATAAATTTAGTTATGATATGTTTTGGGTGACTAAAATAGATGACCATTTACTTAACAATTAGATATTAGAAAATTTAACATCCATTTAATTAATAGAGCAAATTGCATTAGGATGGCCACTGGAATACATGTAATATACAAGGAAAAACTCCAGGTGTTTTAGAGGAGTTTAACTTGACAAGATCCTTTCAATTAAATATGGACCATGCTTTTTCTAAAATAGGCATATATAAAAAATATTAAGAAAATGTTTTCACTCTACCTTGTAGTTATTCTTTGGTGGATATTAGCCATCATATGTTTAAGTGGTATCTATCTAATATTGGATATTAATTTTTTCAAGTGTTACTATGAATGCCTTCTGTAATATGTATTTTAAAACTTACGCAGTTGTGGTGGTCCTACTTATTTAAGGTCTCAAAAAATTGATTACGAGTAATCACTGCTAAATTTTCTAAAATTCAGAGTAATCTGGTATATTTTGGCAATTTTATTTAAAATATATATATTAATTCATTTGGACAATTTATGAAGATATGTTGGCTTCCTGGGTTTAAAAAATTGTGGTAAAAAAAAAAAATTGTGGTCAAGTTGCACGTTGAGTAGCTTAATAAAATACCTGTTCAGCATGTTCTTAATATTCAAATCAACTTCTTATTTCTTCTCCATTGTTATTATTTTTTATGTAAAATATTTTGAAATAGACTTAAGTACTGCTTAACACAGAATTTCCACCGGCATTACAAACTCACTTACCTGATAAAGGATAATCATGTACTTTTTTAATCACACATTCATTTCAATCTCTAATCTATATGAGTCAAAGACCCAAGTCTTTGATTCTGCATACTTACTTTTCTGCATACTGATTTTTCTGCGACTTTAATTTCATGGTTCAGATCTTATCATTACTCACAATAGAACATCCAATTGTGCAGATTGAGATTGAGAATAAAATGAAGGACAGTTGAGAGATATGTTAGAGGATTTAACAGGTCATTCAAATAGGAAAGGTGTAAGGGCTGACATAATTAAACCTTGTTGAGATCTTGGTTATTAGGCAAAGTTAAGGTTGAGTTTTGAAATTTGTTGATCCTGTGTGTAATTAATCTCATTTGTTCCATTGTGCTATTGTACAAGTTTTGTCCATAATTTTTTTTTTAAAAACATACTTGGGTCTTGTTTGAATTTTTTATTTAATTAAACATTTTGGACTTTTTATATTCATGTATTTTAAAGATGAATTACATATATATGTGTATATATATATATATATATATATATATATACACATACATATATACACACACACTCACTTTTGTATACTTAGTGTTAATGTACAGGAGAAACCTAAGGGATTTTTTGATGTTTTATTTGCTTTAGAGTTTTTAACAGGTTTAATTTATTTTTGAATTATCTGAGGAAAAACCTTAATATATAATTCACATTCATATTCTAAAACCTATGAATATTTAAAAGTATTTCTTGGTTTATCTACATTTCGGCATGGACATGTAGACAAACAATTAATTTCATTCTGTTAAGGAACTTCCTTGTAATGCTAATTTATAGATAAGGAGTGAGAATCCACAAAAGTAAACTTACTCTAAATGTTCAGGTTGATAGAAAAAGCAAGAACTGTATATAGACTGTTCTAACTGTGCATTTTAGTGAGGACAGGATTCCAAAACGGACAATTTTCATTTAACAACAGTACCATGCAAAGTGAGAACTGCCTATATGATAAAAGCATTTTTATCTAAAAAGACTGTTCCCCAGTATTCTTTATTGTAAGTGGATTAACATTAATAGTTCCATCAGTAGCTGAAAGATACAAAACTAGATAATTTTGTCTGAAAAATGGGCTTGTATTCCACAGATTCTCCATGCAGTGCTTTCTAAGATGATAGAATAGCCATATGCACTTAGAGTAAAATTATGTAATTAATGAGGAATTCAACTGTATAGATGGTAGAAACCTAGAAAAACAAATTACTGTCTGCTAGAGGTGAACCACTGGCAAATCAGATAGTTTCATTAGCTTTATTAAAAGTTTTATTAAAATAATATGTCCATCTATAATTCATGTTTTATGTTGGCACTCTGGGGACAATTAAATCAGAATTCTAATATTTTTTTAATGCCATGAATATATTTGCATTTTTTAAGGACCAATATAAGTTGATATTAAGTGGAACTTCCTCTGAAACCATATTTAAGTATTTGTAAATATTTGGAATCATATATCCCATAATTAAATTATTGGTATTTAAATTTAGAAATAAGATTTTTTTCTGATATTGATTGCTTTAGAATTATAAAAAGATACATCCCTTTTTAAGTAACATAATGGACCCCTTCTATGAATTGTCTAAAGATTTACACGCAATACTCTCTACAGCAGAACAGTTTACAAGACTCTGGACCACAGGAAAGTGAAGTAACACCAGAAAATATCTTAACTGTAGCCAAGGATCCAAGATATGCCAGATATCTCAAAATGGTTCAAGTGGTAAGCTGATTTGGTCTGTCTTCTCTGTCTAGCAGCCTCATTTGAAATTCTTAACCCTAGAGGTTTCACTGTTATTTTTTCTATCTGAGAAAACTGCTAAACTGAGTGACCAAGTTTTCTACTCTCTTACTTCTTTCCTATGTTTAATTAATGCCCTGATAAAAAATAAACAAAGGTCAAATCTTTCTAGTTAAAATTGAGTTCACACTTCAAATTAACATAGTTTAATATAAATTTATATAAATTTTTTTGCTTTACATAAAATTATCAGCAAATCTTGGATGTATCAGAGAAATGAAAATGGACTGTTTCTTAAATCATAGGGCTTTAGCTTAATTCCTGTATGCTAGTACAAATAATAAGTTTTGTGTATATTCTGAATTTCATCTCTCAATGGTTTCATCATAGAAGAGAGTTTAAGTCTCTTGGCCATTTAAGGTAGAGCTTTTAATATTATATGACTTCAGAATTCATTTTTTTTCCTGAGAAATCATTATAAGGTCTGATAACAAAAATATCTACAACTGCCTGTAGCAGCAGAAGTTAATTTCATTCCAGTAGAAAGTCCTATTGCAGAGGTTGAAGGAGCTAGCTCTTCTTCATTTTTTGCTTAATTAAAAAAATAATGTATTTCTCAAATTCTGTCAAGCAAGAGAAGTACTAATATTAAAGAAGAGCAGTTTTGTTTTGCTGTCCATGACATTATTTATCACCCTAATAATTTAAAAACAAATAGTATCTGACAGAAAGAGTGGATTGGTTCATTTAGAAGCAACAGAAGTGACATTGGGAAGAAGAAAGTGCATTCACTTTTCCTAGCTGTCAGAAGAAATGAATTTGTCACTTTCACAATTCTTCATTGACAGCCAAAACCCTGGGTTCTAGGCTTTAGAAAAAAATAAACCAGACTTTGAGATGAAAATATATAATGTTCTTTTATAAGAATAAAGTAGGGTTAGTTTGAGTATGAATTATGATAAATAAATTTTTAAATCTAGAACCCAGGAAGGCTCTGCTAAGCTTAAAATATGGCCTGTTAAAAACTGTCTTACTCTTTCAAACAGAAGAGGAAAAGTTTCAAAATGACTCTGGAAGACTTTTTATTTAGTCTTTTTCTTGCCGAACATACATAAAATAGGAGATAGGAATATCTACTTGATGATATCTACAAGAATGCCTTGAAATCTTTGATAAAAGACTACATCTTAGGATAATTGTTATATTCTTAAGACAGTGCTTCTGACTTTCTAAGAACTTCAAAAACCCTTATTCCTTTTTAGTATAAATTTACTGTCCATTTATTCCACAAATATTTATTATACACTCACATTAAGGTACTATATTAGGAAATGTCTAGATTTATTTAGCCAGCTAAGGTTCCCAGGCATCCTTTAACATTTTTATTTTTGTTATTAATTATTTAGACAAATTCCATTGTTTTTCAGAATCATAAATATATCCTCTGTGTGTGTGTGTGTGTGTGTGTGTGTGTGTGTGTGTGTGTCTGTGTAAATGACTCACTTTTCTTATCCTCTCACTAGGAATAAAAGCCAAAGTCCTTCACAAGCCTATGAGATCCTATACAATTTAGCTCCCCTATTACCCTTTTGATCTCATATCTTCATTCACTCTGCTCTAGCTCTCCTGGCTGTTTTGATGTTTCTTGAATAAATATATAGACAATCTCCTGTCTCAGCCCTTTACCTCAGCTATTCTGCCTGAAACACTTTTTCCCAGGTATCTTGATGGTTTGTTCCCCTACTATTTTCAGATTTTTACTCAAATATTACCTTCTCTCTGACTGCATTTTACCCCTTCCCTGCTGTTTTTTCTTCATATAACTGGCCAATAAGATATAAAATACAACCTATTCTACATGCTTTGTGTCTTTTCTATCACTAAAATACAGACTCTATGAGGGTAGAGAATTTTTTGTGTACTGTACAATTTCTAGAACAATACCTGGCAAATAGTATTTACTTATAAATGAAAATGCCTACATTTTCTTCTATGCCATTTTACCTTTTGATAAGTTTTGGGAATAGATTTCTTTTTTACACCAGCTCAGTGGTTTTCAGACTAAGAAACATTATCAAAACATGTTACTGATTCCCACTATACTATTTAAATAAGAATCTCTAAAATTAAGACTTGGAGCTAGAGTATATGTATAGCTCTTTATACTATATATAACATTAAAATATTTTTTATTTTAAAATATTAAGAAATAATAGCTCTTGCTTTTGTTTTTAACTGTCTAATTCTATGGCATTGCTTGGCACTTAGCTTCAGTCTATCCTTTTGCTTGGTGTCACTGAGTATGAGTAGGAGCTCAATTTCTTCTGCCTCAGACTTAGCGCAATTTTCCTCATTTCAGTCCTTTGCCTGTCTTTTGCCCTTGGTATGTGTGTTTCTAATTCCTAAACATTTCCAAGGTTCTGGAAGTGCTACTTCTTTGTGGTATCCCCTCTTCTGGCATATGGACTTGGCCTTCCTTTGCTATGCAAAGTCATCAATCACACTTTTATCTGCTTTTAATTTTCATGCGTAATGCTTCATATATGCCTCTTAGTCATTAAAATTAGTGTTTGTGTTTTATTTCTTTTTGCCTAATTGTTTGGGACTAATTTTCAAGAAGAGAAAGGGGAGGAACATCTTTATACTGCCATCCTAAAACTACAAGTTCATCCAAGTTTAATTTAATTTTATTGTTTTCAGTTTATTGTGCCAACCTGAATCCCAGAATCATCTTACTCAACTTGTGTTTCCTTCTGCTCCCTATCCTGCATTTCATTCTTCAGACAAAACCACAAACCCTTCTCAATATTAGTTCCATACTTTTCCACCTCTGAATCTAGATTTCCCTTCTCTTGATTACTACATGTCCAAATTCTACTCATCTGACACATTCCAATGAATACTCCCTTCTGAACCCACCAACACTTAACACTAGAAGTAATATCTCCCTTCAGTGATCTGTCCAGCCACTTAAGTTTTTTTATGGAACTTATCACATCATATCTTGTTTTTGATCATTTATACATATTTTTATTGCCCCTGCTTAAAAGGAACCCGAGAGGAAGTATTTTATCTTGACTCATTGTTGCATTCACTTTGACATCATACCCATAAAAGGTGCTCAATCAATACTTGTTGTATGTACTATTTTATCCTGCATATTGACTCTCCTTCCCAGCTTTGTGTCACCTGGAAACATACACATATATTACTGTTTCTTCAAGTCACTGATTCTAAATGTTTTGTGGGACCAGATCAAGAATGGACCAACTAGAGGTCTCCCTCAAGGTTGATCAAAATCTGCCAGTTATTGTTCTTTGGGTTATGGTCATTAAGTTATATATAAATCCACTATTATTCTCTGTTTCCTAAGAATATCATGAGTGACTGTCAAAATATCCAACCACAAATGTAGTTACATGTTTGACATCATTCAGTTTTGGTTTTGTTTAAATTTATGTATGAAATAGTTAAATCAATTCCCTTCATTACGTCCTTTATCTGTTGGAGAATGAAATCTTCAGCCATGTGACAAGAATTTATCAGATGCTTTGATCTGAGCAAAATTAAGCTGCCAGTACATGTGAATAGCTAATGTCCCCATCATGGCTGATCTTATCCTTCTACTTGTTTACAACATGTTTTATGAAAGCTTGATCTAAATCCTCCATCTGGTCAGGTGACCAAACTCCATTTGTTAATACAACTGTTGCCTTCTTTTAGCTTTACTTGGCCAGGATGTTGGGGGGGTTCCTTTAGCCCATGTTCAAGAATCTCCATCTGTGTGTGTGTGTGTGTGTGTGTGTGTGTGTGTAAATTCACTTAAAGGTATCTTCCACCTTCTTTTTGAAAACATTGTAAGACATTCCTTTCAAATGCCAGCTCCCATTCATGAATTCCTTTCCACTAAGTATTAACAGTTCCTGAGATTTACGTATTTTGATATTGCAGGTTTGCTCTCTATAAACACACACCTTTTTTTTAAGGCTATTGGATTTGTTTTCTATTTATTTGTATTTCTTCTCTTAATAATTACCTGCTAGTTCTTCCACTCTGTTTTTTCTATCATATTATTGCTACTCAGTCTTGCAGTTTTAACTGAAGATTATTTTTATTCTTTGATTTGATTATTTTTATCCCTTAATCATATCTATGTGGGTCTTGTTAAACATAATCTTTTGGTTCTTCTGAACCTCTTAACACTTTTCTAGGAATATGATCATTTTAGTGTCATAAGTCATTACCTAACATGGTTCTTTGTCAGCATATGCATAGCTAGTTGGTATTTCCTATATCCATAGCTTTACAAAACTATAATTTTAACTGGAAAAACAGATGACAATACCACTTTGCTCTAGAAAAAGCTTCACAGCAATAAGAAGAGTCATTCAAGGCCCAATTTAATCTGTATCATTGATTCATTCAATTTCTGTCAATGATGTAGGAAGACTCTAGATGACTTTGTATATCTACACTTCAGGATAGTAAATTGCCTTCCTATTTTCTGTTTAGTCTAATCAGTTTCTAATCAGTTGTTCATTCTGCCTGAGGTGGTTTACTTCCTTGAGTGTGACTGAGAACAAACAGGATTCAGAGGGGTTAGATAGAAAGAAAATCAAATTTGACCATGCACTGTATAAAGGAGCCTAACCCCAGCTAATTCGAGAGAGTAGCTTCATTAGAAATTGCCTTATCTATATTAGAAAATTTCACTTTCTCAACAAAATTATAGATTTTTATTAAAATGCCCAATTTTTCTCTACCATAGAGGATGACTAAGGTTTCTCGTGTTTGCCCACTACTAAAAATTTAGTTTTTGGGTGCAAGGGTGGCTCAGTCAGTTAATTTTCTGACTCTTGATTTTGGCTCATGTCCTGGTCTCAAGATTTTGAGATCAAGCCCCATGTTGGGCTCCTCACTGGGCATGGAGCCTTCTTAAGATTCTCTCTCTCCCTCTCCTGCTACCCCTCCCTGACTCTAAAAAAATTAGTTTTAGTTACTAATGTAGAGAAAGACCAGAGTTGTCCTTCAGCTATTGGTATGATCATGAATTGTTTGTCATCCATGGTACACATTGCTACATGTTATAAAAGCTGAAGCCTACAAACTGGAATGTAGGGTATTATTTGTATTAACAAAAGAGAAGGTAGAGTGGTCTCAAAAATACCTATCTTTCTGAAAAAAATCACTATATACCAACAGTATAAAAATCTCCTAAAATTCCCTAAATAACCATTTCTGTACTCAAAAGGAAATTAACAATGTCGTAAGTTCTCTCTCCTCTTAAGGACAATAATGGGATTTCTTTCAATTTAAACTGCCTTCATATTTTTGTCATTTAAAAATTTGAGTTGCTGCTCCATAAGCAGTCTTATACCTATAATTCCACTATGTTGTTCCTTATCTTTTCCAAAGTGTAGGAGTCTTCCACTCACTGTTCTAATACTTACAGGGCCCTCAATCCTCTGGTAATGTGTTATTTGCTTCTTTCCTGAATTATTTTGTCCAGAAGCATTTCATTCTCTCTAAGACAGGGAGTAGTATTTCTCAAACCTGTCTTCACTAGTATAAAAGCTTAAATTTGCTGGCTCTCCAAGTAGAGATCACTCACTTAAGATAGAAAAACATAAAAAGTCCTACAAATTACAAATACAGGTTTTTTTTAAAGATTTTATTTATTAATTTGTTTGTTCGTTTTTTTGAGATGAGTGAGAGCAAGAGAGCACCCAGAGGGAGGGAGAGGGAGAAGGAGAAGCAGACTCCCCATTGAGCAGAGAGCCCTACATGGGGCTCAACACAGGGCTGGATCCAGGACCCTGAGATCAGGACTTGAGCCAAGGGAGGCACTTAACCGACCAAACCACCCACATGCCCCTACAGATTTTTTTTTTTTTAATTTTCAGGCTTCCTAGATATCAGGATGAGCTAGTCTTTTTTTGGCTTTCTTTCTAAGCTGCCACGCAAACTTCCTCTTCCTGAGTCCTAGCTATCTCCTGGAATGTACTGCTTTGGTATTTGCCCTGCTTCACTTGCCACATACCTGCAAATCTGTTTTAGAAACTAGGCATTTCATTTGCAATGACATGGATAGAGCTAGAGTATATTATGCCGAGTGAAATAAATCAGTCAGGAAAAAACAAATACCATATGATCTCACTCATATGTGGAATTTTTATATGTTTATTTTTATTAACTTATAATGTGTTATTTGTTTCAGGGATAAAGGTCTGTGATTCATCAGTCTTACACAATTCACAGCACTCACGATAGCACATACTCTCCCCAGTGTCCATCACCCAGCCATCTCATCCCTCCCACCCCCCTCCACTCCAGCCAGCCTCAGTTTGTTTCCTGAGATTAAGAGTCTTTTATGATTTGTTTCCCTCTCTGGTTTCGTCTTGTTTCATTTTCCCCTCCCTTCCTCTATGATCCTCTATCTTATTTCTCAAATTTCTGTGGAATTTAAGAAAGAAAACAGATGAGCATATGGGAGGAGGGAAAAGAAAAATAGGAGATAGGGAAGCAAGCCATAAATTATTCTTAACAATAGAGAATAAACAGGGTTGGTGGTGGGGGATGGGCAAGGTGGGAGATGGTTATTAAGGAAGGCACTGGTTGTGATGAGCACTGGATGTGGTGAATCACTGTATCCTACTCTAGAAACCAATATTGCACTGCATGTTAACTAACAACATTTAGGTAAAATTTTCAAAATAAAAAACAAAAATAAACTAGGCAATTAAAACTGCTTAATTATTATAAACTTCTTTGAACAGAAGCCAGCAGAGTCTTTCAAGTGTCACAAGTAACTAGTTCACAGAAAAATAAACAGTATCAGGCTTTTTGGTCTCCATTACCTTTTTCTGTCACTCCTACATTACTATGCTCTGTGAGATATAAGACTGATTACATTTCTAAAAAGTAGTTGTTTTCTGTAACATAATTTGAATGACCAGGAGTATACCTAGATCTTTATTCTACTCTGGGATACAACGTGGTAGAGTTTCTTAGCTTTGTCATACAGTCCTGCGTGACCATGGTCAGGTCATGTCCTCTCTCAAGGCTTCAGTTCCCTCATATGTAAAATGAGATCTGAAGTTCCCTCTAGGTTTATGATCTATTAATTGATCCCCAAATTTGGATCTCATTATTAATGAACATTCCTGGAGCACCTGCTGGCATTTTCTGATTTTTTTTTCCCTTTTAAGCAAGTTTTACACAAGATTTTTCAGTAATAGTGGTGTGTTCCAAATGTGGCAGATAATTGATTCTGATTTAACATTTGGTGTCATAATAGTGCAGCACAAGCCTTTACTAAATTACATATTGCTTTTATAACTTAACTGGAATTGTATACATAGATCACTTTCCCAATAATTCTCCCCTTTTTACTGGCAGAGCTTGGTGAATCCTTTGCCAGTAATAAATTGTGCATTGGGAAAGTCCGACTTCTACATTAAACTAATGACTTGTATTTTTTGAAACCATATTTGCCAAACAGTCTCTTCGGATGCTTGGACTTTTCTAAAGCTCTCTTTTTTTTGGCTGCCTTAATATGTGAATTGAATAATCTCCTTGGTTTGGGTGGTTCTGATGCATCTGTTGCCAAGAGTGGATGTTGGCTTCAGTAAATGTGACTTCCATTACCTAAGGATGAAGAATCTTCAACTGATTATTAAAGATGTTCATCAGGAAGTTACACACATTAGGCCTGAAAAATAATCAAGAGTACAAGTAGAGTTCGCTTTAGATAAGGTATAGTTTTTGTAAAAGTAGTTAAAGACTTTAGAACCTTGTTTGGGATATGACCCTAGTGTGACTTCCCATGTCTAGAGAGTTCCAAGGTAGGTTCCTCATCATTGGTCAACAATGTAGTGAAAAGCAGGAGCTGCTGGTTCATATGTAGTTAGAGTTGTGGAAAATACTGATACAGATTTAGCTTAACAACTATATGATATTTCTTTTTTCATTGTTTTTTGACTCTGTATTATAATATTAACAAGTGGCTAGTTTCCTTTATAATACCTAAAGTTTACTCTGTATCAAGTATTACTTGATACTCAGTATCAAGGTCAGTATTTTTTGAGTACATAATGGTCAGGGTGCCATGGACAACTTTCTGTGGTGTTTTAGCTTCACTGTGAGT
>CM052807.1:103205707-103222166 GCA_028533885.1 Nasua narica | reverse complement strand
TAACTGAAATATTCATAATGGTGGTCTAGCATTTCTTAGCCTATCAAAGCAAGTCTTTAAATTTTAGATATTATTTTTACATTATAATGAAGGAAAGAAAATGAGACCTCCACAGCACCAAATTACTCTTAAATCAACAAATATTTGAGTAGCTACAAAATGCAAAGAAAACAGACAATGCACCATGATCATTACACCTAATATTTATCATGTTATAAGAATATCAAGGGGAAAAATCAATCACATGGGAAAATTGATGTGGCTCTATTTTGAGCTGACTCAACAATAGATCCTTCACCTTTTGAAACAATTTCTTTAAAGGTTTTTCTTGATAGACATTTAAGTTAACTTTAGTTCCCATTCCTAAAAGGCGTATGGGGTATTGGCTAATGTATTTGTTTTTATGAATGTGCTTTACCAGTTTCTTGAGGTCCTAGTCATGACCAGTGTCATTTTGTCCATTTTACAGTGATTTGTTTCTTCATCTCTAAAGATATCATCTTGTTTCTACATCTTTAAAGGGCACTCAGTGAAAAACACATTCTCACTATAAAACTTATCTCTTGAGATAATCATTGAAAAAGGAAGAATTGACTGTTTGCTCAATATAAACCACATAGCACTAGTCAAGATATGTGAACCTCTTTTTTTTTTCCCCTGCATATTTAGTTTCAAATCAATGACCCTTCATGGCAACAGTATTGGAGTTAATATCAGAGTTTAGCATTTTCTAAATCTATATAAGTCATTAGGAAATAAAGCTTCTCTCTTTTTTTTTAAATAGCCATATTCATTTTACAGTAATTAAGACTTGTTTAAGTTAATTTTGTATCCCGTTACAGAAAACTTCCAGAAGGAGATCGTTGAGCATGTGTTTGCTTTTGTAGTAGAATTTGCTCTGTAAACATTTAGTATCTATTATATTTCCCCTGAAGATTTTATTCTAATCATAGCACTCTATTTAATATATTTCATAAAAGGCAGTATAGATATTTTTAAGATAGCACTGTTGAAAATCAGAAAGCAAAGAAATGGTTGAGTCCATTTCACTAAGTTAAAATTTAAGTAAACAACCTGATTAGAGGACTGGTTACCTTTTTTCTAACCCATGTCATCTCTTCAACTCCTACTCATTCCCTCTCCCTGCAAGTAAAATAGTACTATTCACCTGTCAACTCAACAGATTTTTTTTTTAATTGTTGACCTCGGTAAGGGAAAAAAAACTTAATATTTTACATCTTTCATAACTCAGTTGTTATGACTCAAGCTCATAAGCTGAGAGGAGAAACTAAAGTATGAGGAGCATTTTTTGTTACTTTAAAGGAGAAAAATCATTTATCTCTATTAGATTGAGTAAGGGTTTTTTTTTTTCTCCCCTTCTAATCTAAAACTTAAGAAAAACTTAAACATGGTTTATAAAATAATTCAGTAGCTTGTCTTTCATTAACATAATAAATGTAAATATTGGCAACCTTTAGTTTTTGTGATACAAGAAACTAGTAACTGTTAGTGTTGCCATCATAATTTCATTAGTGTGGCTTCTTTACACACTTTCTCCAGTGACGCAAATACAGACGTGATTTTTTGGAACATCAAACTTATGGCTGCCTTCTCTCTTCTTCATTACTTGTGTTGGACAAACTGCCATTATCACTTGCCAAAAATAATCCCACAGTTCAGTAGACTTCAGTTTTGAGGTCTCTCATGTTCAGCTTAGACCACCAGTAGCTTTTTCTCTTGGAGATCAGAAATTGGACACTTCTTTTTGATGTTTAACAAACCCGACTCTGTTCCTTAACCCCTAAGGAAGAATATATCAAAACAACAAATTTTCTAAGCAACATCACTGGAAACATAGCAGCAAATCCCTTTGGAATGCATCCTTTGGAACACAGGCCAAATTATTTTTATATCAAGCTTTATGAGGTTTGTATTAAGGTGATGATAATATTAAAGTCTCTGTTCAGGGAAAATAAGTTATTTGTATTTTCTTTTATCTATATCCATTTACAGAAATGATTAAAAAGTCACCAAATTTTGGTAATATCTGTATTCTTGTGCTATAAACAGCTTCAAGAAACTAAGAGCAAAATATGGAGCTTACATATTTAGATTTCTGGTATTCTTATAATTATAACCAAGGCCATGAAACTCATGTTATAGTAGGGAGTTTATCTAATTCTACCAACTTCTTCCCTTTCCCCATTACTCCGTACTCACTTTCTCCCCTCACTACCACCTCAAACACACTTTCTTCGCTATATTTTAGGAAATGTTTTTTTCAACTTCATTTCTCTTCCCTTCTGTTTTCTCAGCTTTGTAACTTATTCGTATAACCTTTCCAATGATATCCTGTGGATTATGCTAAAGTATAATAAATAAATCACGTAGTTGAGTTTATAGAAAGACCTTATACCATTAGACCATAGTTAACAGAAACTGAGAGGTCTTTTCAAAGACGTATAACATAAAACTCTTCTCTATTTCACATTTCTTCTTAGCACTTTACTGTTTTTTATGAAATGTTTTACAGTCCTAACTTCCTTTGTTATACTAAATAGTTAAGTAATGGCTAAGTTTTAATTATCAAGTATAATTTCCAACCTTATCTTTCAAGTGTCAGCTTTCTCCTCTACCATTAAAATTAAATGCATTTTATTATAAAGTAATCATTAAGTACATTTTGTACCTAAGAGAAAAATTTTTCTCTCAAGTCTCACTTCCAGGAAATATATTTTTAAAATGGTACATGTTTTAAGTTCATCCTTTTTGGTTCCAAATATAAGTGTCCATATTGGATGCTCTTTTTTTTTTTTTAATTTATCCTTAAACTTCATAAGCTGACAAAAGGTTTTATCTTCCATCTTTTTTGTCTTCCAAACCTACCATATTTCACTTTTTAGAATTTCTTGAAGTTTGTACCATGAGACAGTATTCCTTTCAGGAGTATGGCTTCGAAGAATTCTACGGTGGTGGTATTTATTTTCATCTAACATTTAGGATGCATTTAAAGTCCATCACTTATATTTTCTTATGCAAAGAGAACACACAATGCACCATGATCATTACACCTAATATTTATCATGTTAAAAGAATATCTAGGGGAAAAATCAATCACATGGGAAAATTGATGTGGCTCTATTTTGAGCTGACTCAACAATACATCTTTCACCTTTTGAAACAATTTCTTTAAAGGTTTTCCTTGATAGACATTTAAGTTAACTTTAGTTCCCATTCCTAAAAGGCATATGGGGTATTGGCTAATGTATTTGTTTTTATGAATGTACTTTACCAGTTTCTTGAGGTCCTGGTCATGATCAGTGTCATTTTGTCCATTTTATAGTGATTTGTTCCTTCATCTTTAAAGATATAAAATCATCACTTTGAGTCTTAATAGATTTCATTTTATAAATTTATGATTTAAACGTAACAGTTATGACGATGAATGTATAAAAAGGCCTGTAAATGACATTCTTGCCTTTGTTGCCTCTCAGGAGAGTGTCTTCCTGGTAACCTATAAATTTGAAAGACATCCTTGTTTTCCCAACCTCCTTTAACCTAGCAAGCTATAGAGAACTAATAATTAAATTTTAATACATTTTCTGATTTTAAAACTGAAGATTATAGTTAATAATCAGAATTTAACTTGGCAAGATCTGTGACATTTTTGTGAGAGATATATCATCAGCAGCTTTGAAGATTCTTCATATTGAATTTATAATCTATTTGATTCTCACATTTTTACATATGCTTACTGAGCATTTAAATGATTTTATTGGGGGCGCTTGGGTGGCTCAGTGAGTTAAAGCCTCTGCCTTCAGCTCAGGTCATGATCTCAAGGTCCTGGGATTAAGCACTACATCGGGCTCTCTGCTCAGCAGGGAGCCTGCTTCCCCCAACCCCTTTCTCTCTGCCTGCCTCTCTGCCTATTTTGTGATCTCTCTCCTCTCTGTCAAATAAATAAATAAAATCTTTTAAATAAATGATTTTATTGGGTGAAATGTAAAATAAAACAAGCGTTTTGGTGGAGGGGATTATCTAGACAGGTATCTCTTTGTTCTTAAAAATATGTGTGAGAAAACATGTGTAAGATAGATTATTTAAAGTGTGTGTGTTTCTAAGGTCTTTGTGTCTTTCATTTTAGCTAAAACTTCTATCCCATCTTTAAGAGTCCCATCAGCAAATCCTTTGCTAATCCTCCAGTTCATTCTGCCTTTCCTTGGGTCTAACATTACCTGTTATGCAGGTCTCTGTTATCAACTGCATGATTGCACTGTATTTAATCTAATGCATCTATTAGATTACTCCCTGAGGGTAGGGGCTATTTATGTCTTTTCTCAGCATAAAGCTCTGTGCTGCCATAGTGATGTTAAACATTGAAGGTGTGGGATTGTGATATCAGAATTCTCTGCTAACCCAGTAAATTTACTCCTAAGATCCTTGAAACCACAAAACACATGGGACAACTGCAAGAGAAAGCAGGGGAAACCCTTAGTTGGGTTGGTGCCCAGAAATTTTAGGGTAGAGTTCTGAGAAATTGGACCTGGAGCATTATTGCTCCTAAGGGGTCTCTTCTATACCTTGGTTATAAATTGAATATCACACAGTGGCTAGTGACATGGAAGACCTGAAGGGAAGAATATGCAGCACCAGTGGAGCAGTGATTGAGCTTTTTCCCATGTGGGCTCTGGCTCAGCTTACCCCTTCTGCCACATGGGATGAAGAGATATTACAGAGACGGTCCCAACCATGTGTGAAACCTTTTAAAGTACAGTGATTCCACTTTTGAAAGTGATGTAATCAAGGTCCTCAAATTTAACACATACTTGTGTTTCCTCATCTTTTGGAATGATATGAAGAGCAGGAATTGGCAGACTTGATTGCATCTTCTTCCCAAAGAGTTTTATAGGTGAGCTTTCAGTAACTTTATCATCAAATCAGTCACCTTTTCAAGTAAATATGTATTTATTTCTGACATATCCTTTTCTTACTGTTTTGATGTTCTTATCCTGAATTTTGAGATTCACATGTTCTCAATGTTTTTGACTTGTACACTACTAGCGTTATCATTACTTAGTGTTTATACTGGGGTAGACAAGATGTATAATACAGTCCCAGGAGAATTCTTGGATTTTATTTGACCTTTGTGTCCAAGTGGAATTGGACCATTTGCATATGAAAAGAACATTAGCATAACTATACTTAAGAATGGAAAGCCCTGAAACATTTATTTGAAAAGACATTTACTCATCTTGTTAAGTATTTATTGTACATCCCAGCCAAGGTTTTAATCATTTTGAGTTATCAACTTTTTTTTGGAGGTATAAGAAAAGTGAGAATGTGATATCTGACTTGTTTACAGCAGAATTAGTAATGGATAGGCTCAAATGATTTATTTTGGGCTTATATGATATTGGATAGCACTGATTCCATTAAGTCAGTTAAAATGTGTACCTTATTAGATTATTCAAGCACTCCATACATACTAATATAAAAGCAAAATAAGAGCTATTTTAAATATGAGCCATGTAAAAGGTCTTGTTTTAGGGGGTATGTGGAGACCTATAAAGGAGGCTTTTTATTTTAGCTTCTATTAATTTAATTTTTTTGTTTTATTGAGAAATAATTGAAATACATCACTGTATAAGTTTAAGGCATACAGCATGGTGGTTTGATTTACCTTTATTGTGAAATGATTACCACAATAGGGTTAGTTCACATCCATCATCTCATATAAATATAGTGAGAAGAAAAAAAAATTTCTCCTTCTGATGAGAATTCTTGGGATCTACCCTCTAAACAAGTTTCCTGTATATCATATATCAGTGTTAGCTGTAGTCATTATGTTGTATATTACATCCCTACTACTTCTTTATCTTATAACTGGAAGTTTCTCCTTTTGACCACCTTCTTCCAGTTCCCTCTCCTTCCTCCTACATACGTCCATTCCTGCCTCTGGTAACCACAAATCTGCTCTCTTTTTCTGAGTTTGGTGGTGTTTTCTTTTTAGATCCCATGTAGAATGAGATCATAAAGTATTTGTCTTTATATGTCTAGCATAATGCCGTCAAGGTCATTGTTGTTATAAATGGTAGGATTGTCTCATTTTTTATGGCTGAATAATATTCCATTGTGTGTATATATACCACGACTTCTTTCTCCATTCATCTGTTGATGGACACTTAGATTGTTTCCATGTTTTCACTATTATAAACAATGCTGCTACAAAAATGGACCTACAGATATCTTTTTGAGTTAGTATATTCATTTCCTTTGGATATATTAACCAGTACTAGAATTGCTAGATCATATGGTAGTTCTATTTTAATTTTTTGAGGAATCTTCATATTGTTTTCCATAACTGTACCAGTTTACAGTCCCACCAACAGTGCACAAGGGTTGCCTTGCTCACATCCAGGCCAGCATCTGTTATCTCTGTCTTTTTAATGATGGCCATTGTAATAGGCATGAGGTGATATCTCATTGTTTGTAATTTGCATTTCTCTATTAACTAGGGATGTTGAGCATCTTTTTGTGTACCTGTTGGTCATTTATATATCTTTGGAGAAATGCCTATTCAGGTCCTTTGCCCATTTTTAAATTGCATAATTTGTTTTTTTGCTATCGAGTTGTATGAGTTCTTTATACATCTTGGATACTAACCTGTTATCAGTTATATGGTTTGTAAATATTTTTTCCCATTCTGTATTTGTTTTCACTTTGTCGATGGTTTCTTTTGCTGTACAGAAGCTTTTTAGTTTGATACAGTCTCACTTATTTTGTATTTTGTTACTCATGCCTTAGGTGTGATTTCCATAAAATCATTATCAACTCCCATATCAAGGAGCTTTTTTACTATGTTTTCTTCTAGGAGTCTCATGGTTTCAGATTTTACATTTACATCTTTAATCCATTTTGAGTTAATTTTTGCAAGTGGTATAAGATAGGGATCAGGTTTCATTCTTTTACATGTGACTATCCAATTTTCCAGCATCATTAATTGAAAAGACTTTCTTTTCTTCATTCTTGGCTCCTTTGTCAAACGTTAGTTTGCCATCTGTATTTGGGTTTATATCTGGGTTCTCACTTCTTCTTTATTGTTCTATTTATCTGTTTTTATGAAGGAGGCATTTTTAATAATTGATTATCTTATGTCCTTTGCTAAGGGTGTTCCAGTGATGGCAATAAGAAACAAAATGATATCGGAAGGACTAGACCCAGATCTTCTTGAGTAAGTAATTCTTCCAATACTATGCCAAGATGTTAAATTTATCAGTTATAATAAAAATACTCCAAACTCTCTATTTTTCTACTATACAGTATTTTATGGTTGAGGAAGCCACCTTCATAGTGTCTCTGCTAATGTTACAAAAATGAAAAATCTATCCTATGCTACTAAAACCAGCCATTGCACATTGTAGAAGCATTTTCAATAGATCGTTGATGAATCTATACATTCAGAAGAGATGGAATTTGATAACAGTTTTGCTGCACAGCAGTAGTGTCCACAAGTTTTTTTTTCTTTCATGCCACCTTTTTCCTTTCTTTTTTATTCTATTTCTTTTCTCTCCCTCCCTCCCCCCTCTTGCTCTTTCTCTCTCTCTTTCCTTTTCTTTCTTTCTTTCTTTCTTTCTTTCCCTTCCTTCTCTCTCTCTTTCTTTCTTTTTTCTTTCTTTCTTTCCCTTCCTTCCTTCTCTCTCTCTTTCATTCATTAATTCATTCATTCATTCATTCATTTTTAAGACCTTAGTGTATAGGAAATTTACTCTACTATAATCTAAGTTGAACCAGATTGAGAAATAAATACGGTAAAGCCACTCTAGGCCCACATTAATAATTATTATGAAACTAGATATCTGCTTTGTGAATTTTATAAAAAAACTTTTTTTGAGAACTGCAGTTCAGTTTGGAGTTTTAGTTCACCCTGATGTAGTCAGTTATGTTATCCAGACATTCGTACTATACTAGCAATGTACTTTGAAATTTTTCTTGGCTCTCAGCCCTTCAAGAAAATGTGTGCATTTTGGAGGTGAAACACCATAAAACATCTTTTTCTCATATTTTATCTTTTAAAAACAATATTAAAGAATTTTTTAAAAGTCTGTAAGGACAGATTTCAAACATGTATCTACATTTAGTATATATCCAAGTAGCAAACAGTTTAAGTACAGTGGCACATATTGGTAATTTGAACTCAAGCATCTCCAGGATATTTGGCATTTGTTCTGGAAATTGTTTCTGACACACACTTTAAAAGAAGATGGATTGTGACATATATTTTAATGTGAATTGAATATATGGGTCCAATCCATTTTGGTATTCATTGGAATATATGTCATAAATATATTTAACATTGACCATGACCTTGACTTTTTTGCTTCTGGAAATACACAGTAGACCTTCTATAATAACAGAGAGCTAAAATGACCTTTAAAAGGATGATTTTTCTCTCTAGAGAAAATGTAATGGAAAACTAACAGTCCAGTAAGCATTAGCATATGTTGAATATCCAATCTCTTTATCCCCTACTGGCTTCATTTCATCGTTTGCCTAGCCTAAACCTACTTCATAATCTTTTACTTCAGTCCACTACCCACACCACAAACTTGAAAATCATCCTTGATTCTTTCACTTCCTTGTCCCTTACTTGTCAGTCACTATGATTTTTTCATTTTTCATATCTCACAGCTGACCACAGGACTCCATGCCCGTTGCTGTTTAGTTCAAGTCCTCATCATTTCTTACCTGAATTATTATAATAGCTCCCAATTGGTTTCCTTATTCTCTTTCAGTCTGTCACTAAAGCCTTAGTAGATCTGTTCATACTTCATTCTTGTTTCAAAATTTTCTGTGACTCTCAACTGCCTTTGACACATATTCTAACATCTTAGAATTGCATATAGATGTGTTTATCATCAAGACTCAGACTCTCTTCAAAAAAAAAAAGACTCAGACTCTCTTCATTTCTTGCACTCTTCCATACATTCCTATCTCCTGCAGCTGGAGCAGACTACTTGCAGTTCTCTGAATGTATCATTCACCTATTCCCTTTTGGTGTCTGAATTTTTTTTCTCCTTGGAACTCCCTTCTCCCCTCTTATTGGCCTAATTTCATATTCATCAAGACTCCATTTAGGGATCACCATGGGGGGAAGTCCATGGATGACTGTCAAGGGGAGAACCCCCAGCACCCCCAATACTTCCTCGATGTATCTCATTTAACAAGTTTGAGAACCTGTCATTGTCTGTAAATGTTGAGAAACATGCAGTTGCAAGGTGGTGCCAAGTTTTGGGGTAGAATTCCAGTAACTATTAACATTGTCTTACAGAAAAGCTGCTCCTCAACCACAGCCTGGAGTCTGAATTCTGACCCATTACCTCATAAATACATGCCATTGGTCACAAGGGTTGGCGTGGGGGTGACTCACTATAACCTATCACCACGACTACTAGAAAACTAGTTTCAGCATTTAGCTAGATACGACAAGTGAAATCAACCACCTTGTTAAAGAGGAATTCTGGCATTTTGGGAATCATTTTTACAGAAAACTAAGGAGCCTCACTTTGGAAGAAAAGTCTGAGATGATTGAAGGAGAAGAAAATGTGCCATCCAAGGGAAGAGTATACTTTTATTTAGAATTTTTGCCAAGAACTTTCAGTAAACACTGTTTTGTTTTTCCTTTAAAGTATAAACATACACTCTTTTTTTTTTTATTAGCCTTAGGCGGTAAGACAGACTCATACAACTGTTAGAGGAAATAGTCTAGATCTATCTGCATGAGCAAAAAGCAAAACTAAAATTAATATAAAACTAAGACTCGTCACAAATACATTATTTGATTGACTTGTGTGTATAAAAATTTGGAAGCTAAGAGACATAATTTTAAACTAAAACAGTTTAAACCTGGCTATTTTCCTAGAAAAATGACTATCATTGAATTTTAGAAAGTCTGTGAAACTGAAGAAAAGGCCTGATAATTACCAAATAAAATTTGTTACTAAATGATCATTTAGTTATTTTTAAAAGTTCCAAGTTTTTGAAAATAACAGTAGTACTTATATAACCAAGAGTTATTCCTGTTTAGCTTATAAAAACTAGTTTCCAGTGCCAATGAAATAAAGAAATGTGAAAGAGTACCTTTGTCATCATCATACTCTAAAGATTTTAAGGGGAAACAAAATGGAAATCTCCAAGATTTATCTGTTCCAGTTTTATATCCAGAACTATAGAACAGGTAAATTCTTTTAATCAATGCCTAATTTTCTTAACAGGAAAAAAAAGTTTCTCCCTTATCCTATTTTGTTTGTTGTTGTTGTTGTATACTTTTATGTCCCAGAACTATAGTTACTATTTTTACCTAGTAATTACTACTTTTACTGTTCTAGCATATATAGGCTAGCCTCTGGACCTGCCCAGCAAAAGATGAAATTCATGATGTGTAAGGCATCATGAATGCGTAAGGCATTTTTTTTTTTTGTTAAAAACATAGTATGTTTATTTAAACTGTTACTTTTCATAATTCATTGAATCTTATCACAGGTTAATACCTTCATTCTATTACCTTACTGAATACATTCATTAGTGTTACATAGCTAAGTCAGCCTTTAGAAATGGTCTGCTTGGGGCACCTAGGTGGCTCAGTGGGTTAAAGCTTCTGCCTTCGGCTCAGGTCATGATCTCACGGTCCTGGGATTGAGCCCCGCATCGGGCTCTCTGCTCACCAGGGAGCCTGCTTCCCCCCTCTCTGCCTACTTGTGATCTCTTTCTCTCTCTGTCAAATAAATAAATAAAATTAAAAAAAAAAAAAGAAAAGAAAAGAAATGGTCTACTTATCCAGATCACCATTCTCAAAAGAGAATGATATAAGCATTTAGTGCAGCTCTGGACAAGCAGTAAAAGTCCAATAAATGTTAGTTGTGATTTAGGAATGTTTTAATGAGGGAATATGTAGCAAGTTCTAAACAATTGGATTTATGAGGCTTTTTGGATCATAACTTATTTATAATCCTCTAGTTGCCTGTATACCATTGTATTTTCAACAAAGACATATTTAATATACACATAGTAGTTATTTTGAATTATGCTGTTTTCTCAAACTGAAAAGTCTGTATTTTAAACTTGCAGTATAGACTAGACTTCTGAAATTGAAATTCAGCTGGTCACACTCTTTAATATTAGTGTGTGGAGGTACAGTTTGTAGCATTTTTTGAGGTAAAATTAGTATATAGCATTATATGTTGCAAGTATACAGCATTGTAATTTGACATCTGTATACACTACAAAGTGATCACCACTAAAAGTTGTTACCATCATCCATCACCATACTTTACTCCATTCACTCATTTCACCCCCCCACCTCACTTCCTCTCTGGTAACCACCAATCTGTTCTCTGTATCTGAGAGTTTATATTTGTATTATTTTGTTAATTCATTTGTTTGCTTTTTTTTAGATTCCACATGAGAGTAAAATCATTCGATATTTATCTTCCACTGACTGACTTATTTCACTTAACATAATACCTTCAAGGTCCATCTTTGTTGTTGTAAATGGCAAGATTTCATTCTTTCTTATGGCTGAGTAGTATTCATTATACATTATATATATATAAATATATAATGGATATATATAAAATATATATATATAGCACAACTTCTTTAACCGTCCATCCAGTGATGGACATTTAGGTTATTTCCATTTCTTGATTATTGTAAATAATACTGCATGAACATAGGGGTACAAATATCTTTGAAAATCAGCATTTTTGTATTCTTTGGATAAATGCCCAGAAGTCAGGGGAGGCTAGGTGGCTCAGTCAGTTAAGTGTCTGCCTTTGGGTCCGGTAATGATCCCAGGGTCCTGGGATCGAGCCCCGCATGGGACTCCCTGCTCAGCAGGGGAGCCTGCTTCTCCCTTTTCCCCTCCTCCCTGCTCGTACTCTCTCTCAGATAAATAAATAAAATCTTAAAAATAAATAAGTCAAATGCTCTACTCTTAATTTTTTAAGGGATCTTCATACTGTTTTCCACAGTGGCTATACCAAGTTGCATTCCCACCAACAGTATATAAGGGTGACTTTTTTCTCCACATCCTAGCCAACACTTGTTACTTCTTATCTTTTCAATAATACCCATTCTATCTAGTAGGAGGTGATAACTCATTATGGTTTTGATTTGTATTTCTCTAATAATTAGTGATGCTGAAGATCTTTTCATGTGCCTGTTGGTCATCTGTATGTCTTCTTTGGAAAAATGTCAGTTCAGATCCTTTGCCCATTTTTTAATCAGGTTGTTTGTTATTTTGTTGTTGAGTTTTATGAATTTTAGTTATTAATCCCATGTCAGATCAGTTTTGATTTGCAAAAATCTTCTCCATTCAGTTGGTTGCCTTTTCATTTTGATGATGGTTTTGCTGTGCAGCAGATTTTTAGTTTGATGTAATCCCATTTATTTATTTTTACTTTTGTTTCCTTTGTTTTTCCAGTCAGATCCACAAAAATATCACTAAGACCAATGTCAAGCAGCTTATTACATGTTTCCTTCTAAGAATCTTATGGTTTCAGGTCTTACATTCAAGTCTTCAAGCCACTTTGAGTTAACTTCTTGTGGTATAACCTAGTAGCCTAGTTTCATTCTTTTGCATGTGGTTGTCCACGTTTTTTCAACATATTTATTGAAGAGACTATTTTTTCTCCTTTGTATATTCTTGACTCCTTTCTCATAAATTGATTGTACATATATAGGTGTGGATTTTTCTGGGCTGTCAGTTCTGTGTGTCTATACTGTTCTTATTATTATAGCTTTGTACTATCATTTGAAATTGAAGCATGACACCTTCAGCTTTGTTCTTTCTCAAGATTGCTTTGGCTATTAGGGTTTGGTTCCATACAAACTTTAGAATTATTTGTTCTAAAAGGCCATTGGAATTTTGATAGGGATTGGATTGAATCTGTAGAATGCTTTGGGTAGTATGGACATTTTAACAATATTAATTCTTCCAATCCATGAGCATGGGATATCTTTCCATTTATTTGTGTCTTCTTCGGTTTCTTTCATCAATATCTTACAGTTTTCAGTATACAGGTCTTTCACTTCCTTACAAGTTTCAACCTTTAAAATTATTTCTAGGTATTTTATTCTTTTTGATAAAATAGTGAATAAGATTGTTTTCCTAATTTCTCTTTCTGGTAATTTGTTTTTAGATTATAGAAACACCACAAATTGCCATGTGTTGATTTTGTATCCTGCTGCTTTACTGAATTCATTTATTAGTTCTAACAGTTTTTTGGTGCTGTTGTTTGAGTTTTCTATGTAAAGTATCATGTCATCTGCAAATAGTGACAGGTTTTTTTTAATTATTATGTTCAGGTAGCCACTGTCTAGTACATAATTAGTTTTTGATGTAGTGTTCAATGATTCATTAGTTAAGTATAACACCCAGTGCTTATCACTTTCCAGTTTGATGCCTTTTATTTCTTTTTCTGGCCTAATTTTTGTGGCTAAGACTTCCAATACTATCTTAAATAAAAATGAGGATAGGGGATATCCTTGTCTTATTCCTAATTTTAGAGGAAGAGCTTTCAGTTTTTCAGTATTGACTGATGTTAGCTGTGGGTTTGTTATATATCGCTTTTATTATATTGACGGGTTCCCTCTGTACCTACTTTGTTCATAATTTTTATCATAAGTGATTGTTGAATTTTGTCACATGCTTTTTATGCATTTATTGAGATGATTGTATGATTTTTGTCCTTCATTTTGTTAGTGTGGCCTATCACATTGATTTATTTGTGGATATTGAACCATCCTTGCATCCCTGGAATAAACTCCACTTGATCATGATCCTTTTAATGTATTATTGAATTCAGTTTGCAAATATTTTGTTGAAGATTTTTGCATCTGTTTTTCATCAGGACATGTTAACCTGTAATGTATGTCTGGGGGGGAGGGGGGAGTGTCTTTGTCTGTTTTTGGTATTAGGGTAATGCCAGCCTCCTTAAAATAAGTTTGGTGCATTCCCTTCTCTTCAGATTTTTTTTTTTTTTTTTGAAAGAGTTCGAGAAGGATAGGTGTTAAATCTTTGGATGTTTGGTAGAAATAACCATGAGTAAAGCTGTCTAGACCTGGACTTTGTTGGGAAGTTTTGATTACCGATTCAGTCTTTTTTCTAGTAATTGGTTTATTTAGATTTTCTCATTCTTCAGTCTTGGAAGATTGTATATTTCTGGGAATTTATTCATTTCTTCTAGGTTGTCCAATTTTTTGGTGATTTTTCATTGTAGTCTCTTATGATCCTTTGTATTTTTGTGATGTCAGTTGTAACTTCTCGTCTTTCCTTTCTGATTCTATTAGAGGCTAGTCTCTTATTTTTTGTTAGTCTAGCTAAAGTCTTGTCAATTATTTATCTTTTGAGAGAACCAGCTCTTAATTTCATTGATCTTTTTTGTTGTCATTTTATTCTGTTAGTTCCACTCTGATCTTTAATATTTCCTTCCTTCTACTGACTTTGAGTTTCATTTTTTTCTAATTTTTTAGCTCTTTTAGGTGTAAAGTTAGATGGTTTATTTGAGATTTTTGTTTATTTCTTGTGGTAGGCCTGTATTGGTATGATCTTCCCTCTTAGAATTGCTTTTGCTGCATCCTGTAGATTTTGGTGTGTCATATTTCTGTTTTCTTTTGTCTCTGGGTTGTTCAGTAGCATGTTGTTAATCTCTACATTTTTGTAGTTTTTCCAGTAATCTTTGTAATTGATTCTACTTTCATATTACTGTGAGTAGAGAAGATGCTTGATAAGATTTTAGTCTTCTTGAATTTATTGAGATTTGTTTTATGGCCTGATATGTGATCTATCCATGTATACTTGAGAAGCATAGATATTCTGCTGCTTTTGGATGGAGTGTTCTGTATATCAATTAAGTCCATCTGGCCTAATGTGTCATTTAAGGATGATGGTTCCTTATAAATTTTCTGTTTGGATGATCTATCCATTGATGTAAGTGGATATAGTATATTGATTTGGCTAATGAAAGCATGTAGTTGAGTCAAGCTATTGTGTGGGCTTTGAACTAAACAGCTCAGTTGGCACTTGTCCTAAGGATGTTTATTCAAAAGACATTTATACCTTCCTCGCAGACTGTGGAATAACCACAGTTATGGTTGCCAGAAATAAAAGTAACCACCTCAGCCTACTTATCATTTACACAAGATGGGATTTATTAGTGGTAACCAAAAGGATACTAGAAACCAAGAATACTTTCTGTTAATTATATTGAAGGGATGTCCAGCCCTAAGGGAATTCCTTCTCTGCCTGTCCTCTTTCTCTACGTCCTGCTACACAACAACATAATGGATTAGTTTGGGCTTTGGCTTGTTGGGGATCGGATAGACTTTAATTTCCCAAATGAACAATTCCAAAGATAGTTTTTCTGCTTCCATTTTTTAATTCTTACTGAGCTGGAGTCCCATTCAATGTGATTGTCACTTCTAAACCACTAGCTGGCAGACTAGCTAAAAAGTACAGGACAGGAAAAAACAATATCAAAATATTATTATTGGTCCAGAGTTGGAGACTTTGATCACAAGAGTGAGAGAAATAATAGAAATATTAAAGAGATGGTATTAAATGGTGTTGTAGTCTGCCAATGACTAGTGAGCAAAATATAAGGGAGCAGCTGGGAAGTAAAGGACCCCATGATAAATAGCAAAAGCCAGTCTTTTCTGGGAGATCTATCTTTCTTTCTTTCTTCTTCCTTCCTTTCTTTCTTTCTTTCTTTCTTTCTTTCTTTCTTTCTTTCTTTCTTTTCTTTTTCTTTTCTTTTCTTTCCTTTTCCTTTCTTTTCCTTTTCTTTTCTTTCTTAATATATAGTATTAGGTATGACATTGTTTGCTGTGTACCATAACAAAGGACAGGATATACCTGTATTGATGGGCATTCAGAAGGGAAAAGACCAAAGTATATGTAGTTTGAATAAATGTAATGTGAAATAAGTCTTACTAGCTACTATAATATCAAAGTCTAAATTGTCGTTTTTATGACCACCCCAGAGCTCTTTTTATTTAGTCAGTGCAGTCTTGGCTTAGGAATTTGTGTTTTGATTTTTCCTGTAAGACCACATGTTGCCCTTGCATAGAGCTATGACAGAACAGGATCATTGTTCTGACAATTTTAGCACATAAGTTTATGTGCTCTATAATATTGAAAAGTGATTTGAATGATAACTACTGTATTCTCTCCCCATAACATACTCAGCAATATTTTTACTAACAATGTTTTTGTCAATCTGTTTTAAATTTAATGGTTTTAAATTTAAAGAAAATGAAAAATATTTTTAAACTATTTATCTACGTAAATAAATGTCTTCCCAAAGTATGTTTATATATGTTTTTATGTCCTTTTATAAAGTGACTGTGGTTTTATTTTATTTATTTATTATGGCTGAATACTATTCAATTGTATATATAC
>CM052807.1:103195538-103205607 GCA_028533885.1 Nasua narica | reverse complement strand
GGGCTCGATCCCAGGACCCCTGAGATCACAACTCGAGCCGAAGGCAGAGGCTTAACCCACTGAGCCACCCAGGTGCCCCTAAAGTGACTGTGGTTTTAAACACAAATATAAATATCTCTTTAATAAAAACAAATTAAACCAATGATATTTGTATTTTAGGACTCTTTTCATGTTCAGAATCACAGAAACCAACTCAAACTGGCTCAAAAAGGGAAATTATTGATTTACGTAGCTAAGAATTCTAAGTCGGACAGGATCTAGGAGTTCAGTGTCATCTGTTCTTGTTGTTTGGCTGGCTGGTGTTCTCTTTCCTAGCACCTCATTCCAGCTTTATTCCTTGGCATGATAATTCATTTCTCTCCTACCCTAGTTGATCTTGCTCCTTGAAGCCAAGGAATTAGCAGTTATGAAGGCTTTAATATTGTTAGTTTTGCTAAATGAATGACATTAAGTGTGGAATATCAAAGCTCATTTCTAGGGAAACATTCTGATTAGCCCTGATTGGATCACGTGCCCTCCCTTGAATCGATCTCTCTTCCCAGTGGAAGAAATGCTAATGACTGGCCAACCCTGGATTATGTGACTGAAACAAGGAAGGGTATAGGGTAAGAATGTGGGTAGCAGGAATTGTGGTTGGCAACCTTATTTGACTCACATAAATGGGAGAAAGGTGAGTATCAAAAAGAACAAGCACATAGCATCTGACATATTAAAAAGTACTGATTGGTATATGTTTAGTTCTTCTTTCTCCCTCCCTTTCTAAATTTTGGCTCGTTTTTTGTTGAGGTCAGCTTAGCAACTTTAATAAGTGACCTAAAATACTTATTTTAAAAGATAATTAGACTAAGTAATGAGTTTAAAGTTAAACTTTTAAAAATTTTGCTTTTATTAAGACTTTCATATGGGGCTCCTGGGTTGACTCAGTCGGTTAAGCCTCTGCCTTCAGCTCAGGTCCTGATCCTAGGGTCCTGGGATCTAGCCCCGAATCAGGCTCCTTGCTCAACAGGGAGCCTGCTTCTCCCTCTCCCTCTGCTTGCCGCTCTCCCTGCTTGTGCTCTCTCTTTGTCAAATATATAAATAAAATCTTTATTTAAAAAAAAAAGACTTTTATGGGTAATCTTGGTGTCACAAATTATATAAGTATGATTATTAAAATGTAGATACCAAAATAATGTTTTTTATTATATAACCACTAAAGATTGAGATTTTTAAAAAACATACTTGATACATCATGAATGTACTCTGACTTTATTTTATCTATTTTTAAAGATTTTATTTATTTATTTGACAGATATAGCGAGAGAGGGACACAACCAAGGGGAGTGGGAGAGGGAAAAGCAGGCTTCCCGCTGAGCAGCAAGCCCATGTGGGGCTCCATACCAGAACTCTGGGATCATAACCTGAGCTGAAAGCAAGCCCTTAACAACTGAGCCACCCAAGCACCTTGAACTCTGACTTTGTATGTGTTTCTGCATTTTGCTGATAAACTCTTTTTTAGTGATTCACTCATATATTTAGGACATTGAGAAACTGTTATAAAGTCCTCATCTTAACATTTTAATAATGAATCCTTTGAATTTTGAGAAACTAAATTTTAGGCCAGTAACTTTTTCAAACATATCTTTTAAAATTTCTTTGCATGAGGGCGCCTCGGTGGCTCAGTCGCTTAAACATCTCCCTTCATCTCAGGTCGTGATCCCAGGGTCCTAGGATTGAGCCCCATGTTGCTGAGCAGGGAATCTGCTTCTCCCTCTCCCTCTGACCCTACCCGTTGCTCATGCTCTCTTGCTCACTCTCTCTCTCAAATGAATAAATGAATAAAAATCTTTTTAAAAACTTCTTTGCATGAAAAACAAAAGGTTCATAGATATAGGATCAAGCAAGAGCAATTCTGATCATAACATAAAAAGTCAAAATTTTGTCCCCCCTAAGAATATGATTATCCAGTCTGGAAATGATGGTATTGTTTTAAGCTTTATTATAAACTTTTCTTTTTTTATAACTTTTCTTTATAACTTTTCTTTTTTCTTTTCTTTTATTATAAACTTTTAAGCTTTATTATAAACTATTATAAACTTTTTAACTTATAAAATATTTTCATATACATTGCCTCTTTGATTCTGATATCTTGAATTTTTTCTCTTTTTTATATCCAAAGAGGACGAGCATGTGCTTTTTCTATTGTCTTCCTAGCAATTCCAAGTCAAAATAGCCTAAAATTTATTTTTAAATGAATGACGGCAAGCAATAACAAGTATTGGCAAAGATACAAAGAAAATGGAGCCCTTGTGCACTGTTAGTGGAAATGTAAAATAATATAGCTACTATGGAAAACAATACTGCAATTCCTCAAGAAATTAAGCATAGAATTATTATATGGTAGAGCAATTCCATCCACTTCTGGATATATACCCAAAAGAAGTGAAAGCAGGGACTCAAACATGTATTTGTATACCATGTTCAAGTAGCGTTATTCACCGTAGCCCAAAGGTGGAAACAACCCAAATGCCCACCCGCAGGTGAATGGATAAACAAAATGTAGTATTTGCATACAAAGGAGTATTATTCATCCTTAAAAAGGAGGGAAATTCTCATACCTATTGCTTCTGCCAAATGGTCTAATGTCATCAAATTTTAACTGCAATTACCTTATATTGTAGCTCCCAAATGACTTATAGTTCCCAAATGCAGCATGAATTCCCACTTTTTTTCTTTATTCAAAACCCTCTTATCCCCACTTACTCCCATCTTTTCGTTTCTGGGAAACTCCTACTCATATCCTAACACCCTTCACAAATGTCTCCACTTCTCTGGAATTTTTTTCTGACCCAACCTCATAGAGTGAATTACTTTTTTCTTTGCACATAAGCATAGTTACTACATCTGTATTCATGTATGTCACACTATATAATAATAATTTGCATTTCTGTCTCCCTCTGAAATATCCCTCTAAAACTTCAGAATATCAGCTTCTTCAGGGCAGGAAGATTATTCATTTTTATATCTCCAGTACCCAACAGTTCCTGGTAAAATGGTGGGTAGGTGCTGATGATAGTCATGACGGTGATGATGATGATGATGGTGATGTTCATGATCATCATGATGATGATAACACAAGATAGCATTTATTTAATATACTTACTATGTGCCAAATATTGTTTGATATACTTTACATATAATAATTCATTTTAATCATTATAACAATCCAGTCAGTTAGTTGAATCCAGAGTGGTTACCTAGCTTCCCCAAAGTTGCTTTGCTCTCAAAGTCTTGCTCAAATATGTAGCAAGACTGGAATTTGAATCCAAGCAGTCTGATTCCAAAATCTGTATTCTTAACCACTATGCTATGTACGGCTGTGATGATCACATGTATTAAAAAATGGCTACACACATAAATTAAGTGTATTATTTCAGCTCCTTCTAAGCTTGAGCTGCTTTTGCCCTTAAGTAGCATTTATTTTGGAGACATCATATACATTGTTTTATTTGTTTGAGTTGCCGTAGATATAATTTGATGTAGTACTCAAATAATTACCTCTGGTAATTTTTTCCTTTTTAACAAAGTAAAGATAGTAAGAAATCACCTATATAGCAAAGGGAATTTTACTTGGAAAATATGTCCAGTATTCATGCCTGCTACTTCTAGAGTTCTTGCTTCTATGGAGAGCATTGAAGACTGTGATCTTGTGTTAGTATTTTAAGCAGATGGATTATCAGTCAAAACTTAGACATGTTGTTCCCAGCTTTAAAGTTTTACTATATTGAGTACATGTGACTGCCTCATAGTCATAATCTAAAATTGTACAGCAGAGCAAATGGGTTCATGTTTGACTCATTGCTGGGAGCAATGTCAGCATTTCTCTGTTTTGTAGCATGACAGATATAATATGAAAAAACTTAGGCCAAAATTCAGCCATATTTTTTAATAACTAAATGTAAATGGTAGGTTTTACATTTTTTATTTTGAGTAATAGTAATTATATTTGTGGCAAAAGAGTTTTATTGGTTGGTATCCTAATTCTTTAATACAAATCAAGGAGTCTGAGGGAGAAATAAGTCTGGTAGTTTTCGGTTATTAAGACAGAACAGCTATATCATTTTTCCTTTCCCTCTTAATTTCCCCAGAAGTATACGTTACTTGCTTAATGATAGTATTACCATATTGATTAGATGACTTACTAACAAACACTATATAGCCTATCTAGTTGACTGTTTTGATGACACCATTAAAATTTCATTTGATTGGGCGCCTGGGTGGCTCAGTTGGTTGAGCGACTGCCTTCAGCTCAGGTTATGATCCTTGAGTTCCAGGATCCAGTCCCACATCGGGCTCCCAGCTCCACAGGGAGTCTGCTTCTTCCTCTAACCTCTCCTCTCATGCTCTCTCTCACTTTCTCTGTCTCTCAAATAAAAAAATAAAATCTTTAAAAAAAAAATTTCATTTGATTTATTAAAATCTAGCCCTGCAAAGTTGGAGTTTAACCATTTTCATATATCCTTGTTGTGCCCAAAGAATCTTTGAGACATTATTTTTGCCAACTCCCACTTTTTATATTCTATGAAGATAAAGTATAAGTGAAAATATTCAACAAACACTAAGAACCTTCTTTTACCAGACCCGCTTCTCCCCTGCAAAATTTCCATATTGTTTGTGTTTCTTAATAGCCATTCTTTCACTCTCTTCCATTTTTAAATTTCTTCTTGCAGCTTTCCTGGAACATGAAGATTTTCTTTTCTTCCCATTTCTAGCTTTCCTTTCTCTGTACCTCCTATACATTTGGAGGCTGCAGAGATGTAGCACTGGGCATGCCAGCCTCTCCACATCGCATCTCTGTCTGTAATTGGGTCTCCATGGAAATGAGAAGCAGAAAGTGCTGAAGTAGCATGCTCTGTAAGGACTGGCAAGAGAAAACAGTGCCGGAGAAGCCAAAGAGAAGCATGCTACAGAGAGCAGGAGACTCTCTCGGTTAAGGACGCAGACTTGGCAGATTTATTAGCAGCAATATTCTAGGATGAACCGAATTTACAATTAGCAAATTCATTTTTCAACTGGTAAGACCTTTAAAAATTGTTTCCTTCTCTTTCAGAAGGCCAGATGCTCCAGTGCCTGATGGTGAAGGTGAAAAAAATACAGAAGAAAGTTCAGACAGTGAATCTTCTTTTAGTGACTAAGCTTAATTTTGATAACAGTTACATATACATGTGTAGGTATACATTTACATTCTATAAGAAAGAGAACCTGAACTTGAACTGTTAGTCATAAAAACATCAAATGACCATATATCCACCACCAAACTTCCTCTATGTTTAAATAAATAAATAAATAATAAATAAATAAATCATTTATTATCTGGCATTATGTCTTGTTACCAAAATATAGGGCTGTGACTAAAAAATAAAATAACCTAAATAAAGTGCTATTAGTGCTACAAATACTAAGATGGGGTATTTCAGGGATGCAGTGAGTGTTGAAAATGAAGCCAATGTGAGTTTGGCGATCAAAAATAGACTCAATGCAAAAAAGGTGAATTTAGCTGAGTTATTCAATTTTTGTGATTAGCATGAAAAGTATTATGTGCATTTGTATTGTAAGAGTGATTAAGGAAGTTTCTGGCAGAGACTAATACCAGACTTTAATATTCTGTGACAACTTGAAGTTTATATGTCATAGAAAGTATGAATTTGGAGTTTATTGGTCATATTTATTAGCATATAGAGCTTTTCACCACTTGTCCATTAGTTCTTATACTATTAAAGTGTCAAATATTCTTAGAATATTTATTATCAGGTAGAAATTGAATTGAAGGTAGTTTCAATGTATTTCAGAGTGAGCAAGCATCATGTGATCAACTCTTTTATTCTCTAAACAGAAAAAAAAAATACTTAAAATGCTGTCCTCACCTCACCTCTACTACACAGTGTAGAAAATTTCTAAAATACTTACGTGAAAAGATACATAAATTCATTTGATTAATGGTGCTCATCTTAGTTTAGCCCACCTGAAAGCAGACCCTGAGAAAAGGACTTGGATATAGTATGTAATTTGTGAGGTAATTACAGGATGCAGAAGTTAGAAAACAAGAAGAGCAAGAGGAAGAAAAACCTTACAAAACTATATTATTAAGGTCACCATTTTGGGCTCTAAGACCTGAGGAGCTTACAAAATGCCTCCCATAAATGCCAACCTAATACAGATAGGATAATTATTAACCAGTTTCTATCCATTAGTTGAAAGTTACCTCCAGGAGCGTTAACTACCTCAGCACTTCTGGGCTGTACTTTTGTGTGGGAAGGCAGGCTCCCCCAACATTGAAAAAGGACTTGGAACAGAGAAGAAAAAGATATATGGCTCACACTTGTGGGATTTCACTAGCCAAAAAAAAGGACAAGTCTGAGCTCAGAACTGTCAAATGCAGTTGTGGCTGATAGCAGAAGTTGACAAGGGGATGTGATATTAGGCAAAAGAGGTCTTTGTTGCTCAATAGTTCTTGCCTATGCAGAAGTGCTTGAGTCCTATGTTAAGTACACTCCATCATCGAGTCTTCAAGGTGGTGGTCAGCCACATTCTAGAAAAGACTACCCAGAAAGATTAGACAAGTTATAGTTCCTGTTATTACTGAACCCAAGGCTAAAATATATTCATTATCTCCTTCCTCCCCACCCCCACCCCCCCGATTTGAGGTTTTCTTTACTCTCTGCCAGAAATTCAGTTGGTCTAGTTTGGTTGACTGCTGGAGTGAACCAGACCTTCATCCCTTCAGGCATCTAGGGTCTTGGTTACTTTGCCCTTTTTAGTCTATTATTATCACAATTGTCTGTTTGCTGTTCTCACCAGTCTTGGAAACATCAAGATATGCCCCCAGTGAATCACCTGAGTTCCAGACACAGCCTCACTGTTTCATTTTGTAGTCACATTCCTAGCTTCTCATGTTAACCAACATATTAATTCCCCTTTCTTGCCTGTTGTCCCACAGACATGAGCAGCCCAACAGGACCAGTTGGCAGCTGTAGCTTCAGTTTTGTGGAATCCTTACAGTGCCTCCTGGTGGAAGTGTGCCAGCTTCTTCCCTTTACCCTGTCAGGATACAGGACCTCCAATCCAGCAAAGCATAAGGTAGTAGGAATGGGAAACACAGTCTACAAGTAGCTCACTGGGAACGGTGGTAAGAAAGGCCAATCCTATTTCTGTCCTCTTGGTTCATGCCCCTTGCATTTAGGGACATGGCATTATATACTGGCCATTGGTATAGTGCATGTATCATGTCCTGGAAAATAGAACCTTAATCCTACAGGATGTTGTACCTGAACTTATGCCTAAGCTGACCCTATAATAGGTCATTTCATTGTTCTCCTAGATTAACTGCTTCTGGATAATGCTGTATTTGTAGGTTCATTGATCTTATCGTTCATGTTCATTTGCTATAAAACAGTTCCTTGGTCTGAGGCAATGTAATGCAGGATGCTATGTTAGTAATAGGCATTCTATAAGATAGTAATGATGGCAGAGGTACTGCTGGAAAGGAGGGCAAGGCTATATTAAGAGTACAAATTAATTGCTATGGACTGAATTGCTTCCTCCTCTGGGACGGAAGGAAATTAATGCACATAGCTTGCTACCAAGTAACTAGTTGATTTCAGTAAAGGAATAGTACCAAATCATTGGTCTTTGCATGTGACAGATCACTTTTCAATAGTGGTAGTAACTAGATTATCCTTAATGAGAAAACACCCAAGCTATTGGGCCCATCCCATGCATGGCCTCCATCTCTGTCACCATGAATACTCCATTCATGGATTTGTTGTGCAAGCCTGGAGTGGTTATGGAAAAGACTGGCTGAAATCTATTGGAATCGTCCTGTCTGCCTGATCTTTGTTTCTCATGTGAGTGTTCTCTCACTGACATTCCATGATACAAAAATCTGCACATTTTGCCATAACCAAAAACACTTTTTTTTTTTTTTGTTAACTCAAGCCATGTCTTTCTCTATCAGCATTGATGACCAAGTGTACTGTTTGAAGCTCTGTCCATCAGGAAGATTTTTCCCTTACCACTAATCTCTGTGGCCGCCTCTGCAAGAGGCAGTAGTGTAGAAGCCAGCCATTGTTGTTGGCTTACACCCACATATCAAGCTGGTCCATCCATGAACAAGGCCTACTTTTTCCTTATCTGTTACCTAGAGTGTTAATATCACAAAAAAAGAGCTTCAGTTCCTCACCTCTTCCTCTCTCCATGCCTTTTCCCATATAATTTTGCATTGCCTTCCTACTCTGAGTGGAACATTCTGCCTCATCTTTTGACTCTGAACTTAGTCATGTGATTTTGCTTTGGACCAATAGAATGTTACCAAGAATGTGATCCAAGCAGAGGCTTGAAAAATACTTGGATGATTGATCTTGCCTTCTCTTGTGCCTCTGCCACTGACATAAGAACATAACTGGGATAGTCTGATGAAAAATGAAAGATATGTGGAGTAGAGCTAAGTTGTTCCAGTCACCCAGCAGCAGAGCTCAAAATGTGAGCAATCCCAGCCAAGACCAGAACATATGCCTACCCAATTCCCAGCTGGCCTTAGATGTATGAATAATAAATGCTCATTGTTGATTCTCATAAAGATTTTTTTGATTATTATATGGCATTACTGGAACAATAAATAACTTACACAGCTGACCACAGGGACTTCCCCATGAGATCTTAGGAATAGGTGAAAGGAGATGCGTTAGTGCAAGAGAGGTAAATGATAGGGGAATCTCGGCTACCTGTCCATGCAACTTACACATGCCCTCTGGACTTACTCACGTTTGATTCCAAATGCATCATTTCCATTGAATGATGGATTACTGCTGTGACTATCTGACCTTATGATTTGATGAATATGATAATACCCACTGAATGATGGGCATCCATCATTAATCACTCCAGTGATTAATAACTCTAAATAATCACTTGACATCAGATCTTTAGTTTCTGATGAATACAGAGGCATGCCAGGAGTTGCTTTTCAAACAATGAGAAGGCATGACTTTGCTCCAGAACTTAAGATCTGTGCTATTAGAACTTGCCAGATAGGGTATTAGAACTTGCCAGATAGGACAGTGTCCTATCCCTGGTACCTGTAGTGTCAATGGATAATCTGTCATGTGATCAGCTGAGCAGGAGGGCAGCTTATGTCATAGCCTAAATGGATCACAGTCCTCTCTGCTCTGTATTCTATTTGAAACTAGCAGCCTTCTAAATCTCCCCACAAATGGGTGAGAGCCGTATTTGACTTTTTTTTAAGTTTTATTTTATTAACATATAATGTATTATTTGCCCCAGGGTACATGTCTATGAATCATCAGGCTTACACATTTCACAGCCCTCACCATAGCACATACTCTCCCCAATGTCCCTAACCCAGCCACCCTATCCCTCCCCTCCCACCCAAGCCACCCTCAGTTTGTTTCGTGATTTTTGGAGTCTCTTACAGTTTGTCTCCTTCCTGATCCCATCTTGTTTCATTTCCCTCCCCTATCCCCCACAGCCCCCTCACCTCTCAAATTCTTCATTTTAGAGAGATCATATGATAATTGTCTTTCTCTGATTGACTTATTTCGCTTAGCATAATACCCTCTAGTTCCATCTACGTCATTGCAAATGGCAAAATTTCCTTTCTCTTGATGGCTGCATAGTATTCCATTGTGTATATATCGCATCTTCTTTATCCATTCATCTGTTGATGGACATCTGGGTTCTTTCCATAGTTTGGTTATTGTGGACATTGCTGCTATAAACATTTGGGTGCACATTCCCCTTCGGATCACTACATTTATATCTTTGGGGTAAATACCCAGTAGTACGATTGCTGGATCATAGGGTAGCTCTAATTTCAACTTTTTGAGGAACCTCCATACTGTTTTCCAGAGTGGATGCACCAGCTTGCATTGCCAGCAAGAGTGTGAGGGTTCCCCTTTCTCCGCATCCTCACCAACATCTGTCATTTCCTGACTTGCTAATTTTATCCATTCTGACTGGTGTGAGGTGGTATCTCACTGTGATTTTGATTTGTATTTCTCTGATGCCAAGTGAC
>CM052807.1:103069435-103195038 GCA_028533885.1 Nasua narica | reverse complement strand
GAGATACCACCTTACACCAGTCAGAATGGCCAAAATCAACAAGACAGTAAACAACAAATGCTGGAGAGGATGTGGAGAAAGGGGAACCCTCCTCCACTGTGGGTGGGAATGCAAGTTAGTGCCGCCACTTTGGAAAACAGTATGGAGATTCCTCAAGAAATTAAAAATAGAGCTACCCTATGACCCTGCAATAGCACTACTCAGTGTTTACCCCAAAGAAGCAGATGCAGTACCAAGAAGGGCCACATGTACCCCAATGTTCATAGCAGCAATGGCCATAATTGCCAAACTGTGGAAAGAACCAAAATGCCCTTCAACAGATGAGTGGATAAGGAAGATGTGGTCCATCTATACAATGGAATATTATGCCTCCATCAGAAAGGATGAATATCCAACTTTTGTATCAGCATGGACAGGACTAGAAGAGATTATGCAGAGTGAAATAAGTCAAGCTATACCTCTTTCTTAATGGTAGAGGGTGCAAGTTCAGTCACTTGTCCTTTTTTGTTTGTTTGTTTATGTTCAGTTAGCCAACATATAGTACATCATTAGTTTTTGATAGTAGTGTTCAATGATTCATTAGTTGTGTATAACACCCCGTGCTCATCACATCCCATGCCCTCCTTAATATCTATCATCCAGTTACCCCTCTCCTCCGCCTTCTTTAACCCTCAGTTTGTTTCCTGGAGTCCAGAATCTCTCATGGTTTGTCTCCCTCTCTGATTTCTTCCCATTCAGTTTCCTTCCCTTCCCCTATGATCCTCTGCGCTATTCCTTATTTTCCACTTATGAGTGAAACCATATGATAATTGTCTTTCTCTGCTTGACTTATTTCTCTTAGCATAATACCCTCCAGTCCCATCCATGTCGATGCAAATGGTAGGTATTCATCCTTTCTGATGGCTGAGTAACTTGTCCTTTACCCTGGAGGGGATGTCCCAGCATCCTCCAGACCATTGGACCCCTAAAATCTGTAAGGATCTGAATCTTCTATCTTTTAGCTTGTGTCTTGTATCTACTATCTTATACAGCACCAGGAGTCCTTTCTACTTTCCTCTTCACTAAATTTTTAGCTTGATTTACCATTACAAGTTACCACCACCAAGTTTTGTGGAATATCAGGATGAGCAAGATTCCTGCAGACTACCTAATGAGAGAGTAGGAGAGTTAACATAACCCTGTGACATGTTAGAATGCATTGCTATCCTTCCCATGTATATATAAATACTTTTAATGTTCTTAATGATTGAAAAAAAGTTTTCCAAATTAACAGTCATATACCATACCAGAGGCTATGTTGATAAATTCCAGGAAAGATATCATATCTGGCATAGGAGCCATGATTGGCATGATCACTTGGTTAAGTTTATGATAGTTCTTTGTTTTCTACCATGGTCCTTGTGATTTAGCAGGGTGATACATGTGAATGCAAACGGTATCACCACTGCATCCTTTTAGTGTTTGAAGATAGTGCTAATCTCTGCAGTTCCACTCAGAATGCAATATTTTTTCTGGTTTATTATCTTGGCTGGATGGCAGGGTATAGTTCTATGGATTTCTACTTGCTCCTCCGTACCATAATGGATTTTATTCCATAGGTTAAGGAATTGATGTGAAGCTGTTAAGAATATGCCAAGTATGTACTCAGAGACCAGAGAAATAACCACAGGGACCTATCTCGTCCACTTGAAAGTACTGTAAGATGGACTGAAGCCCAGATTTTATTTGTTACCTGGTGTCCAGAATGCCCCATTCTAATTAAGGGAAGATGATGACATCTTAGATTACTTGATATCAAGTCAATTTGGCCCTCTATCCAATATTTAAAAAGATTAAGTATTCCCCTTTATCCATTGTACAGTTACTTTGACAAGTAGCTTATGCTTCTTTAGAGAAAGACTAAGGAAATATTTTTTTTATATATACTTGTAGTGGAAAAAGTAGCATTTTTCTTTTTTTAAAGATTTTATTTATTTATTTACGAGAGAGAGCAGGTTGGGGGTGGGCAGCAAGGAGCAGAGGGAGAGGGACAAGCGGACTCCACTGAGCACAGAGCCTGACATGGGGCTTGATCCCACAACCCTAAGATTGTGACCTGAGCCAAAATAAGAGTTGGCCATCCAACCAACTGCCCCAGGTGCCCCAAGGTGGCATTTTTCTTTTTTTTTAAAGCACTTTTTTTTTAAAGGTTTTACTTATTTGACAGAGAGAGATCACAAGTAGGCAGAGAGGCAGGCAGAGAGAGAGGGGGAAGCAGGCTCCCTACTGAGCAGAGAGCCCGATGCGGGGCTTGATTCCAGGACCCTGAGATCATGACCTGAGCCGAAGGCAGAGGCTTTAACCCACTGAGCCACCCAGGTGCCCCCCAAGGTGGCATTTTTCAAAGGGCCTTGGCCTCCTTTTTGATGGATGGACATGATGAGATAATAATTATAGGAAAACACTTCTCCTTTATAGCAGCTGACATCAGCCTTCTCACCAGCTTGTGCTTTTTTTGGCTTTTACAATTAAAGATACACTCTAGTCTACTACCTTCTACCTTGAGCATGAGGTACACCATGCTATATTAGTTACCATCACAGATCCCTATTTACCAGGGAATCTAGATTGCCACTTCAGCTTGTTGCCACTTTGCCACTGATGGTTGAATATCACCACCTGCTTCCAGCCATTATGGAATCCTACCATCTCAGTTAATACTAGAGAGCCCAATTCGGTGGTATCATATCCCCTCCTGGGAATTCTGGCCTACAGAATGTAACTACCCTGACTTTTCTCAGAGATGTTGGTGCCAGCCTCACTAGTTACATTCTTTATTTCCTTCGTAAAGAGAATTCTCTAGATCCTTCCTGGGAAAGTAGTCTCTTTCCCTGATTGTCTCTCTCAACACAAGAAATAAATCCATTCTAACATTTCCAGCTCTCAGCCACTGACCTCTTTCTCAGTACTTTGACAAGGCGATTTCAGCATCTCCATCTCACTTAGTGTACGCCATCATGACCAAATTTCATGAAGTTATCCCAACAACCTATTAGCACCAGCTCCATTGCCAGGGTGTTAAATCTTGAGTCATAAGAGAGTGCTCTCATGTCAACAAACTCCTCTATCCAGCCTTATATTCTGCCCGCTCTGGTCCAACACGCTCAGGATCTCTTCCCACACATGTTCTCCAGATTTCTGCCAGTGCTTGTTAGCCAGTTGCTAAAATTCTCTCAGTGAATAGGCTCTTTCTTCCCAGATCAAGGACTATATTTTCTCTCTCAGCTGAAACTTGACATTATTCTCAAGGCAATGGGAAATTCTCAAACCATTCTAGTGACAGAGCTACTTCTTGTCCCCGTCCGCCTTTGGTGAGATTCTTATGAGTTGTGATGCACACCAGAGATTACCATCATCCTGTTTATTCTTAAAATAGGATAGGGGACCAAGTTCTAGAAGCCCATCCTAAGGATCTGCTTTCCACTATCATAGCAAAGTCCTTTGTTTTATTCCTCCTAAAAACAAATCTCAAGACAAACACTCAGGCACAAGAAGTTTATTTGTGAATTAATCCCAGGAGGCAGGAGTGAGAGAGCAGGCAGAATGAGACAAGGAAGAAAATACAATACAAGGATATATTATGAAGATTTCTACGATAGGTGCTTGGGACTTGATTCTAAGACTAGCATCTCCTTAGAAATGAACAGGTGCATTAAAAAAACCAGGAGAGACTGTGGACTCTGAGCAACAAACTGAGGGTTTTGGAGGGGAGGGGGTGGGGGGGTGGGTGAGCCTGGTGGTGGGTATCGAGAAGGGCATGTACTGCATGGAGCACTGGGTGTGGTGCATGAACAATCAGTCTTGTAACACTGAAAAATTAAAATAAACAAATTTGGGGAGAAAAAAAAGATGATGTAACTATATGCCCCTTTTTTTTAATTGTGAATTTCTATGAAATTTTGTTATTACAGACAAGAATTAATGAGTGGCTACTTTAGGGGCACCTAGGTGGTTCAGTCAGTAAGCATCTGCCTTCAGCTCAGATCATGATCCCAGACTCCTGGGATCGAGCCCCACATTGGGCTCCCTGCTCAGAGGGAAGCCTGCTTCTTCTCCCATGCCCCCTGCTGTGTTATCTGTCTCGCTCTCTCACTCTCTCTGTCAAATAAACAAAATCTTTCAAAAAAAAAAAAAACTTAATTCAGATCTTCTATATCTTTGATGAAGTTTTTTTGTCTGAGAAGGATGTTTTGGAAAATCTATTCCCAACACTTTCTACAATCAAAATGTATTCTTTTATATTAAACAAAAATAGTTTTATCTTGGGCGCCTGGGTGGTTCAGTGAGTTAAAGCCTCTGCCTTCGGCTCGGGTCATGATCTCAGGGTCCTGGGATCGAGCCCCACATCGGGCTCTCTGCTCAGTAGGGAGCCTGCTTCCCCCTCTCTCTCTGCCTGCCTCTCTGCCTACTTGTGATCTCTCCCTCTGTCAAATAAATAAATAAAAATTTTTTAAAAATAGTTTTTATCTTATAAACCAAATAAAAAATAAAGTATAAGCAAAATGAAAAGAAATGAACAAGTGTTTCCCAGAATTGTCCACCAGAAGGACTAGAGGCTGGATCATCCGTCCATTAGCCCTGGACCCACTGATTGAGGGCTTTACTCCTCTACATTTCTGGGATATAGGTGCCTATGCACCTTCGTGGCTCCATGGCCTTGGAAAGGACACTTTGTCAGAAAGTGGAGAAATGGGATATTCATTGGAGATGAGTTGCTGTCACCAAAAGGTGAGTCTGAGATTGAGTAGAAGTCCACTACAGCTGTGGCTAATATCCAAGGTGGGACTGGAAGATGCATTGCAGGGCACTACCAGAAGCTTCCACTGCAGACGATGCTGCTTCTCAAGCATCAAATTGACCTGAACTTACCTTTATTTAAAATGTATAATTTTTGTCTTGGATATAAAGAAAATTGGATGGTAAGCCACACTCAGAATTTCCAAAACTTTTTCATTACAAACTTTAGTTTTTTTAAATCTTTCAAGAATGAGCAAAGGATAAACAATGACTAAATCTGTATCTTTATAGTCTATTGTAATTATAATACAATTTTTAAATGTTTCCTTTTACACATACCCTGCAGAGTTTTTCTGTAAAAGTTTTATATCTGAACCAGAACATGGCTCCTGTTAGAGAATAAATTGTGTCCATGTGCTCTTGAAGAGTGCCCAGACAACATAGCATTCAGTGAAACTGTGTTGTTTCTGATCAAGTTCTTCACAAAAACAAGCTTAATTTCCAGGATCCATGAAGAACTTAAATTCTCACAATTTAGTCCTGTACTTTAATAGCTGCTACAATGGTGCCAAATGTCTTTTCAAAAACCTTTGCTTTTACCTTTCTCCTTAGGAAGATGAATAACAAAAGCCCTGACACTAAACTGTTAGTCTGACTTGGATTTTGAATAGGAAGCTTAAACAAGAGACACTTATCTTCCTTTGGAACATGAAGTGTAAAGATTTTTTTACTCCATTCCTTCTCTTCGCAAAACAATATTATTTTAGATTGGCAGCTTACAAGTAAATAAACTTGGGAAAAATTCATTTTACAATATCTGCAAATCATTTATTAGTCATCGGTGTATACTTATGTTCACATTAATATGAGTAGATTAAAGTACTTCAGAATTAAGCATTTGCAAATATTTTTTCTTAGTAAATTCTAAGTATTGGAATAATATTTTTAAATCTAGGAGAAATCTTAGCAAATGTCTAGTCTAGTCTAATTGCCTCTTTTTTACAAATGAATAAACTGAAGACCAGAGGTGTTGAAGGATTCTCCCAGGAAATATAAGAAAGAAAAGAAGTTAATTATATAAACAAAAATACTCTATCAGTAATATCCTTATCTTAAATATTAATGCTTTTGGTTATCTGTGTAAAAGCAAAATACTTAAATTTTTAGTAATCTTATTAAAAGTTTACATTGTAATCTGCAAAGTGGAGTGGTGAAATTTTTTTAAAGGATATTCTAACATCAATCTCTGTTTTTTTCACTTGTATTATAATATGTGGCCATGTGGCAATCAAGTAGAGTTACTTCTATATTTTCATAGGGATATCTTAACCATACTGGTTTATGCTTTACTATACTGTAATTCTAGTGTTACAAGTCAAACCTTAGAAAATTCTAAGAAGCTGGCAGCATAGTTTTTAAATGGCCAGTATAAACACAGAATACCTAGATAGCAAAGTCAAAAAGCCTCAAGGATAAAATCTATGACATAATTCCATAAAAGAAACAAACTATCAAAAATTGCTCTAAGAGAAATAATCTGAACAGCCTTACATCTACAAAAGAAGTTGAATGTATAGTTAAAAACATTCCCGTAAATAAAACTGGACACCCACATGACTTCGTTGGTGAATCCTACCTAACATTTAAGGAAGAAATAATGCCAAAATCCTACCACGCTTTTAGGGAAGAAATAATGTCAATTATACACAAATTCTTCCAGAAAATTAAAAAGGGGGAACTACTTCCCAAGTCATTCTATCAGACCAATATTAATCTGATACCAAAATCAAACAGACACTATAATAAAACTATAGACTGATATTTGTTATGAAAACAGAGGTAGATGTTCTTAAAATTTTCTTAGCAAATTGAATTTAATACCATAGAAGATACACAGATGAATATACACATATTCACTAGAAATATGACAAGTTGGTCATCATGTATCATTAGGGAAATACAAATTAAAACAACAATGAGATTATGCCACTTACCTATTAGAATTACTAAGATCCAAAATCCTGATAATACTAGATGCTGGAAAGGCTGCAAAGCGACACTGAAACTCCTTTATAGCTTATGGAAATGCAAAATATTAAGACCACTTTGAAAAATAGTTTGGTAATTTCTTAAAGCTAAACATAGTTTTACCATACACTACCCACACTCTTAGGTATTTATCCATTTGGATTGGAAACATATCCACACAAAAATGTACCCATGAATGTTATAGCAGCCTTATTCATAATTCTCTAAACTAAAAACAACCAAGATGTCTTTCAGTATGTGAATGAATAAACAAATTCTAATATATCCTTACAATGGAATATTACTCAGTAATGAGAGAAAGTGTGTTATCAAGTCATGAAAAGACTCGGGAACTTTAAAGCATATTGGTAAGTGAGAAGTCTATATGTTGTATGATACATGACATTTTAGAAAAGGCAAAGCTACAGAGATAAAAAAAATCAGTAGTTAGGATGTGAGGGGAGTGAGGATAGAAGAATAGGTGAAGCACAGGATATTCTAGTCTTAGGGTATTAAACTATTCTGTATGAAAGTGTAATGTGATGGATACATATCATTATTCATTTGTCAAAACCCATAGAACTGTACAACACAAAGAACGAACCTTAATGTGAACTATGGACTAGTTAATGATTATGTATCAATATTAGTTCCTTAATTGTAACAGAAAATGGCCCATTAATTATAACAAATGCATCACAATAATGCAATTTGTTAATAATAGGGGAAACTGGAATGAGGAGAGTGGACTGTATATATTGAATTTCTGAACTATTTGCTCAATTATTCTGTAAATGTAAATTATACTAAAAACATCTCTTATTTTTCTTCCTCAGAGATGAGAATGGAATATTGGTTTTTTTAAGTTTTTATTTAAATTCCAGTTAGTGAACATATAGTTCATGGTAATATACCGTTATATTAGTTTCAGGTGTACAATATAGTAATTCAATACTTCCATAAAACACCTGGTATTCATCACAAAAAGTGGACTCCCTAATCCCTATCACCTGTTTAACCCATCTCCCACCCACCTTCATTTTGGTAACCATCAGTTTGTTCTTTGTAGTTAAAAGTCTTGTTTCTAGGTTTGCCTCACTCTCTTTTTTCCCCATTGCTCATTTGTTTTGTTTCTTAAATTCCACACATACGTGAAATCCTGTGGTATTTGTCTTTCTCCGACTGACTTATTTTGCTTAGCATACTACTCTCTAACTATCCATGTCATTGCAAATAGCAGATTTCATTCATATTTATGGCTGAGCAATATCTCTTTGTGTATGTATATATAGACACATATATATACACAATACATATATACATACATATACTACACACACACACACACACACACACCCCTTCTTTCTCCATTCGTCATGGATTGGAAGAACAAGTGTTGTTAAAATGTCTATAGTACCCAGAGCAATCTACACATTTAATGCAATCCCTATGAAAATTCCAACCGCATTTTTCACAGAGCTAGAACAAACAATCCTAAAATTTGTGTGGAACAACAAAAGGACCCCAAATGGCCAAAGCATCCTTGAAAAAGAAAAGCAAAGCTGAAGCAAACAATTCTGGACTTCATACTACAAAGCTGTAGTGATCAGACAGTATGGTACTGGAACAAAAATATTTGACACATAGATCAATAGAACAGAATACAAAACTCAGAAATGAACCCACAACCATAAGGTCAATTAATCTTCAACAAAACAGGAAAGAATATCCAGTGGGAAAGACAGTCTCTTCAGCAAATGATACTGGGAAAACTAGACCACTGTCTTACACCATACCCAAAAGTAAATTCAGAATGGATTAAGAACATAAATATGAGACCTGAAATCATAAAAATCCTAGAGGAGAACACAGGCAGAAGTTCTTTGACATCAGCAGTAGCAGCTTCTTACTAGATATGACTCCAGCAAAGGAAATAAAAGCAAAAGTAAACTATTAGGACTTCATCAAAATAAAAGGCTTCTACACCACAAAAGAAACAATCTACAAAACTAAAAGGCAACCTGGGGAATGGGAGAGAATATTTGCAAATGATACATCCAATGAAGGGTTAGAATCCGAAATATATAAAGAAATAATAAACTCAACAGCCAAAAATGAATAATCCAATTGAAAAATAGAAGACATGAATAGACATTTTTCCAAAGAAGACATACAGATGATCAACAGACACATGAAAAGATGCTGAACATCACTCATCCTCAGGGAAATGCAAATCAGAACTACAATGAGATCACCTCATATGTATCAAAATGGCTAAAATCAACAACACAAGAAGCAAGTGTTGGTGAGGTTGCGGAGAAAGGGGGACCCTCTTGCACTGTTGGTGGGAATGCAAACTGGTGCAGCCACTATGGAAAACAGTATGTAGTTTCCTCAAATTGTTAAAAATAGAACTACCCTATGATCCAGCAATTGCACTACTAGGTATTTACCCAAGGAAAACAAACATACTAACTCAAAGGGCTACATATACCCTGATGTTTATAGCAGCATTATCTACAACACCCAAATTATGGAAACATCCCCAGAACATCTATTTTTGAATAAGTCATATCCAAGTGGAGTTTATCCCAGGAATACAAGGTTAGATTAACTCAAAAATCAATTTAAGTTATCATATTAACAAACTAAAAGAAAAAACATGATCATCTCAATAGGCATAGAAAATGCATTTGACAAAAAACATCCATTCTCAATGAACTAAAATTAGAAATGAACTTCCTCTATCTGATTAAAAACAAAAGCCAAAAACCCTACAGCTAAAATCATACGTAATGGTAAAAAGTTGAATACTTTTCCCCTACAACAACAATGTCCACTCTTACCACTTCATTTCAACATCCTACTGGAGATCATAGCCAATAAGGCAAGAAAAGAAATAAAAGGCATACAGATTGTAAAGAAAAACTATCTTTACCTGCAGACTGCATTATTATCTATATAAAAATCTGTTGGAATCTACAAAAAAAGCTAGAGCTAATGAATTTACAACTTTGAAGGATACAAAATCAATATACAGTAATCAATTGTATTTTTATATACTAACAATGAACAGTTAAAAATTGCCATTTACCATAGCATCAAAAGTATGAAATCCTTAGGGATAAATCTACAAAAAAATGTGAAATACAGGTACACTAAAAACTATAAAACAGTAAAAAACAAAACAAAACAAAAAAACTATAAAACAGTGCTGAGAAACTAAGGAAGGCCTAGATAAATGGAGTGATTTACTGTATGTATGGGTTGGAAGATTCTATCTTATTAAAACATCAGGTCTTTCCAAATCAGTCCATAGATTAAATGCAATCCAATAAAAATCCCCAAAGACTGTTTTAAATAGAAATTAACCAAATGATTTTAAAATTCACATTGAAATGCAAAGAACCTAAAATATCCAAACAGAAAAAGAACTAAGTTGGAAGACTAAGACTACTTGATTTCAAAAGTTATTATAACCTATGGTAATCGAGAAAGTTGGGTATTGGGTTAAAGACAGACAGTGTATCAAGAACAGAATAAAGTCCAGAATTAGACCAACACATATATGGTGTTAATTTCCAAAAAGATACAAAGGCAATTTAGTGGAAAAAGGGCAGAATGGAACAATTGGATATCTATGTATTTTTTAAAAGAATTTTAATCCATTCAAAACCTTATACAAAAATAAAATGAAATCATGATAATTTTCTTTCTGAGTGACTTATCTCACTTAGCATAATACCCTCTAGTTCCACCCATGTGATTGCAAATGTAAGGTTTCGTTTTTGATGGCTGAGTAATATTCCATTGTATATATATACCAAATCTTCTTTATCAATTATTCTGTTGAAGGACATCTGGGCTCTTTCCATATTTTGGCTGTTGTGGACATTGCTTCTATAAACAGTGGGGTGCAGGTACCCCCTTTGAATCACATTTGTATCCTTTGGGTAAATACCTAGTAGTGCAATTGCTGGGTCATAGGGTAGCTCTAGGTGTAGTCTAGAAAGAGGACAGAGGATCATAAGGAAGGGAAGAAAGGAAAGGATAAAATCAGATGAAATCAGAAAGGGAGACAAACCATAAAAGACTTGTAATTATAGGAAACAAATAGGATTACTGGAGGGAAGATAGATGAAGGGATGGGGTAATTGGGTGATGGGCATTAGGGAGGGCACTTGATGAAATGAGCAGTGGGTATTATATGCAACTGATGAATCACTAAACTCTACCTCCAAAACTAAAAAAACAAAAACAAAAACAAAACAAAAAAACTTTAAATGTAAAACCTAACAGTTATTTCAAGGGCCATGACAGAGTGGATCTTTGTCCAGCCCATGGAGCTGGAGCTGTCGTGTACCCTTCCACTTCCTGTTGGAAACAATAAAGGCTCTTCATACTAGGAAAAACAAGCCCTATGACTATAAATTCTCTAGAAAAAGAAAAAAACGTAGGAGAAAATCTTTATGACCTCAGGCAATTTCTTTTATATATATAGATAGACAGATTTTATTTATTTATTTGACAGAGAAAGAGATCACAAGTAGGCAGAGAGGCAGGCGGGGGTGAGGGGGAGAAGCAGGCTCCCCGCTGAGCAGAGAGCCTGATGTGGGGCTCGATCCCAGGACCTTGAGATCATGACCTGAGCCGAAGGCAGAGGCTTTAACCCACTGAACCACCCAGCCACCCCCCAGGCAAAGATTTCTTAAATGAAATACCAAAAGCATGATTCATAAAAACCAAACTAATAAATTGGAACACCAAAATTAAAAACTTCTCTTTGAAAGATACCCTTAAGAGAATAGAAAAGTCACACCATAAACTTGGGAAAAAAATATATGCAAATTGTACATCTGATAAAGGATTTGTTTCTAAAACATATAAAGAAGTCTCAATATTCATTGATAAAACAAATCCAACTAAAAAGATGGACAGAAGATTTGCTAAAATACTTGACTGAGAAAGGTATACAGATAACAAGCACATGAAAAGATGCACATAAATTGTGGGAATGCAAACTGGTGCAGCCACTCTGGAAAACAGTGCGGAGGTTCCTCAAAATGTTAAAAATAGAACTACCCTGTGACACAGCAATTGCACTACTAGATATTTAGAGGATACAAAAATAAATAGTGATTCAAAAGGGCATATGTGTGCCAATATTTATAGCAGCAACATCCACAATAGCCAAGCTATGGAAAAAGGTCAGATGTTATTAACAGATGAATGTATAAAGAAGTGGTGGAGTGCCTGAGTGGCTTAGTCTTAAGCACCTGCCTCTGTGTGTGTGTGTGTGTGTGTGTGTGTGTGTGTGTGTGTGTGTGTGTGTATACATACATACATACAGGTGGTATTGGGTATTGGGTTAAAGACAGACAGTATATCAAGTATATATATACCTGTGTGTGTATATATATATACACACACACAATGGAATATTAGCCATCAAAAAGAATGAAATCTTGCCACTTGCAACAAAATGAATGGGACTAGAGTGTATTATGCTAAGTGAAATAAGTCAGAGAAAGACAAATACCGTATGATTTCACTCATATGTGGAATTTAAGAAACAAAACTGATGAAATTTGGGAAGAGAAAGAAAAATAGGTTAAAAACAGAGAAAAACTTTAAGAGACTCTGAACTGTAGAAAATAAACTGTGGGTTGCTGGAGGGGAGGTGGGTGAAGGGTTGGGGTAATTGGATAGTGGGCACTTGATGTAATGACTGCTGGATGTTATATGCAACTGATGAATCACTAAATTCTACCCCAAAATTAGTAATATACTATATGTTAACTAACTTGAATTTAAATAAAACCAAAAAATAAAATACAAATCTATTAACAACAACAAAGATGCACAACATTAGTCTTTAGGAAAATGAAAATTAAAACCACAACAAAACACTTTTATTATATCTCATACTACCTATTAGAATGGTTGAATTTTTTAAAAATTTATTGAGGTGCAATTGTATACCATATTATATTAGTTTCAGGTGTACAAATAATGATTTAATATTTGTATACATTGTAAAGTTGTCACTATAATAAAGTCTAGTTATCACCTATCACCTTACAAAGTTAATATGGTATTATTGACTATATTTCATATGCTATACATTATGTCCCCACAATGTATTTATCTTATAATAAGAAGTTTGCAATTTTTAATACCCTTCACCCATTTTGCCCCCTCAACCTCCTCTACACTCTGGCAACCATCAATCAGTTCTCTGTATCAATGATTCTGGGTTTTGGTTTGTCTTATTTGTCTTAAATTCCACATATAAGGGAATTCATGGGGCATTTGTGTTTGTCTGACTTAATTCATTTAGCATAATCCCCTGAAGGTCTATCCATGTTGTTGTAGATGAAAAGATTCCATTTTTTTTACAATTTTTTTAAAGATCTCATTTATTTATTAGTGAGAGAGAGAGAGCATGGGCAGGGGGAGGGGCAGAGGGAGAAGCAGTCTCCCCACTGAGCAGGTAGCCCAATGTAGGGCTCCATCCCAAGACCCCAGGATCATGACCTGAGCTGAAGGCAGATGCTTAACTGACTGAGCCACCCAGGTGCCCCAAGATTTCATTTTTTTATGGCTGAATAATATACCACAACTTTTTTATCCTTTCATCTGTCACTGGACAAAGGTTGCTTCAATATCTTGGTTATTGTAAATGCTATAGTGAATATAGGGGTGCATATATCTTTTTTAATTACTGTTTTCATTTTCTTTGGATAGATACCCAGTAGTGGAATTGCTGGATCATATGTTGCTCTATTTTCTAATTTTTTTAAGGAACCTCCATACTGTTTTCCATAGTGGCTGTACCAATTCATATTCCCAACAGTGCATGAGGAAACATTTTTTTCTCTTTTCTCTACCTCCTAGCCAACATTTGTTATTTCTTGTCTTCTTGATAATAGCCATGCTGACAAGTATAAGATGATATCTCATTGTATTTTTTATTTGCTTTTACCTAATGCTTTGTTGATGTTGAGTATTTTTCACATGCCTCTTAGCCGTCTGTATGTTTTCTTTGGAAAAATACCTATTCAGATCCTCTGCTCATTTTTTAATCAGTTCTTTTTTTTTTTTTTTTGCTATTGAGTTATGAATTCTTTTATGTATATTGTATGTTAACCCCTTATGGATCTACGATTTGCAAATATGTTCTCCCATTCAGTACATTGTCTTTTCATTGTGTTGATGGTTTCCGTTGCTATGCAGAACTTTTTAGTTTGATGTAGTCCCATTTGTTTATTTTTGCTTTTGTTTGATTGCCTTTGGAGTCAGATCCAAGAAACATCACTAAGACCAATGTCAAGGAACTTACTGCCTAATGTTCTCTTCTAGGTATTTCATGGTTTTGGGTCTTACATTCAAGTCTTTAATCCATTCTAAATTAATTTTTGTGTATGGTGTTAAGATAGCAGTCCAGTTTCATTATTTTGCATATAGCTGTCCAGTTTTCCCAGCACCATTTACTGAAGAGTCTGTCCTTTTCCCATTGTGTATCCTTGAATCCTTTGTTGTAACCTAATTGACTGTATATGCATGGGTTTATTTCTATGCTCTCTATTCTGTTCCATTAATCTATGTGTCTGTTTTTATGCAAATTCCATACTGTTTTTATTAGTATGGATTTGTAGTATGGTTTGAAATCAGAGAGTATGATACCTCCAGCTTTGTTCTTTCAATATTGTTTTGGCTATTAGAGATCCTTTGTTGTACCATATACATTTTAGAATTATTTGTTCCAGTGATATACAAAATTTTCGCTAGAATTTTCATAAGGATTGCTTGAATCTATAGATTGCTTTAGGTCAGATATTTAACAATATTAATTCTTCCATGAGTGCAGAATATCTTTTCAATTTCTTGGCTGATAATTGTACTCTCATGATTCATGTCTTTGGTATCAATCATAACTTTCATTTCTTATTTATTTGAATGCGCTTTTTTTCTTGGTGAGTCTAGCTAAAGGTTTGTCAATTTTATCTTTTTAAAGAACCAGCTCTTAGTTTTGGTGATCTTTTGTATTTTCTTTTTAGTTTCTATTTCATTGGGTTGTTTTTTTTTTTTTCCACTCCCATTTTTTAAATTTCCTTCCTTTGGGCTTTTTCTAGTTCCTTTAGGTGTAAAATTAAATTGGTATGTTTCTTCTTTCTTGAGGTGGGTCTATATTGATATGAACTTCCCTCTTAGAATTGCTTTTGCTGCATCCCACAGATTTTTTTTTTTAAAAGATTCTATTTATTTATTTGACAGAGAGAGAGAGATCACAAGTAGGCAGAGAGGCAGGCAGAGAGAGAGGGGAAGCAGGCTCCCCGCTGAGCAGAGAGCCCGATGTGGGGCTCGATCCCAGGACCCCGAGATCATGACCTGAGCCGAAGGCAGAGGTTTAACCCACTGAGCCACCCAGGTGCCCCTGCATCCCACAGATTTTGATATGTCACATGTTTTCACTTGTGTCTAAGTATTTTTAATTTCTCCTTTGTTTTCTGCTATGATCCAGTAGTTGTTCAGTAATGTTACTTAATTTTCATGTATTTTTAGTTTTCTTCTTGTAATTGATTTCTAATATCATACCAGTGTGGTTAAAAAAAATGCTTGATATTATTTCACTCTTCTTGAATTTATTGAGACTTATTTTGTGGCCTAACATGTGATCTATCCTGGGGAATATTCCATGTGTACTCAAGACTGTGTATTCTGCTGTTTTGGATGAAATATTCTATATTACCTATTAAGTCTATCTGGTCTAATGTGTCATTTAATTACTTTTTTTAGTGCTGTGTTTAGATTCTTTTCTCATGTTTTTGTATGTATTTACTGTATTTACTACAAGTTTTTTTCCTTTGTGGTTACCATGAGGCTCATATATATCATCCTACACATAGTAGTCTATTTTGAATTCATAGCAACTTAAGTTTGAACACATTGCCAAACTACATTTTTATATACCCCATGTTTTATATTTCTGATGTCATTTTTATGTTTTATATTATATAATCCCTTAACTAATTATTATAGTTTTCATCAAATTAACTACTTGTACTTTAACCTTCTTAGTGTCTTTATAAATGTTTAAATGTTACTCCTCCTCTTGCTATATATTTACTTTTCCAATGAGAATTTTACTATTATGTATTTTCTTCTTGTTACTTGGTTCCATTTCTTTTCAGCTTCACAAAATTCCTTTAATATTTTTCATAAGACTGGATTAGTAGTGATGAACTCCATTAGATTTTGTCTGGAAAACTCCTTATCTCTCCTTCAAATACGAATATAACCTTACCACGTATGGTATTTTGGGTTGGAAGTTTTTTTCTTTTACCACTTTGAATATGTCATGCCACACCCTTCTGGCTTGCAAAATTCTACTGAGAAATCTCCTGATAGGGGGTTTCCCTTGTATGAAACAGTTTATTATCTTATTTAAAACAATTTATTATCTTATTGCTTTTAAGCAATAGAAGTTCAACAAAAGCAACAAGAGAAGTAGCAAGAGAAGATAAAGATATTCTCTCTTTATCCTTTGACATTTTAATGATGTGTGTTGGTGTGGCTTTCTTTAGACTCATTCATTTTTTAACTCTCTGGGGTCTCCTGGTCCTGGATAGTTGTTTCCTTGCCTAAGTTAGAGAATTTTTTAGCCATTATTTTTTCAAACAAGTTTTCTGCCCTTTTATCTATCTTTTTTCTTTCTTGGGACCCCTATAATGCAAAAGTTATTCTGCTCGATATTGTCTGATCCTTTAAATTATCTTAATTTTTTAATTCTTTTTTCTTTTTGCTGCTCTGTTAGTAAGTTCTATTGCTTTTCCTTTCAGCTCACTAATCTGTTCTACTTCATCTAATCTGCTATTAAACTCCTCTAGTATATTTTTCAGTTTAGATATTGTACTCTTCAGGTCTGTGACTAATGTTTGGTACTTTCTTATATTTTCTGTCTCTTTATTGAAGTTCTTGCTATGCTGATACATCCTTTTCCCAATTTTGGTGAGCATCATAACCATCATTTTGAATTCTTTATTAGGTAGGTTACTTATCTCCATATTATTTTTCAAATTTTATTTATTTATTTGATACAGAGAGACACACAGAGAGAGACACACACACATAGAACACAAGCAGGGAGAGCAGCAGAGGGAGTGGAAGAAGCAGATTGTCTTCTAAGCAGGGACCATGATGCAGGGCTCAATCCCAGGATCCTGGGATCATGACCTGAGCTGAAGGCAGACACTTAACCAACTGAGCCACCTGTGTGCCACACTTATCTCCATATTACTAGGGTATTTTTTCAGCTTTGTCTTGTTCCTTCATTTGGAGCATATTTCTCTGTTTTCTCATTTTACTTGACTCTGTGCTTGTTACTATGTATTAGATAAAACAGCTTTCTCAGTCTTGAAGGAGTGTCCTTGTATAGGTGATGATACTAACTGGTTTTTTTTCTTTTTTAAGATTTTGTTTTTAATGGACTATATAATCTATATATATCTATATAATGGAATATATATGCATATGTATAAATATATAAAAATATTAAAATTATATATTAAAATATGTAATATATTAAAATATATAATATATACCTTATGTATAATATGTAAATATAAATATATTTATATAGAACATAGATTTTTAAATATATAAATATATATGTAAATGGATTATATATATACTGTGTGGTGCATGAGCAATGAATCTTGAAACACTGAAAAAATTAAATTAAAAAAATATATGTATAATGGAATATATATTCCATTTTCTTTATCCGTTTATCTATCAATCGACACTTGGACTGCTTCCATAATTTGGCTATTATAAATAATGCTGTGATAAACCTAGGGGTGCATATATTTCTTTGAATTAGGGTTTTCATATTATTTGGGTGAGTACCCAGTAATGGAATTACTGGATAATATGGTAATCCTATTTTTTATGTCTTGAGCAACGTTCATACTGTTTTGCACAGTGGCTGCATCAGTTTGCATTCCCACCAACAGTGCAAGAGTATTCCTTTTCTCCTACATCCTTCCCAACACTTGTTTGTTGTGTTTTTTATTTTAGCCATTCTGACAGGTGTGACATGATATCTCCTTATGGTTTTGATTTGCATTTCCCTGATGATGAGTGATGTTCAGCATCTTTTCATGTGTCTGTTGGCCATCTGTACATCTTCTTTGGAGAAATGTCTGTTCATGTCTTCTGCCCATTTTGTATTAGATTATTTGTTTTTTGATGTTGAGTTGTTTAAGTTCCTTATATATATTGGAAACTAACCCTTTTTCAGAGTTTAAAAAAAACCCTTTTTTGCCATTTGAAAACATCTCCCTTCAGTAGATCATCTTTAGTTTTGTTGTGTCCTTTGCTGGGCCAAAGACTTTTATTTTCATATACTCCCGCTAGTTTATTTTAGCTTTGATTCCCTTAGGAGACATATCTAGAAAAATTTTGCTGCAACATTGTCAGAGAAATTACTGCTGCTTTCTTCAAATACTTTTATGGTTTCACATCTCACATTTAAGTCTTTAGTCCATTTTGAGTTTATTTTTATATATAGTATAAGAAAATGGTCCAGTCACATTCTTCTGCATGTAGCTGTCCTATTCTCCCAACACTATTTGTTAAAAAGCTTTTTCTCCATGACCTATACTTGCCTCATTTGTCAAAGATTAATTGGCCACATAATCAAGGGTTTATTTCTGGGCTCTTTCTTCTGTTCTATTGATCTCTATGTCTATTTTTGTACCAGTACCATACTGTTTTGATCACTACCACTTTGTAATACATCTTGAAATCTGGGACTGTGATGCCTCTAGTTTTGTTCTTTTTCAAGATTGCCTTGGCTATTACAGGACTTTTGTGGTTCCTATACAAATTTTAGGATTATTTGTTCCAATTCTGTGAAATATGCTGTTGGTATTTTGATAGGGATTCCTTTAAATCTTTACATTGCTTTAGGTAATATGGACATTTTAACAGTATTTATTCTCCCAATCCATGAGCATGTACTATCTTTCCTTTTGTTTGCATCATCTTCAGTTTCTTTTATCAGTGTTTTATAGTTCTCAGAGTACAGGTCTTTCACTTCCTTCATCAAGTTTTTTCCTAGGTATTTTATTATTTTGGTGCAATTATAAATAAGACTTTTCATAATTTCTCTTTATGCTACCTCATTATTAGTTATGTAGAAAGAAATAGATTTCTGTATATTGATTTTGTATCCTGTGACCTTACTGAATTCATTTATCGGTTCTAGTAATTTTTTGGTGGAATTTTTAGGGTTTTTCTATGTAGAGTGTCATGTCATCTGCAAATAATGTAAGTTTTACTCCTTCCTTACCAATTTGGATGTCTTTTATTTCTTTTTGTTGTCTGATTCCTGTGGCTAGGAATTCCAGTATTATGTTAAATAAAAATGGTGATAGCGGACATCCTTGTCCTGTTCCTGTTCCTGATCTTAGGGGGAAGGCTCTCAATTTTCACCATTAAATATGATGTTAGCTGTGGATTTGTCATATATGGCCTTTATTATGTTGAGGTATTTTTCCTCTAAACCTATTTTGTAGAAACCTATTTCCTCTAAACCTATTAATGTCATGAATATCATGAATGGTTGTACTTTGTCAAATCCTTTTTTTGCATCCATTGAAATGATCATATGACTTTTGTCCTTTTCCTGTTGATGTGGTGTATCATGTTGATTGATTTGAGAATAGTGACCTACCCTTGCATCCCAGGAATAAATCCCACTTGATTGTGGTGAATAATTTTTTAAGTCTGTTGTTGGATTCTGTTTGCTAATATTTTGTTGAGGATTTTTACATCTGTGTTCATCAGAGATATTTGCCTGTACTTCTTTTTTGTAGTACTTTGGTATCAGAGTACTGCCAACCTCATAGAATGAATTTGGAAGCTTTCCTTCCTCTTCTGTTTTTGGGGATAGTTTGAGAAGAAAAAGTATTAACTCTTCTTCAAATGTTTGGTAGAATTAATCTGTGAAGACACCTTCTAGTTTTTCCTGATTCAGTTTTGCTTGGTTACATGTTTCTAGGAATTTATCCATTTTGCCTAGGTTGTCTAATTTGTTGGCATATAATTTTTTATAATATTCTCTTATATTCTCTTATAACCCTTTGTATTTCTGTGGTGCCCGTTGTTATAGCTCCTCTTTCATTTCTGATTTTGTTTGAGTTCTCTCTCTCTCTCTCTCTCTTTAAATTTTTTTGGATGAGTCTGGCTAAAGGTTTATCAATTTTGTTGATCTTTTCAAAGATCCAGCTCCTGGTTTCAATGATCTGTTCTGTTGTTGTTGTTGTTGTCATTGTTGTTGTTGTTTCTGTTTTGTTTATTCTTACTCTAATTTTTTTAAAGATTTTATTTATTTATTTGACAGAGAGAAAGAGATCACAAGTAGGCAGAGAGGCAGGCAGAGGGAGAAGGGGAAGCAGGTTCCCTGCTGAGCAGAGAGCCCGATATGGGGCTGGATCCCAGGATCCTGAGATCATGACCTGAGTCGAAGGCAGAGACTTAACCCACTTAACCCAGGGGCCCCTCCTACTCTAATTTTTATTTTTTCCTTCCTTCAGATGGTTTTTGGTTTTGTTTGTTCTTTTTCTAGTACTTTTAGGTGTAAGTTTAGGTTGTTTATTTAAGATTTTTCTTACTTCTTGAAGTAGGCCTTATTCCTATAAACTTCCCTCTTAGAACAACTTTTGCTGCAACCCAATGATTTTGGACTACCGTGTTTTCATTTTTATTTATCTCTCTCTATTTTTTTTATTTCCTCCTTGATATCTTGGTTGACCCATATGTTGTTCAGTAGCATGTTATAACCTCCATGTATTCATGTTCTTTCCAGATTTTTTTCTTGTGGTTGATTTCTAGTTTCATACCATTGCATTTGGAAAAGGTCATGGTATGACTACAGTCTTTTTGAATTTGTTAAGTCTTGTTTTGTGGCCTAAAATGTGATGTTGATCTACAACACTTTATCTTTCTATATCTGTTTCTATGTATTACAAAAGTTGGCTATGTCTCCTGCTCTTGAAAGTAGTGCCCTTTTGAAGAAAAGGCCCTTTAGTGCCCTGCAGTGCAATGTCCCATGTTCACCAGAACATGGTGCTTCAGGGGTATCTCTTATGTGTGTTATGTGCACCCTACTATTGTGGGTTAGCCATCTTTGCCTTCAGCCCAGTCATCTGAAATGGCTTTCTTTGCCTGTTGTGGCCAGAATTTGGTACGTGTTATCAGTACGCCAGTCTGGCACCACCTTGAGCTTGAGTTGAGTCAAACCAGGCATTTACCAGAGCTGTGGCAGTATAGAACTATAGAGCACTGTTCCTGTGTTGTCTCCTGAGAAGCTTTCATTGGTGAGTGGGCCTGCAGTCCAGATGTCTGCCCCTATTCCTGGAGCTGCAGTCAGACTGGTGTGTGTGGTTATCTTCCCCTCTCCATGGGGCAGGGAATAATTTGGAGTGGTGCACACTGCCACACTTGTGGCACCATTTTGGATGGACTCCCCCAAGGGCATGTTGGTGGTAGTGGATCCAAAGGAGAACGTAGGGGCAGGGCTAACAACAAGACATATTTTACCAAACATAATGGACAATAATAAAATACCCTTTCTAGATAAAAAAAAAAGACCAAATTACTTCTAAATGAAATAACATTAGAATGTCAACAAATTTTTTATAGTAATAGTTTATGCTGAAAGACAATGGGATAACATATTTAAGATACCCATAGAAAGAAAATGTGAGCTAAATATTTTATACAGCCAAACTAAACTTCAAATATAGACATACAAACTGCTAATCCTAAAACTCAACAAAACAAGCAGCAACCCAATAAAAAGCGGGTATAAGACTTGAATAGGTATTTCTCAAGAGAGGATACACAAATGGCAATAAGCACATAAAAAGATGCCCAACATCACTAATCTTTAGGGAAAAGAAAGCAAAACCACAGTGAGATATGACTCATACCCATTAAGATGGCTATTATAAAACCTAATAGAATAAGAGAAAATAACAAGTGTAGTGAGGATGTGGAGAAACTCTTGTACATTCCTGGTAGGAATGTAAAATTATGCAGCTGCAGTTGGGGGAAAAAATAAGCATAGAATTTACCATATGAATAAGCAGTTCCACTTCTGGGCATATTCCCAAATGAAGTGAAAACAGAGACTCAACAGCATTATTCATAATAGCCCAAAGGTGGAACCAACTCAAATGCCACCCATGGATGAATGGATAAACTAAATGTAGCATATACATACAATGGAATATTATTCAGCCTTAAAAAGGAAGCAAATTAGGATATACACTACAATATGGATGAACCTTGAAGATATTATGATAAATGAAATAAGCCAGATACAAAAGGACAAATATGATATGGTCCCACTTGTACGAGGTAACTAGAGTGGTCAAATTTAAAGAGTCAGAAAGTAGAATGGTAGTTACCACTGGTTATGGGAAGTGGTAGCAAAGAATAAGGAGTTATCATTTAATAAGTACAGAGTTTAATTGAGGAAGATTAAAAAGTTCTAGAGATGGATAATGGTGATGCTTGTACAACAGTGTGAATGTACCTAATGCCACTAAACTGTACACTTTAAAAATTATTAAATGTTAAATTTTGTTATGTGTATTTTACTACAATTTAAAAAACTGTCAAAATCATGTAAGAACATATGAACCTAACTATGAAATATTGTTCTTATGAGACCTTTGTAAGGAATCCAATACCCTTGTAGAGTGCCGGATGAGTAAATAAGATTGCAGTAGAGTGTAACAACCAACACCATGTTCTAGATACTGCTCTAAATGCTCAGGACAAAGAGTTATTTGTTTGTATAACAAATAACTACTGAGTTGTTATTATGTGCTACATATTGTTCTAGGTATGAAGGATATTACAGTGACTGAAATAAAGGTACCCACCTTCATGTAGCTTGTATTCATTTGGGGGGAAAGGACAAAGAAGTAAGATATATTGTCAACCAGATAATGATAAGTGCTTAATGAAAAATTAAGCAAGTAAGGAGGATAGATAGTAGAGAGGGCAGGGAGGGATTCACACTCCAGTGATGGGAAAGACATAAACAGATACATTTTAAAAATCCAGATGAAGGGGTGCCTGGGTGGCTCAGTCAGTTAAGCATCTGCCTTCTGCTCAAGTCATGATCCCAAGGTCCTTGGATCAAGTCCCACCTCAGGCACTTTGCTCAGTGGGGAGTCTGCTTCTCCCTCCCCCACTGCCCCTCCCCCCTGCTAATGCTCTCTCCCTCTCTCTCTTGCTTGCTCTCTCTCAAATAAATAAAATCTTTTTAAAAAAATCCAAATGAATACACCACAAAAAATATATGTGGAATATTTTATGGATATACTGAGAAAGGGCATCTAATCTCAGCTTGGAGAAGGAGAATGTCAGAGAAGCTATAGAGATATAGCAGTGTGAGAACTGAATTTTAGAGAGGGGCCATGAAGAGACATTAGTAGAAGTTGGCAAGATCCAGCAGAAGAAGCAACATGTGTAAATACTAGGATGTATGAGACACTATGGTGCATCCGAAGAACTGAGTAATTCAGTATGAGGTGAGAGATGAAGCTGGCAAGTTGAGCCACTAGGGCCCATGGTGTAGAGCTTGACTTTTACCTGGAAGTCTATGGAGAACTATCAAAAGATATTAAACATGGAAGTAACATAATTGGATTCTCCTTCAGAAAGGCTACTTTTTGGCTGCCTGGATCTAATTGAAAGAAACCAAGACCAGAAGCAGAGAGGTATGACTACTGGATCCAAAAGAGAAGTAACATTGAATTAAGGCACTGACTATGGGAATAGAGAGAAAACCGTTTGCGAAATGCCTACAAACAAATCAGTAAGATTTGACAACCAACTGAGTGTGAGGTTCAAAGGAGAGAGAAATCAGAGATGATGCCAAGGTTTAAGTCTATGCATGATGACTAGGTACCTTTTACTAAATTAAGGAATGCAGAGAACAGGCTTAGGGTAAATAAAAATTATATTTAGACTGTTTACTTTGGTTTTTTGTTTTTGTTTTTTTAAAAGATTTTACTTATTTATTTGTCAGGAGAGAGAGAGCGCACAAGCAGGCAGAGTGGCAGGCAGAGGCAGAGGGAGAAGCAGGCTCCCTGCCGAGCAAGGAGCCCGATGTGGACTCCATCCCAGGACCCTGGGATCACCACCTGAGCCAAAGGCGGCCACTTAACCAACTGAGCCACCCAGGCGTCCCAGACTGTTTACTTTGGAGCACTTGTGGACATCCAAGTGAAGCAACTCAGTAGGTAGAGAAACTACCTACTTTGGAACTTTGGAGAAAAATCTTGGCTAAAAATATAGATTTAAAGGTATCAGCCTAGGGGCAACTGGGTGACTCAGTCATTAAATGTCTGCCTTTGGCTCAGGTCATAATCTCAGAGACCTGGGATGGGGCTCCCCACTCAGCAGGAAGCCTACTTCTCACTCTCCCACTCCCCCAGTTTGTATTCCCTCTCTCGCTGTTTCCCTCTGTCAAATAAATAAAATCTTTTTAAAAATTAAAAAAAATTAAAGTATCAGCCTATATTAGGTAGATGAAATCATGGACATGGAAGAGATCATGAAGTAAACAATATATAGATTGGGAAGAAGGCCAAGGAAGCAACCAGAGAAAAAACAAGGGACAGGAAGAGAAATAGCAGCCCAATACAAAGTCTACAAAGACACTGTCAGAATTAGAGGAGGACCCAGAAAAGTTGGTGTCACAGAAGCCAGTATCAAAGAATGGTTCAAGTGGGAGGGAGCAGCCATCATCAACAAAGGCCAGGTAGCACTTACTGTACCTTGTTACTTGATTGTTTGACTTTCCTGCCAGACCTGAGCTCTGAGAGGGCATTTGTACTTCTTACCATGAAATTCCCAGCTCTGGGTACACAATAGATACTTGGTAAGTATTTTGTTGAATAAATTAAGATCAAAACTAAAGTAATTTATTGGATTTTGTAGCAAATAGGTAACTGTAGACCTTGACGAGAACAATTTCGGGGATGATGAGGATGAAGCCATATAGCAATGGGATCAGGTATAATTGGGATGTGAGAAAAACAGAAGAATCTTTTCAGCAGTTTGGTAAGAGGAAACAATAAAAGAACAGCTAGGAATCAAGTAGGGTAGAGGGATCATGGGAGGGTTTTAGTTGTTAAACTTTTTGGAGTTTTTTTTTTGTTTTTTGTTTTGTTTTGTTTAAGATTTTATTTATTTGACAGAGAGAGAGAGAGATCACAAGTAGGCAGGGAGGCAGGCAGAGAGAGGGGGAAGCAGGCTCCCCGCTGAGCAGAGAGCCTGATGCAGGACTTGATCCCAGGACCCTGAGATCATGACCTGAGCGGAAGGCAGAGGCTTAACCCACTGAGCCATCCAGGCACCCCTGAACTTTTTGGTTTTTTAAAGATGGTAAATGTCTGAATAGGAAAAGAGGAGAATTGATGGAGAAAGTAAGCTTTGATGAGGGAAGAGACAGAATCCAGAGGCTGGTTGGAGGAAAGACATAAACATGCAAATAGTTTAATAAAACTAAAAAGCCAAGAGCAGAAACAACTATGCAAGAACTCCCCTCAATCATTTCATGATTAATTGTCAAACAACTGATGGTCAAAAAAGGATCGGTATTCAGGAAAGGATGAAATTACTTGGATGAGACTGGGAATGTTTTTTGGAGGCTATGGGATCTGAGCTTAACGTTTGTGTCAGTTGGAAAAGGTAGAGATGCAGGGGTAGGGCATTCTATGTGAAGGGACTACAGAGGCAGTGCTTTGTAATAATAATCTAAAATGAATCCCTGGATCTTTTTCAAGCCATGCTTGAAATTTATCAAGTGTATTTCTTTAAATATTTTTTCCGTCTCCACTTGCCTCTCCTCACCTTCTGGAACTCCAGTTTCACATATGTTAGGCTGCTGGATGTTGTCCTGTAGCTCACTGATGGTCTATTCATTTTTTCCAGTCTTTGTGTTTGATTTTGGTTAGTTTCCATTGCAGTCTTCAAATTCACTGATATTTTCTTTGAACCATGTCTAATCTGCCATTAATCCTAGCCCCATCTAGTTCACTTTTCAACTGTGGAAATTTGGCTTGGGTCTTTTTTAGATATCTTCCATTTCTCTCCTTGTCATGCTCATGCTCATGCTTTCTTCCAACTCCTTGAACATATGGAATGTATTTATAATAGCTATTCTAATGCTTTCATCTACTAATTCCATCATCTATGTTATTTCTGAGTCTCTTTCTATTGATTTTTTCCCTGATTTTAGATCTTATGTTCCTGCTTCTTTGCATGCCTGGTAATTTTTAATGTCATGTCAAACATTGTAAGTTTAACATTTTGGGGATTCTTGTAATCCTTAAATATTTTTGAGCTTTGCAATAGGATGCAGTTAACTTACTTGGAAACATGTTGGTGTTTTCAAGTCTTTTTCTTAAGCCGTTTGGTGGGTACAGAATAGCCTCTAAGCCTAGGGCTAATTTGACCCTTCCATTGAGACAATACTCTTCTGAAGACTACTCAATTCCTTAAGTGTTAGGAAGTCTTTCTACGCTGGCTAGTGGGAACATAAACTTGTGGTGTTCCCCAAAGTTTGCTCCGCTAGCTCCTTTGCAGTGATTTCTTCTCCAGTCTTGGTAGTTTCTTCAAATTCATACAGCAAATATTATTCAGCTAAAGATTCAAGGGGACCTTCTGCAGATACATGGTCTCCATCATTGCAGCTTTCTTCTCTCTAGTATCCTCTGTCCCATAAAGTCTAGTTGCGTTAGCACCTCTGTACTCTGAACCCTGTCTCCTCAACTCAAGGAGATCAGCAAACTCTGCTGAGTCCGACCTTCTCTGTGCAGTGGCCTGAAAGCTCACCAGGTACCAGCTGAAGCATTCGTCAGGCTTATCTTAGTCCCTCACTGCCCCCTCCACCCTGCCTTTCTCAGAAATCTCCACCCTGTACTTCTTGTTTTCCAATGTCTGAAAACAAGTTTCATAGATTTTGACCAGGTTTTTTTGGTTGTTTAAGGGGGGAGGATAAATGTGGTTGTCAATATTCCATCCTGAGTATAGATGAAAATTCATTCCTTTGCCTTTAGACTCTTAAATCTAATGAGAACGTGAGCTCCTTAAAATTCAGCAAGAACAGAGCCTGGCACATAGTAGACACTTAATAATTTTTTTAATAAATGAAACAGGCAAATCCTGTTGCCTCCCAACATTATCCTCAATGAACTTTCCAAAACTTAAATTTTAACCATTTCTCTAAAATACCAAGAAAATTATTAACTCTATCCTCTAAAATATTGACTATCCTTTACTACATCCATCTTGGTGTGGTTATCATACGTCCATATTGTTCCTAAAATGTTTAGAAAAAGAAAAAAAGACCCTAGGAGAGGACCTACAGGACTGTAGTTACCTCTGGTTAACTTAATCTACTGATGATGTCTTGAGCAGAATCTCTCATCAGTTGTGTAACCATCAACTGGTGATCCAATCTTGTGGCCTAAATTTTCCTTAGAGGACATGCTTCATATGCCTCATCTGCCAAAATAATTTAGCCTAGCCCTGGTCTACCTCTATAGTTTATGACCTGAAGAATAGAAAATGCTCAGAAATGGCTAGTATTGGCATGTTGATTCTGTCGACTTCAAGCTACCATGCTAAGTGCTAAAAAAATATCTGGAATGAAATCATCTCCTAAATCAGATCCTCTTTTAGAAGAATAAAGTAAATTCGGTTCAAAGGTAATAACTGTATTATCACATAGTAGGTACTTGGGCTTCCTTCATTATCCCTATAGCTGGGCTTCTTTCACCCCTATTAGCACGTTTGATCTTTTCAAAAGGAGAATGTGACAAGAGTGGAACTACATATCTTATTCCAGCACTAAGAGGAAAAAACATCTGATGTGAATTAAATGGAATCACCTTTTAATTGAAAATAATTTTTCCCCAAGTTAAAATTCAGTGTAGTGTAGAGTAAGAATGCCACCTGACAAGCCACAACATAAGTGACATCTTATTGCTGCTTTTAATGGGAGCATTTCCCAACTTGCTGCCCTTGTTCTACACCCATTTTTCATCTTGGAATAATGAATCTGGATCTATAAGTACCAGAAGTTGGCACCACTTTGCTGACAGTCCCCAGACTCCTAGAGAGTTTATCATTAGCAAGGTAGATTAGACCTGGAAGAATGGTATGTTTGTAAAGGGTTTGGATATTTTTTTTCAGATTTTGATGAGAAATAACAATTTTTTTGCTTATTAGACTTACTGGTGAGTCAAAGTTAAGACACGAAATCCATTTTCGGATTTTTCTGGGGCATAATATATTAATATTTGAAAATTATCTTCCAATTGAGATATTCAAGTCACAATGTATTTCTCATATACATTGATCTAATACCTTCTCCCTTTAGACAGTTGAAACTGAATGGGAAAGAAAGGGATTTCTTAGTTTCTTTCCTTTAAGTAAAATAATTTAATTATTTTAAACTTTATGGAACACACTGTCCAAACAAGCCAATAAAGCAATGATAGTAGTAGCAAAGCAAAATTCTGTAAAGTTAGTTTCATTTTATGAAGGGCTGGAACATTTTGACCATAGAACTTCTGAGGTGCAGAAGGGGATGTAACATGGGGATGGAAGGGCTAGTTTAATTTCTTTTTCCTTCATTTTATTTGTACTAATAATTTGAAGGAGTTTTTCAAACTCCTTGGCTGTAATTATCAGGCCAAGAGATTTTAGTCGACATAAGGTTGCAACACTCAATACACAGGAAAAATGGGACAAATCAAAGTCAAAATAAGTTTCTCCTCCTGGAGCTATTAGGCAAGCAGGAACAGCTTGTTCACTAATTGCACAGATGAAGTCATTTTTGTTGTATTAAAGGCTTGACGTGAGAATCTTTCAGTTCCATCTTGGTCTGCTATATAACGCTGGTGACAGGTATTTAAGAACTGCCTGTTCTGTCCAAAACTTTCTGTCTACCAAGTACTATCAGACTGTCTATATACATAGTTAAACTGCTCCCAACTTCTTTGAAGCACAGCAGACCCTCCCTGTGGCAGACACACTTCAGGTTGTAATTCTCTCTTTCGGATTTCAAAGTCAGCATTTAACTTTTGAATTTTTTTCCCCTCACACTTCGAAAACAGTGAATAAGGTTTTGCTTTCTTTGAAGGGGCTACTTTTATTTTAAGGAAAACTTCCTGAATGCAAAAAACCTTGCAAACCATAATAAAATACTTTCCATGATGTCTTAGATGCTCAGTTAGGTTTGTTTTCCTTGTATGATCAGTTCTTTCTGGTGGCAAATCCTTGAGACTTATTTCACATTCTGTTAAATGCTAACACACACCATATTTGTAGAATCAGGGGGCTGTTGGTGTGAAGCAGAAAAGATCTGCAAAATTAGAGCAAATTAAGATAAAGGTCAACACTATGATCAAACATTACAATTTCTATTAGCCCACAGGAAAAAAAAAAAAAAAAGGCAGGAGCTGGTGAGGGAGGGGGGCAGTGGGCACTGGAAGCCCTACAGTGGAATCCAAGAATGCCTTTTCTGAAGTTACTTGCTATTCACCAATGAAAGCAAAGTGATCAAATATTCTGGTTTGGGGGAATTTGCAGTTGTTATTTGATGTTCTAAGAGGGATATTGGCTCCAAGTTCTTTGTGGGAGAGGAGTATTTTGCAATAACCTCTTCTTTAGAAAGGTTGAGTCTATTTAAACACATCAGCATACAACTTGCCCTAACAGGAAAGTTATTAATATGAAGTCTTTTTCCCTTCCCTTCTTCTTGCCTTTTAATGGCCCAAAATAACAAATTATTTCAAATTTTTTGTCTAAATAATTTTTATAATATGCAAATTGTACAGAAAACCATAGCCATTAAAACAAGCTTGCCGTTGCACTAGTCTCCATAGAAACACTGAAAGGCAGATAAACAATGCTGGACTAAAGATAAAGATGCATTCATCTTTTTATTAATTTTGAATTTCTTCCTAGTGCACATGTTGACAACTTCCCTACAAGGGAAAGGGTCAGAAAAATCAGATGAGAGGAACTATTTTATTTTTGCAATAATAAATAACACTGAACTTTCTATAGTAGTTCTGTCCAACAGAACAATAATATAAGCTACATAAATTATTTTAAATTTTCTAGTAATCACATTTAAGAAATGAATTTAATAATATATTTCACTTAATGCAATAAATCTAAATAAAATATTATTTCAACATAAAACCAATACAAAAATTATTAATGAGATGTTTTACATTATTTTCCTCATACTAAGTCTTTCAGAATCTAGTATGTATTTTATACTCACAGCAAATCAGAATTTGGACTATTTACTTTTTTTTTTCTTTTTAAGTTTTAAGTCCAACTCTTGATTTCAGCTCAGGTCATGATCTCAAGGTCATGGGATTGGGCCCTGCATCAGGGTCTGTGCTTACCAGGGAACACACTTGAGATTTTCTCCCTTTCTCTCTCTCCCTCTCCCTTTGCCCTATCCCCAGCACTCTCTCTCTCTAAAACAAATAAATCTTAAAAAAAAAAAAAAAAGAATCAGACATTTAACTAACTGAGCCACCTAGGTGCCCCTGGACCATTCATAGTTCAAATGGTCAATAGCTACACATGGCTAGTTGCTTACCACATTGGACAGAGCAACCCTATAGAGTAGGAAATATTCAATGTATTTAAAAAAGAAATAGAGTCTCTTCAATGAAGATCTCTTGCAGTTTTTTCCTTGGTCTTTTTCAAAACTACAATGGCCCTCTAAAGACTTGACATGTTCCTGTCCAGAATGATTATACCTCAGGGTGCTCTGCATCCTAGAGAAACGAGTCCACCAAAATCTGGTGATATTCTGCTTCTCTGTGTCTTCTATATTAACATTGTGTGCCAAACCAAAATGAATCTTGGTTTCTGGCTGTAGTATTAATCTTTTCGAGCCCTTCACACTTCAGAGCCTCTCGCCCAGTTATGATAGACTAAACGCTATTACCTACTTGAACTGCCTATCAACTATCACACACTCGGTGCCTGTTATAGGCCGAGTACTGGCTTAGTTCATGAGCTCATTTGCTCGGGTCCTCATCTGCTTTCAGCATGACTTCACTAGCATCCTCATCTCTCCCTCTATCTCCCAATTATCAAGTCATTCTCCACAGATCTACCAGAGAGTTTGCTTAAACATATCTGATTGTCTTGTTTCCCTAGTCAACCTCTGAGATGGCTCCCACTGCTAATAGATTGCAAACTCTTTAGTATTGCCTATGACGTCCATCCCACCTGGCCCCAATCTATCTCTCAAGTTACACCTTCACCTAGTGCCTTAATTGTATGGCCTCTCCCCCATACTCTCTCCACATGTGCTCCAGCCAAATGGCTTCTTGCCATCCCGTGACCATGCCTTATCTTTCTTTCTCACCGAGTTTCTATATAGTTTTTATATAGTTTCCTTTGCCTGGAGTGTACTTTTTCCTCTTGCTTACATGTCAAATCCTACTCATCCTTTCTAGAAAACTCAAGTTAGTGTCTTAGCTTCCCTAAGCTCCATTGGGAAGCTGCCTGCTAATTTGAAAGCATCTTTGTTTCTGATAGAAGTTAAGATCCATTTTCTGTTTGGGGGAAGTTTTCTGTTTGTTTTCTTGCTACCTGTCTTGTTTCAGAGAGAAGCTACTACTAATTCATGAGCAACTCCAATAATATTCAAACATCATAGAGCATTACTGTCCTAGTCTTATCAAGAGTAAACTCTCTCTGCACATCTAGGTGGCTCAGTTGGTTAAGCATCCAACTCTTGGTTTCAGCTCAGGTCAGGATCTCAGGGTCATGAGTTCAAACCCACATTGGACTCTGCACTCATCAGGGAGTCTGCTTGTGATTCTCTCTCTCCTTTTGTTCCCCATGTTCCCCATGTTCACCATGTTCTCTATCTAAAATAAGTAAATCTTTTTTTAAAAGAGTAATCTCTCAGAAAAAACAAGTAGAAGTGTTGTTTTGTTTTGTTTTGTTGTGTTTTTTTTTTTTTACGCTGCACTTGAAAGCTGTTTGGAAATAAAAATGAACTATTTTTAATATAGTCTTGTCAAGAAGGGACTTAAAATAAGACATGGACCTCTTAACTCCTTTTGGGGGGCTAAGTATACATAAGCATTCATTTTGTAAGTATTTGTTATCCCTTTTGTAAGTATTTGTTATCCCTGCCCTGAAGTGCTCTTCAGGGCAGTTTTTCTTTCATGGGTTTTTACAGCAGATCAATCAACAATTCACTCTCACACCTCAGCATGTCCCAAGTCACACCCACACCATTTATTTAAACCTGCTCTCTGGACACTTTGAGTTCTGGAAAGGACATCACTTAGAGTTGTACCCAACATATCCTTCTCTGTCACTCCAGACAACAAATAAATTGCCAAGTCCTCTTATTCTACATCTGTAGCCTCTTTGCCAATCATTCCTTCTCTGCTATTTCCAGTTCAGGCCCATGTTGCCTCCCACCTATCCCCTTGAAGTCACCTCCAGCCCTGTTTCCCTTCAACTCCTAAATTCCAACACTTACAGATGTCTAAAGCCCAGCTCTAACTAAGGATGTCACCTCCCAGCTCAAAAACCCCCAGTTTCTCCGTATCACCTAATAAACAAAATCCAAATTCTTGAGCCTGATGTTCAAGGCCCACCCACACTCTTACCCCAATATAACATTATAATGTGATTTCTTCCTACTCCCCTACATGTACTTCAGCCAAAATGTACTAATCATATCCCATATACAGCCTTCCCATTCTAGCATCTTGGCTTTGTGTGTACTGCTCTTGTCTTTTTACTTTCCTTACTTCTTGCTGGTCAAAATATGACCTCATCCTTCACGGTCTAGTCAAAACTACTACCTCTTCCATGAAGTCCCTCTGGATTTTCCAGCAGGAAATCTTTTGGTCCTTGTACATACTTTGTTAATCTGTTATGACTCTTACTACAGTTTACATTTTAAGCTTGTTTTGTGTGTATTTATATCAATAGCTTATCTCTGCTAAGATTATAAAGTTCACTTCAGTGATTCAACAAATATGTGTTGAGTGCCTACTAGGTGCTAGTGCAATACAAAAAATAGTGATCAAGCCAGACAGAGTATTTATTTTAGAGGCCCATCCTAGGACACCTACCATATATCTTGCAATTTGTAAGCACTCAGTGATTACTTGAATACATATTTGAAAGACATATTTCCAGACTAGAAAAGTAAGAATAAGAAGTAAATTTAAGAGCCTTCAGAGCAGCTGAACTAGGAGTTCACAACAGCTAGAAGTCTGTCTCTTGTCACTTTAGCCATAGAGACCCCAGCAAGCCCTTACACAGAGCCCTTTGCTCTCAGTTACACACATCTCCAACAATAATAATCATGACAACAACCACAACAGTGAGCTTGGACATATGATTTCCAAATTCATGTCAGATGAGAAGCAGCAAATTAAGAGCAGGGAATAGAAATGGTACAGTCAGTCACATTTCACAGGGCTTCAGTGAAATGGACAGTCCAACAGCAAGGGAGGACCCAGAAAAGCTAAAAAACAAAACAACAATTAAAAAGAAAAACAGCAGTCTGCAGCCATTTAAACTAGGGACAAACAGTTCTGCATACCTCTGGAGGGCCTGAGGACTTCTCAGTGTGATAGCATACTACTACTTTTAATGACAAGTCATCAAGCTGAATTATGTTTATAGAGCAGTATTTTAGAAGGCAAAGAAGATTAATATGTTGGAAATGTTTCCATCCAAGATAATTAAAACTTTTGGTGTTTAAAATAATGAATCCTCAGCCCTCTATTAAACTCAGTTATTCAGAACGACTCTCTCCCACCCCCAACCCGCAGGCTTTGGAGCCAGGGTTTTATTGTACTTCCTTGCATTTCTTGATTCATTTGCCTCAGAACATTTGTTGGCTCTCAGCATTTAGTTCAATTTTCATTCAGTAAGTTTCATTCCCACTTTATTTGCACAACACTCTAAAAGGGCCAATGGAGGACACAAAAGATTTGAAAATTCTAGACCCTAGTCTTGTCTTCTTGATGCTCAGAGTCTAGTTTAGGATAGAAAACCTACATCCTTGAACCAACATCAGGATACAATAGAGTGAGATGTAGATAAGTGTATAGTGAAACAAACTTTGCAATAAAGGATTGTCTGGGAAAGGAGTAAGGCAAATCAGGAAAGATTTTTAGAGCCTCTGAGCCAGAAGTGGAGGATTTGGGAAGGGCATTTTAGTAAAGAAAACAGACCAAAGAAGAGTGACGACTCTAGGCAAGAAAGAGCAAACTCCGTGTAGGCAATAGTAAAGAGCTGCCCTGATAGATGAACTGAGGGCCCTGCTTGGGGAAATTGAGATAAATTTGAGGCATTTCCACAGTTTTATACAAATCCCTATCTTCTTTCTAAAGTTCTGTCTTGAGCTGCCATAACAAAATACCATTGACTGGGTGGCTTAAATGAAAGACATTTATTGTCACAGTTCTGATAGCTGGGAAGTCCAACATCAAAGTAATGGCTTGAGTACCTCAGTTTCTGGTGAGTACCCGGTTCCTGGCTTGCGGACAACGACCTTTTTTGCTGTGTCCTCACATAGGGGAGTGGGAAAAAGCAAGCTTCATGGTGTCTCTTCTTATATGACACTGATCCCATTGTGAAGGCCCCCCTCTCATGACTTCCTCTAACTCTGATTATCTCCCAAAGGCCCCATCTCCAAGTACCATCACATTGGGGGTTATCCCTTAAACATATAAATTCGGCAAGAGTAGGGGAGCCGGGGGTGAGGACGTAAACATTCAATCTGAAATAGGTCATATGAATGTAAATTCCTCTTTGAAAAGCCAAAAAAAAATCAACTTCGATGTATAGATTGGTAATATCTTCAATCGTGTCATTTTGCTAGAGAGTTTATGTAACAGCTACTTGCAAACTACAAAGCTGTCTTGATTTTCTTTCTCTAAGTTCATTTTACAAATGAAATTACGGGAAATGTAGGTTCTCTTTTGGTTAGAAGCTGTAAAGGATCTTACTTCTAGAAGACATCATCTAGAGCTGTGGATGAGTCTGGAGCCTTGTGTGATGGTTAACAAATTCTACGAGTAATTGAGAATGAACACAAACAATGAGTTTACTTTCTACAGCTTATTATCGGATCAGGACTGGAGATTTATCAGCCTCTTAAAATGAGGCTCTACCATGGTGAATGCTGTGAATTGTGTAAGTCTGATGATTCACAGTCTTACCCCTAAAACAGACCTGTACCCCTAAAACAAATAATATATTACATGTTAATTAAAAAAAGAAAGAAAAGCAAAAAATAAAAATAAAAAAATGAGGCTCTATTAACTGTGCTTTTACCTTTCTCACTAGACTGTCAACTCTGGTGGGTTTAGTGTGTTCCCCAGCTACTAGACCATCACCCACCACGGAAATGGGACTTACTGCGAAATTAACAGCTGAATAAATGATTGAATGCAAGACAAATAATTTTATTAACATTTGACTAAAGTAAAGTCACATATTTCTCAAAATTAACTTAGCCTGAACTGGCTGAGATTCTTGTGATCATGACTTTTTAACAAATTAAAAGCAAACCACACAATCAGGGATTTTAAAGTAATTTTTTCCCAGACATGTTTGTTGTAAATCCAATACACGTATCCTGTTGAATTGGCTGCTTTGTGTAATTGAGAGCCAATTTCAACGTTCACATGACAATGAAAATCTCAAGTTTAAATTTATTAATATATTGTCTTGGCAGAACACCAGGCCTCTTAATAGCAAAATATGGAGAGAAAGGATATTAGTCTCCAAAGACTTGAATTTGATTTCAAATATAAACTGATGTTATTCTTAAAAATATCATTCACAAGAAGACATAACTGTGGAGCTGTGGACTATAAAGTAATTTAAATGAAAAATAATCCAAAAGACTGAGAAGCAAAGTTTCAGTATGGTAAGTAGTTGGAAGGCCAAGGGGCAAAATATTTAAGTGTTTTAGGGCCCACCTGAGCAATTCAAGTTCTGAATAGTTGCTGACTCACTGATCAGATAACTCCTAATCTACACATCCTTAACAAATAATTTGCTAAATGTACTAGGATATGAAGCAGAAGCAATGCATATTCATCCAGATGAATCCCAGGAAAGGAGACTGCATCATTGCTAATAACCATGGCTGGCATTTATTGAGCACATAGCAGGTATCTGTCCAGCACTATGTCAAGTGCCATACATACTTTCTAATCCTTATAAACCCACCATTGAGCAGATGAAGAAACTAAAACTTAAAAACAGGTTAAGTAAATTACTCCAAATCAACAAGTCTGTAAAGGGCAAAGCGAGATTTTTGCCTTCACTATGGGCCATTCCATTCGATTCCACTGCTCCCCAAAAGATGGTCCTTGAAATGACAACATCAGCATCACCTCAAAAGTAGTTAGAAATCAAAATCTCAAACCCCATCCAGACTTACTGAATCAGATTCACTGATTGTGGGACCTAGGAAATCTGTTATTAACCAACTCTCCAAGAGGTTCTAAAGTATGCTTGAGAAGCACATCTCCATTCTACTCTATTTCTCCAAACTTTAGCAAATATGTGTATTTCATTTGTGCCAGTGTAGATTCTTACAAAACCCAGAAAATTACCACATCAATTTATTTGAGCTATAGGAACAATAGTCACTACACTGGTGACCATAATTCCTACCAATAAAATATATAAAATGAGCCCCAAGGAAAACAACCCAATAGCATTACCCATCTAAAATATGAACAAGGGCTACAGTGATTGGAATTCTTTCAAGACCTGACTACACATATTGATCTGGGATTAAAACAGTAACCACTTAGCTCATTCTAAGCTGTAACAGATAAAATAGATTTTTAATATAAGTTCAGAACTGAATGTCTTGCCAAAAGGGCAAGAGGAGCCATTCTGTGTGCTGTGACAAAAGTGAAATATAATATATGAAAATGACAATCAGAATTCCAATCTATTGCTATGCATAGTTGTCTTGCCAAATAATGAAATGTATTGACATTGCTGCTGAGCTGTCATTGGCAAGTTACACAAACATTGGGATTTTCTAAGCAAAGTTACTGGAAGTCATTCAAATATTTATAATGGTGTAATGGGTGAACTGGAGACTTTCTCTTTCAAAAAAATTTTGTTCCAAACTTCTTGATGAGAAAACATTTGGAATAAAGAACAATAGATTTATATACAGACTTATGTGGCTGAAATTGATTTTTGTTTCCCTGGGAATTTAAGAATATTTTTAATAATTGAGAGCTGGTGTACAGCTGCAAAAGGTTGGCTCAATACAGAGCTAATATTTATGCTTTCTAGATAGAACAAACGAGAATTCTCTTTCTGTTTTCTATCTTAACTTATGTTGAAAGCCTGGCAACACTGAGATATAATACTTGCTTCTTCAAAATGTTTTTAAATTAAAAAAAATGTTTTTAAATTGTAGTTCACTGGTTTGTATTTCATCTTGAAGCTGCTTTACTTATAATATTATTAAACCTCAAAGAAATCCATATGGTGGAAGAGAATGCAGAAATTTTGTAATTTCACTGTTTTTTTCTACTTTAGTAGAATTTATGTGAAACTGAAAATTGTCCAAGTCTGTGTTTTGTCTCAAGGTGTATGTCTATACCTTGCAACAGAATAGCTTAAAGAGATGGGTAAATTATATTAACACAATAAACTTTATGGCTAGCATTTAATTCTGCAGAAATTGCCCTCTTTCTAATAGGAGTGTGAAGGTTTATGTAGATACTTACTGTCTCTATATTTAAATAAAGCAAGCCTAGCCTCAGAAAAATACAAACATAGTTTTGTCTAAATGTAGACCCAGCAATATTGTTACCAGCAGCTCCTACTTCTTAATAATTTCTAGGTTCTTTTCTAGACTTAGACTTACTTTTTTATTTCTACTGCTTATCATTTGCCTACTCTATTGAGGACCTACTAAGGACCACCCTTATGCTATTGCTTTACCTGGAATCATGTGTACAGGTGCAATACTCTGACATATGATAACCACTTGAGCAAATATTGTTATTTGCGTACATCTGCCAAGGAACACAGAATTTTCCTGTAGACAAAATATGCTTCCTGGATACTACCCTCACTAGCAGAGTTTTGACATCATATGCATTACCTTTTAGCAAAAAAAAAAAAAGTAAAAGCAGGAATCCAAATGGTCAGTATAATGTAGAGGCTAAAATTATGGACACTGGTATCAGATAGCCTTGATTCCAATCCTTGATCTATTGCTTACTACCTATGTGGCCTTGAACCAGTCACTGTAGCTGCTTGTGCCCCCATTTTTTATTTCATAGAGCTGTCGAGCAGATTTACTCAGAGAATGCTCAGAAAAGTGCCTGGTGTGTGGTAGGTAGGTGGTCAATATATGAATGCCATCATTGTTATTCTCTAGGCCTGTTCCATCACATTTCCCATCCATTGTAAAATGGATGCAATAAACAAACAAATCTTATGGAATTTCTCTTGTAGGGAAAGCTAGAGGTTCTATGAGGTCAATAACCATGTACGTCTTTTCACTATTGTATCCTAGCACATAGTATAGATGCCTGACATATAATAGATATGAACAAAAATTTAAGTGAATGAATAAATAAATCATATATATAAAGCATTTGGCACAGTGTGTTCAATAAATGAGGGCTATTTTAACTATTTTTAACTATCTAGTGGGATCCTTAATAGAGCTTTTGTTCAAGCCTGACCTCTGTCCATAGTACTGGGAAGTCTTTACTGGGCAGTCTTCACTTCCTGGAACTCAGACCTCCAAGAAGCTCTGTCCAGTGGCATTATGGAATTACTCCTTTGGGGGCTTGTGGGTGACTCAGTGGGTTAAGGCCTCTGCCTTTGGCCCAGGTCATGATCTCAGGGTCCTGGCATCAAGCCCCACGTTGGACTCTCTGCTCAGCAGGGAGCCTGCTTCCCCCTCTCTCTGTGTGCCTCTCTGCCTACTTATTATCTCTCTCTGTCAAATAAATAAATGAAATCTTAAAAAAAGGGGGGGGGGGAATTACTCGTTTGGCCTTGAAAGGAATTGGTGGTAAGATCATTGTGCCAGAAATCTAGGATATTAACATTCGTGTCCTAGCTTAACAATTTCCTACTTGTGTGATCTTAGATAACTCATTTTATCTCTTTGGGTCTATTACTTCTATTGTAATTTGAATAGTTTGAATTGAAAGATCCTCTTGTACCATTGGCTCTCTATAATTTTGCAAATTATGTCATAACTCATTGTTCCTGAACATATGAAAAATTTTTATGGCTTATCCCTCATGTATATAGCATGCCTATACACACACACACACAGGTGTATGTATGAGTCAACACTACCTGTTATGAATTTTTTTATCCAGTTCAGGAACTTTTCTTCTGAAATAAAAAAATTCCTCTTTCCATTTGTACCTTTTTTGGCAACTCCTGCATGAGAGTTCACTAAGCTTCAGGATGAAAAAGGAGTGTGAAGAGTGAGCAGAATGTTCTTATAGGCCAGGTGTCAGTACATATCATTTCCTACTCACATTCCATTGGCCAGAATTTAGCCATATGGCCACATATAACTGCAAGGAAGGCTAGGAAAAGCAGTCTAGCTGAGTGCCTAATAAAAAAAGGAAATAGGGTATAGGGAACACACAGCAGTTTCTGTCCCACTCTAAATGCATACTTCCCATCCAATCTTATGGGGTTAACAGAATACAGGGCCCTGTAGAGGGCCAATAAATGATTGCTCTTGTTACAATTGCTACATCTGGTGTAATCTAATAACCATTATCTGAGACACTATGTAGTGCACAGCCAAGTGTTAATTGTGGGCTGTGATAAATAAAACATGACTTCTGCCCCTAAGAATTTTGCCCTAAAATTGAGCTCTCAACCAACTCTAAAATTGAGAAGACTAAATTAAGAATTAATTAGAGGTGACAATATTTTTAGCATATATTTGATTATATGCCTGTCTGCCCTAACTTTAAGCCTCTCAAGACCAAGACCTCATAACATGTATTTGTGGTCTTCATTCAGTGCCTAGCATATAACAAGTATTTTAGAAGTGTTTTTTAAGAGAACAAAACAAAGAACTATGTTGAAGGAGTACAGTGAATGAAATAATTATGTGTTGTTATAGGTTGTGCACTATACAACTCTAGGAGGTGCAATTCACATTGTGGTCATTGTGAATGGCTCTCCTTAGGGTTGTATCGTATACAATCAGCGCATCTGTATGTGACAGCCCTGGGTTAAAAAGCAACCCAAAAATGCATCCAGGAGAACATGAAAATTGAACTGGGCTTTGAGAATTTCTACATATGAAAAAGGCGAAGAAAGGTGTTCCAGGGTAAGGAAAGAAGCCCATCCAAAAGCCCAGAGTTCTAGAAAGGCAGCTGGTAGATCAGGTATCTGAGAGTTAGGCTGAGATAGGGAAGTAATAGACAAAAGGTGAAGTTACTTTGTTGCTCAATAGTGAAGGGTATTGATTACCACACTAAGACGTGTGAAGTTTTTTGGTAAACATTCTGAACTTACTGTTGTTTTTGGAGAGCAGAAATAATGTGTGCCCACTCATGGTTTAGGGACATCATTCTGACCATCATGTGGAAGATGAAGAAATGATAGGCAAGGGGATTGTGTGGGAGACTACCACACTGCAGCTGAGAGATGACAAAGATGTAACAGAGTAGTTAGGACGAAGAGGACAAGAGGACTTTGTGGCTTATTGGCTGCCCCAGGTGACAGAGAGGAGCAAAAAAATACTCCGGGGTTGTTGTGGAAGATAGTGTGGACAACGCATTGCAGAAAGAGAACAGGAGTTTTAGAAAGGAAAGTTACTAAGTTTCGTATGTGTTGCATTTGAGTTGCCAGCAGGATATCTGTATAAATACCCAGAAAGAAGGGAGATGATTTCTGAGCTATCAGCACAGGGCACCGGCATGAGTGTACAGAGCAGTGGTTCTTAACAGGTTGTGTGTGTATGGGGCGGGGGGAGCTTCATCTGGCTTACCTATCACTGACTATGAAATGAACTACCACACGAAGCTTAACACAACCGCTTCTCTTGCTCATGATTTTGTGGGTCAGGGTTTGAGGAAGGACTGGAGAGGCTAGGTAGTTTGTTCTACATGCTCTTAACTATAGTGGCTGGGCCTGGAAGGATCCACTTCCAGGATGGTTCTTTATTCAGACATGGTGCCTTCATGCTCCATGAGGTCTTATCATTTGAGGTGCTCCCTATGGCTTGAGTTTCTCATGCCATGGTGGTCTCAGGATATCTGCTCACACTTCTTACAAGAGGTAGGAGTTTAAGCTACCAGATCAGTAAGAGCCATGCTTAGAACTGGCACAGTGTCACTTCTGTTACATTTTATTGGTCACAGGGCTTGATCACATTCAAGAACTTGAGAAATAGATTCCACCTCTGGAAGGGGGAAATGGCATGGATACATTGCAGAGGGGTATGTGGGATGGGAAATATTTTGGGGCCATCTTTCAAAAATATTATTTGCTTACAGGGGTGTCCATCAAAGTCACCTGAAGGGATTTTTCAATTTATGGCTACTATGCTTCTAAGTTTTTTTTAAATTTTTTGTTTTTTTGTGATTTTATTTTTAAGGAATCTCTACACCCAACATGGGCTCAGACTCATAACCCTGAGATCAAGAATTGAATGCTCCACCATCTAAGCCAGGTGCCCCTATTTCCAAGTTTTAAATAGGTTATACAAGAAATTCTGACGCATATCCCTGACTAAAACCCACTAGTATAGAACAGAAAGAAAAAGTGCTCAGAAATGAAATGTAAAAGGAAGAACAACTGAATAGGGAGCTCCTGCTGATAGACCAGAGCTGAAAGAAATGAGCTTGAGGCATGGAAGCCAGAGCAGGAGAGAATTCAAGGAGGGGTGCAGTCAGAAGCACCAAATGCTATAGAGGTAGTGAAAGTAAGAAGTAAGCAGAGGTTGCTGTATTTGGCTTAAAAATCTCCCCAGGCATCCCTGAACTCTATTGCAGTTAGGGTTGGGATCCCAGTTCTGAAGCTTGCAAACTGAGTCTGCAGCTAGAATAGGTTCCTTTTGCAATGAGTCTACCGCATCAAGTATAGAAAGCACATTAGGCTAGGACTTGAGAGAACTAAGTTCAGATTCTGACTTGGCTGCATATTCACTCTATGACTCTATGCAGGTTACCCAGTCTCTCTGGGCTTCAGACTCCTTTGCTCTGAATTCTATATTAATATTTAAATCGCCATATTCTGTTCTTGTTTGCATTCAACAAATGTTTATTTTCTTGGGATATTTTTACACAAGACTTGAAAATACTCTCTCTTTTTTTTTAATGTGGTATTACTTGGGACCAGAATAAGGGAAAACATCTGCTTTTATTTCTTTTTTTTTTTTTGACAGAAATTCTAAATATTTATAATTTACATGAAAAAAATTACAGCAGTCATACTGGGTTTCTTTCAAATGTGAAGGGAGAGGGAAGGTTTTGCAAATGAAAATGATAGAAACCACCTTAGTAGGAAAATAATCTGAAGATGGTGCTTGGTCAGAATGACTCAAAAAAGTCCCCAAGTCCTTGTCTTCACCAGGATGTCCTGTTAGGTTGGTAATATAAGAGAGATGTAGGCTGATAAACTCTCTGGAGAGTGCTGTCAGATGGATTACAATGACTTTGCTTCACGCTCCTCAGTCCCTTACGAATGAAACTAGTGAGACAGTGGGATAAGCCTAGATGCTCCTGGATCAGCCACTGGGGAGACCCTCAAGCAGTACCCTTCCAACCCAGCCCCCAGCAGGACTCTCCAGGCATCTGCCGTTAGCAACACCAAGGCTAAAACAGTTTACACAGCTGGGCCTTAGTTCCATGAGGCTCTTCATCCTTTGTAGTCTGATTCTCAGTGCTACTTTGGGAAACCTCTGAAGATGGGGTGCTAATTTAGCTCCAGTCATCAAGTAAATTACTAATCAACCCTCCCACTTCCAAATCCAGACCTTTTTACTTCAGGCTGGTCCCTTCCTCTATCTCCCTAGCTACTACTCACTGCTCATTCCCCACTCCATGTCTTCTTTCTTCTCTTTCTCTTTCCCTTTCCTCTTTCTCTTTCCCTTTATCATATCCTCATCAGAATTCAGAGCCAGGGTAACTTCTGCCTCTCCTTGGAGCTTCACCTGCCAACTCTAGGCCTCCAAGCCCCTCCCCCTCCCCCATACAGGCATAAGTTACCCACTAGGCAGGCTGAGTATGTGCCTAGAGCACTTGTAAGTCAGGGGTCTCAGCCATCCCATCCCTACCCCCACTCCACCACACACACACACACACACACACACACACACACACACACAGAAACCTCAGCTTTAATGAACGTATACAGAATTTTGAAGTGGGAGAATGTAAAAAGATTTTAACTTTAGCATATGGAACCCTTGTGACATTTCAAGAAATAACGTTTGTGGGGCACCTGGGTGGCTCAGTGGGTTAAAGCGTCTGCCTTCGGCTCGGGTCATTATCACAGGGTCTTGGGATTGAGCCCCACATAGGGCTCTCTGCTCAGCAGGGAGCCTGCTTCCTCCTCTCTCTCTGCCTGTCTCTCTGCCTACTTGTGATCTCTCTCTCTCTCTCCCTCTCTCTCTGTCAAATAAATAAATACAATCTTTTAAAAAAAAAAAGAAATAACGTTTGTTATTTGTAGGGAGAGGCACAAAAGGAGTATTCTTTGCTTAATTTATACTGATCTTTAAAGTTCTTAATTTTATACTAATCTTTCCTCTGAAATTACATTGCACTCATTGTGTTCCCCGTAGACATTGGCATTTGTTTATTGTCACATGTATGATCTAGTGGCTGAGCACGTGGATTCTGAAGTCAGACTGATGTGCTGAAATCTTGACTCTGACACTCACTAGCTCTGTGACTTTGGGCAAAGTATTTGTGATAGATAACCTCCAATCATAGCTGTCATAACTCCTTCACCCCGCCACTCCTCCATTGAGAAGTGAAACTTGTTTCCCCTTAAATTTTGCTGGGCCATTCAGCTCAGGTCATGATCCCTGAGTTCCGGGATCGAGTCCCACATCGGGCCCCCAGCTCCACGGGGAGTCTGCTTCTTCCTCTAACCTTCTCTCCTCTCATGCTCTCTCTCACTTTCTCTGTCTCTCAAATAAATAAATAAAATAAAATCTTTAAAAAAAAAAATTTTGCTGGGCCAGTTACTGGTTTGACCAACAGATCATGGGAGAAGTTACCTTCTGAGATTTCTGAGCCTGGGCCTTAAGAGAACTGGGAGTTTCCATTTCTTCCCTCTTGGAGAGTTCCTTCTTAAGAATCTAGCTTCCATCCCACGAGAGACAATGGAGGAGTATAGATGTCCTCTGGTGGACAGTCTCAACTGGGTTCCCAGCTGATATCCAACACCAGTTGCTAGCCATGTGAGCAAGCCATCTTGGATGTGCTAGCTCTGTCCAGCCGCCAGATAAGTGTAGCCCCAGATGGCCTCATGCGGCGCAGAGCTGCCCTGCTGAGCCAGGCCAACTCAGAATCGTGAGACATAATAAGATGGTATTACTTCAGGCCACCAAGTTTTAAGGTGGTTTGTTATATAGAAATAGATAATCAAAACAATATTTAACCCTACTTAGATTTGGTTTCTTCCTCTGTAAAATGGACTCAATAATGGTACCTATTTCATGGTATTGTTTTCAGGATAGAATGAGATTAGTGGTAACTGCTTAGTGATATTACCATTACTATTTTTTTTAATCATGCAAGGAAGGCTCTGTCACTGGTTATAAGAGTTCAAGAATCAGAGTGCAGGAGGTGGGAGAAAGCAGGGGAGAAAAGGAAGGTGTAAGAAATAAATGGAACTATTATTTATTGGGAACCTACTAGATTCCAGGTATTCATATATATGCTCTCCCTTACTCTTGACAGATAACTCATTAGGGACATGTTATTATCCGTAGCATAGAGTGGAGACTCAGAGAAATTAATCTACCCAGGGTACCACAGCCAGGACATAATATAAGTGGGCTTCAAAGTGGGCTATGTGATTTTTTTTTCACCTTCCCACACATTTTGGACAGAGGGGCTTCTCTAGATCTTTCAAAGTGTAATTTCTGCTTTTAATAAGAAATTGCATATCCAAACAGATTCTAATCAACTCAATCAATATTCTCCCTCAGATAGGAACACTGAGGAAAACTTAAGAATATACTCTGAAGTCCTTCACTTCCAGTAACAAATTATTACAAATCTAGTACCAAGGAATTTAGATAAACTTTCATGAAACTAGTTATTTTCAGCTTATATCACTTCTCAGAAAAACAACTTCCAGGCATGTAAAGTTGTAGTGCCTTTTATTTTTTCCTAAAATACCATCTTTAGCCCTCTAAGAAGTGCTTCCGCATTAAGCCTATATACATTACTGCTTAATTTGTAAATAAGAAGTTAATGTATCTTTCCTCACAGAGCCAGTTTCCTTGGTAAGGTCAGCACAATACTGATAATAAAACCTATAAACCTATATTAGACACCTCAAACCGGGCCTCTGAGATTCTGGCTGAAAGCTCACAACAGATCTGGGTCCAATAATAAAATTCTCCTCGAATCTGGGAGCACTCAACTCATTCCTCCCTTCTCAATCTTTTAAGTGTCTCCTTCCCATGCTCCTTCTTTTCCTTTCCCCAGTTCCTTGCAAAATCTTGTTCCAAAATGTCAGTCAACCATCAGCTAATGGGATCAGAAGTTGCTTCACAATCAGAAAATCTCCTGTTCCCCTGCCCAGGGGCCCCCATTACTATCCTGTGTCCCAAGATGACCTCCAGCATCCGTGATGTAAGAAGACATTTCAAAGCAGCTTTATAAACGGAGAAACTCATTTGTTATTTTTTCAAGGGACCAAGAAAAGAAAATGTTATGAACAGGGAAATTGTTGGTGGGTCATTGGCCGAGACACTGAAATTTGAACATTGAACAATTAATTTGAGGATAATATAAACAGGTTTCATTATACAGATTTTAGGAATATGATATGAATAGTCTGTTGTTTTGAATTCTAGAATGTTCCTCCCCCTACCGCGCCCCACTCCCACCCTTTCTTACTATGACTTGGCATTCTCCCTCTTACTACTCGACTCTGCTGGTTGTTTTCTCCATCTACGCCTGCTGTTGGGAGTGCAGATGAACTCTGCACTTGGCTTCATGTGATTGCCTTGCCTACATTTATTCTGGTTTCCTATTGTATTGCTGACACACATTTTTAAGGGTTCCATTGTGTTAAGCTTTTTTCCCTATTCAAAAAAATTGACTTTTCAAAGGAATATTTTAAAAAAATTTTTAATGTTTCTCTATAGCTCTTTGTCCTGTTTCACAATTATAGCCATGCAATCCATAAGGAACCTATTAATATGTAAGAGGCTTTGAAGCTACTAGATGTGTGTGTGTGTGTGTGTGTGTGTGCGCACATGTGCACACATGCGCACTGTTTTTTTTCCTTCTCACAGAATCTGGCTGCTGCCAACCACTGATTTAGGAATGTTTAGGGTATATGCCAACTCAATAATCAAAATCATTTTGGTACTGGGAACCCAACCACAGTCTCTGTAGACCAGTGGAATTTATTGCTTGCTCCAGTATTAAGTAATAGTACCAACAACATTTTGAATAAAGAAAAGTCTGATAGGATGTGAAAGAATGTCAGGATAATTCATTTTGATCATAAAACAATGCTTATTCTGAATTGAAATTCTAAAGGCACAAATAGCCTGATAGTCCATGACTTCCTTCCCTAGACCTGGTATAGGAATATGATTCATAGTTACTTCAGGATTGAGGATTCATATAAAGGCTGATTTGCTGCTATATACACATCCCTGTTTTCATTCCACAAATATGTATCTAGTACTGATTATGGGCCAAGCACTAGCCAAGGCACTGGGACTGCAGTGGTGAACAGGATAAACACAATTCCAGGGGGTGCCTCTGTGGCTCAGTCATTAAGCATCTGCCTTCAGCTCAGGTCATGATCCCAGGTTCCTGGGATAGAGCCCCACATTGGGCTGCTTCTCCCTTTCTCTCTCCCTTGGTTTGTGTTCCCTCTCAAGCTAACTCTCTCTCTCAAATAAATAAAATCTTAAAAAAAATAAACACAATTCCTGCCACATGGCACTTTCTGAAGGAAGATGTCTTGGCTGCATAGATTACTTGCTGTTAAGACATTTGAGGCGCGTGTATAATGAAGCAATAGTGAAGCTAGCGTCCTACTGAACTGTGTTCTGATCCAGGCTATACCACTCCAAGCTGTTTCATCTTGTACAATTTATGTGGCCTCACTTCAGATTCTAAATTCGGATAGAACTTACATCATAGGGTTATTGTTGAGGGTAAGTGAAAAAAATCTTTGTACAAATTTTAGCAAAGTGCCTAGTTAATAACCAGTAGTAGTCGTAGTAGTAGTAGTAGTAGTAGTAGTAGTAGTAGATGATGAGAGCCCCACTGGCCTTCAGCAAAGAAGGGTAAATTTCCTCATTCTTGACACAGCAAGTTCGTGGGACCAACCATCACTGGAAAGTCACAGATCTAGCCCACCCTGGAGTCTCTTAAAATTTGAGGAAGAGAAAAAGAAAGTGTTGCCCAATGCTCAGAACCACATCCTTTGCTTCTAAATTTACAGTTCCTCCTACTGCTCATGGAGGAAAATGTAGCTCCTTCCTCCCCAGGAGGGTAGTTGCCAGCTCCACTGTGGTGGGGATTGTTCACACTACCTGAGCCCTGACATTTCAGACCCCATAAGGTGCAACCCCCTTCATCATCCCTGAGATCTGCCACCAGTAACTGGGTCAGTGGAAGCACACCCTGCTCTGGTATGGACTCTTCCCACACACTCTGCCCCTTCTATTTCAGCAGGATCCCCATCCTGCTCCATATTGAACCTAAAACAGCAGATCTAGAACTTCCAAGGTTGCTGGGACCTTCAGGGCTCACAAGAAACCCATCTTTCTGATGGATCCTGGATTGTCTTTCCCTTTGGGACAGCCCTAATTTCAAATACTTATCTCCAAAAGAGCACTCAACAATTATCGCATGGCTGCCATGTGCCCTGATGTTTTGACTGAGACAACATGATTACCAGATCTAACCAGATCTCTCCCAGAATAGTCACAAGGTTCTCCTGGGCAAATGAGGGTTACTCTGCCCAAGATATGATGCAGGGAAGAAAGCTGTTTCCATTTTGTTCCTCTGCTCCTGTCCTTCTTCAGAGGCTATGTCTTCTACCCATCAGGAGAGAGAAGTTTGCTTGGTTTCCATCCTAGGGATCTAGGTGCAAAAAGAACCTACATGCAAAAAAGAACCCACTGGAGCCAATTTGCCCACTCTCTTCCCTATGAAGAGGGCAGACACAGAAAATTTCCCCAGATCCTGCCCAGCTCATCTACCTCTAGGGGGCCTTACCATAACTGATGTGTGGGAGGAAAACAAACTTAAATGAAATAAACATGAACCTCCTCCTAACAATAATAGTGCTATTAATCCAATACTTACTGAATGCCAATTAACTACGTGGTGCCAGAGGAGAGACAAATCCTAGCCATCCTCTTGGTAGTATAGCAAGATGCTGGCTTAGCAGGTCTATGCTAGCTTGAGGGAAGAACAGGCTGATGCCAGAGGCTAATCTCTAGAGGCTTCAAACAAGACTGTTTCCCCAACCAGGAAATTTCCTGTATCACATAGTATACAATGTGTTCTCTGCCATCCTTATAAATCCATAGAGTAGTACAGGGAAGGGTCCTTTCCTTGGAGCCATTTTCCAAGGGCATCCAGCTGTGGTTAGTCAAGCACATCTCCCTCTGTTGGATGATGGCAGCCCAGGGTAGCCATAGGTTCTGCAGCCTCTTATGTGGAAGCTTCCCCAGTAAACCGTACTTTGCTTTTTGAAGGGACTTTAAGAAGGGACTTTGACAGGTTGTCACGGCATCCCCACTTTAGGCAACAGATGATAATCTTAACTAAGATGCATACTTCTGCCTAGATTAGCAAAGTCCTGGAGGGTCACTCATAGAGGGGGTGCACACTGGTTCCTGGACCCTCACTTTCACTCTTCAGGGAAAAAAGAAGTCCCCATAGATGACTGTATCTAACGAGAACCTGCACTAGGAACAAACCCAAAATAAGGATATATTCACTAATAAATTTGTAACAATAATAATAATAAATTCACTAATAAGGGAACTAATTTACTAATTTTTGTGGAGAATGAGCCACCCACTCTTTATTCACATTGATTCATTTAAGAAAGTTAACAGAAAATATATATCCATATTACCCACAATGTATTTATATCTAACACGAGCCATCATTCCAAATGCATGACAACATGGCCATTGGCCCTTTGAAGTGAGATGGCAAACACAGGGAAATACTTGGGCTGGAACTGCTGTGTTCAGATTAGGCCTTATACATGAATGCAGGGCTGGAGCCTGGAGGGCATGCTGAACTCGGGCTTATACACCTCTCTTAGTCTTTGTGGGTGTAAGCATCCAGAGGAAGGGGTGCCATATTTTTCTTTCACGCACAGACACTATCCACCCATACAGCCTAAAGGGTCTACTTTTCCTCATTGATCTGCCTGGAAGGGCTCCTTTTATAATTGGTATAATTTTTATGTGCTAACAGGTGTCTCACCTTTTCTCAAAGCCTTTCAGGACTTGATAGTTCCAAAGGCAAGTGGGGTACCAGGCACCTGACTACTGATAGCTTGAGCCATCCATCCCCATTTGGAAATGACAACTTCATAAAGATCTTGGTTATTCGGACTCTGGTCTTCTCCCAGTGTGTAACCAGGGAGCTTTAGAGAATAATTGGTCCTGCTCATTATGCTTATTTTTTTTTAAGATTTTATTTATCCATTTATTAGGAAAGAGAGAGTGAGAGAGCATGAGAGGGGAGAAGGTCAGAGTGAGAAGCGGACTTCCCATGGAGCCGGGAGCCCGATGTGGGACTCGATCCCGGAACTCCGGGATCACGACCCGAGCTGAAGGCAGTCGCCCAACAAACTGAGCCACCCAGGCGCCCCACGCTTATTTTTTTGTTAACTGAATCTTTTTGAGATAATTGTAGATTCCCATGCAGTTGTAAGAAATACAGAGAGATCTCCCATCCAAGTACTAACCAGGCCCAACCCTGCTTAGATTCCAAGATCAGACAAGATCAGGCATGCTCAGAGTGGAATGGCCTCCAAGAAACAAACTGAGGGTTTTAGAAGGGAGGGTGTGGGGGGGATGCGTGAGCCTGATGGTGGGTATTAAGGAGGGCACGTATTGCATGGAGTTCTGGGTGTGGTACAAAAACAATGAATCTTGGAACACTGAAAAAATAAAGTTAAATTTAAAAAAAAAAAGAAATACAGAGAGATATACTATGTACACTTTACCAAGATTTAATTATTTAAACCAACATTGTTGAATGATTTTTCTGTGCCAGCCATCAGGAAAACAAAGATGCCCAAAATGGGATCCCTGGGCTTCTGTGCCTTTAAGTTCTCATGATGCAGACAGACACAAAATATCTCTTTAATGAAGTTCATTGTCCAAACTGCCAAGACAGAAGTGAGCATGTTGGAGGAAGAGTCCTGGGCAGTGCCTTGGGGGATTAGTAGAAGTTTTTCAAGAGAAATGGGTGTTGGAGGGGCAATCCGGGCAGAGAAAACAGCACAAGCAAAGGCTCAGAAGTATGAAATCGCCTGGTGTGTGCTGGGAGCCATTCAAATAATTCAGCGTGGATTGGAACAAAAAATTCAAGGAAGGGAGTTCAGAGGCATCTGGGGAATGAGAAGGGAATGTTGTGTGATCCTGGCCTCCCACATTCTATGCGGGGGAAATGAAAAACAGATGGGAAATATGCTCCCAAACATGTCCCAAGCATGGCTCTCAGAGAAGGAGAAGAGAATCTTGTTCCTGTTTGAGAGGCCCACAGAGCCCTCATTTCCAATTTTTGGACTATGGCCCACTTCCTTCTGTGACCTTCACCCAAGGCTAAGGGCAGGAAGTCTAGCTTATATCTTTCCTCTTCTGCACAAGGAAGGCAATTGGAATGAAACAGAGTGCCCCCTCTACCAATCTGGGCTACCACATGAGGCAAAGTACCTTCAGCTCTCATCTGGCATGATGTTTACCCAGAAGTCCTATAAGGACCCTGTGAAGGACCAAAAGGTAGTTGATGATGATGCTGGGAAACTCAGTGGAGAGTAACCAAAGTGGGGTCTGTAGGGCAGATGACCTGAGCTGGGAATCAAATGGGAATCCCATCCATACTCCAAAGAAATAGACCACCCCCGAAAGCTGAGATGAGGCAAGTTAACCAGGACTCCAGGCCCTGACTGAGCTGAGAAACAGCAGACCTGGAGTATTCTAGCCACAGATGTCCACAGAGAGTGCCAGTAGAGCAAGGACTAACCAGGTACACAGGGAAATAATTTCCTCAAAGACAGCGAAAATCCAAGGGATAGCATAGGATCTGAGTTCCTACCTGCTCACCTCCATAGTCACACAATAAGCAAATATGTGTATTTACAGGCATGCTGGAGGAGAAGTTAAGGAAGGCATACTGAGATACTTAACTGTAAGTTTTCTTATTACTCAGTAGAATGGGGCTCCCAAGGAAGATTAAGTAGTTAATAGAAAAATAAGAAAGTCACAGTTTCTTTAAATGAATGAGTATATTATGTGTAAATGATCAACCCCTCTATCTATGGTTTATGAAGCGCCCAGTAGGGTTTTGGATGAAATGATTCTATTTTAATGTGGAATGACAAGGATTCTGTGCTGGTTGGTGACTTCTGAATCATGCCATACTCTCTGCTAGTACTAAAATATTCTCTTACCAAAGAAGAAATGAGTTACTTTCTCACCTGTCCTTGATGCAAAAATGTGGCAATCCTGGTACATCCCCAGAAAATGGGATGTATTTCCTTCCAGGCTATGTGTCTGTGTATTTGATTGTTTTGACAAATTTAGGATTATATAACATATACAAGTATATACCTGCTTTATAAACTGCTGGTTGATATAGAATTATATAGTGAACACTTTCCCTCATGAAAAATTATTCTTTTAAAGTATCACCTTAATTACTGCACAATTTTTGTATTAGTTTGGAGAGACCAGGTTCTGTAGCAATAAAAAAACTCAACTTTTTGCAGGGCTTCAAGCCACAAAGGTTTCTTTCTTTTCTTTTCTTTTCTTTTCTTTTTTTTTTTTCAATTAGCCAACATATAGTGCATCATTAGTTTTTGATGCAGTGATCAACGATTCATCAGTTGTGCATAACACCCAGGGCTCATCACAACCACAAAGGTTTATTTCTTATTCAAGCCACATGTCCAGTGCAATTTGGCATAGCAGTTCTGCTTATCTGCTTATCTTGATCATTCTGGAATGATCATTCTGGAACCAAGATAGATCAGCTACCATCTCAAATGTATCTGGCTACTGTGTAAGAAGGAAAGGAGAAAATAGGAAAACATGTATTTGTTGCTAAAGCTTCTGCTCCCCAAAGTTTTCAGATTTTATTAGCCAAATCAAGTCACGTGGTGTGACATATTTTTTTTTTAATGAACACAATATTTTGCAGATCCTGCAATCAAGAGGTTGAGTCTATTTGTCTACACCTTGACTCAGCCTGGCCATATGACTTACTTTGGCTAATGGGACAGTAGCAAATGTAATGCAAGTAGAGGCTTAAAACGTTCTTATTCACTGAGGCTTGTTTCTCTTAATGCTTTCAGAACCACCCAAGATTGACATAGATGATGACAGATCACCTGGAGAGAGAGGCCATGCTCATCCAGCTGCTTGAGTTATGCCACATAGGTAAGTGAGGTAAGTCTCAACCATCAGGCTCCATCCAGCCTAGATCAGAAGAACCATCCAGCCAGTTCACAGAGTTTGAGAACTTTTTAAGCCACTAAATGTTGAGGTGATGCGTTATGCCATTAAGAGCTGAATTCTACATCTCTATATCTAATTTCATCTGGAAGAGAGCCATGATGTTTTTAAAAAGTCTTATTGACCACTTCACTATGAAATCTTACGGCTGTGCCATCATCCATTTAACCATTTTCTTATTAGAATCACATTGTTACCTAATTCATTATATCACATTCCTTATAACTAAAATTAACACTACCATAAACATCTTTGTATATAAATTTTTACCCAAGTTTCTGATTATTTCATCATAACAGATTGGTGGAAGAAGAATTGCTGTCAAAACTTAAGCCTCAGGGTGCCTGGGTGGCTCAGTGGGTTAAAGCCTCTGCCTTGGGCTCAGGTCATGATCTCAGGGTCCTGGGATCAAGCCCCGCATCAGGCTCTCTGCTCAGCAGGGAGCCTGCTTCCCCCTCTCTCTGCCTGCCTCTCTGCCTACTTGTGATCTCTCTCTGTCAGATAAATAAATAAAATCTTAAAAAAACTTAAGCCTCTTAATAATGACCAAATTATGAGCCAAAAGGATGATACTAATTTATAAATCCAGTGAAAGTACATAAGCATACCCATTTCTCTTCACTCTCATTCAGCATCTAAGTGTGAGCTTTTAAAAGCATCTTTGTTAATCTAATGAGAGAAAAGTCTCATTTAAGTTTTAATTTCTTTGTGAATTGGGGATCACTTCATCTTACATATATTATTAATAGTCAATAATTCTTATATAACACTCAGTGTATATGATAACATTCCCTTATTTTTCTGTATTAAATTAAATCCAACTTCAGTGTCCCACAGGACAAAATTGGCAGAAAACTCAACATTAGGTATTTTTTCCAGTTTCTTTTCCCTCTCTTAGATGGTGAGGAACCTGGAGCCCTGAATGGGTATTACAAAGGGGGCGGGGCTCTGTGCTGGTGCCTCATCTCCCTCCAAGCTAGGTGCAGGAGAAACTTTATGAAGGGGTGGGACCATAAGGGTTCCCACAACCTTGAAGGTAATGTTCAGTTGTTACATTTAGATATACCTAATTCAGGCCCATCTACCTCAGAGGCATTGGAGTGGGCGCAAGTCCCCTCCTGCTCAAATCTTTAAGCACCTGTTGCTAACCCAATATCATATTCTATCAGCACCACAAGAAGGCAGGATGCAGAACTCCAGCTCCCTTTATTTGGCAGAGTTATAATTTGAAAAGACTTGTGTGGCCTGTGGGGGGGTGGGTGATGAAGGTGGCTGGGACGACAAGAGGTTACATGTACATATTACATAATGTTTTTCCCAAAAAGAATGGGCAGATATCTCAGAAGACAAACAATGTAACTGTTAGAAGCATAATATAAATGTCAAAAGTATAGGAAATTACATAGAGAAGTATTGAACCATAAGTCATCGTATTTCTTCTATAATTAAGAAAAAAATCACAATAGTTTTAGGAAGTCAGAAAAGAAATGCAAAGTCAGACTATGAACAGACTATGAACTTCATGGACAGACTTACTATCAAGGTGCTCTATATCCACACCTCCTATCCCCTCTATTTTTTCATACCCTGCTCTTTGAAAAAGCTTCATTTCCACCAGATGTCATGGGACATAGTTCTGTCAATAAATTGACAACTGTTCTCATTATTTGGGGTGGTGGGGTAGATCCCCAAACCCAGTCACATTCATTTGCCTCCAAGGAGCTTACAGTCCTATTTATAACACCTTTTCAGGTAAAGCACCTGAATGACAAAGCAAAGTCCTCATGAGACCCACTAACTGACCACCCACTGGGCTATGTGCTCCTATGTTATGGTGGTCATTCGGTGCAAGGGCAGTGCCTGCATCTAAGACAGATGAACTTGCAAGAAAACATACAAAGGCTGCTGGTGCCAAACACGTTATGAGGCAACATTTGCCAGTGCAATCTGTGTGTTGTGTCTTCTATAAAAAAATGTCAGCAAAGGAAGGAAATGGAAACCATTCCCCAATGTGGGCAACCTCTCCTTGCTCACATATGCTAGAGCTGGGACAGTGGATAGAAAAGTGGATGCAGGGGTGGGGGGATGCCTGAGAAGGAAAACTGGAAAAGGGATCAGCTCTTGTACTTAAAATTTGTTGCTAGAAAACAGAAGAGCTGTTAGATGGACCCTCCACAGAGCTGTTTTACTCCTCTAAGTCAACCTGGAGATTTTTAATGTAGTTACTCCACCATAAAATTTCATATCTTCTTAAGATTCAACTTTAGCTAAAGACTCTGAAGAACAAATGCCTCCTTTGAAAGAACTGAAGAGCCCAGAAACTTCTAGGTTCAACCAGCCACTGTCTAAACCGACAACCTGCTCTGCAGCCTGATGGATGATAAAGCTTCAAAGACTAGGAGATAATTCCGTGTCAAGGATGTCTGCCTCTGAGAGCTAGCTCTGATTGCTCTCATCCCCATTAACAAAAACAGATGTGTGCTCACGAGCAAAGTAAACACTCAAGGTCAATATATGTTCCTCTCCACCAATCTAGTTGGGCACTTCAGTATGAGCAAATACTCTATGAAGCAGAGTGGAACTTTTCTGTAACATTGGTGTCAAGTGACGGGACTCACATCTGGGTATTAGGTTAGCTGTTTATTAAATATCTATGGAATAAAAAAAAAATATCTAGGGAGTAGGCTTTTTCCATTTCATGGAGAATGATATGAGCTATGATACATCTATTGACATAGAATAGTTATTTTCTAATAACTGAGTTTGAATCCTGGTTCTATTGCTTACTATCTATGTAACCTTGTGCAAGTCATTTAACTTCAGTTTCTATCTCTAAAATGGAGGGGTTTTTTTTGTTTTTGTTTTTTTTTTTTAAATATTTTATTTATTTGACAGAGAGAGAGAGATCACAAGTAGGCAGAGAGAGGGGGAAGCAGGCTCCCTGCTGAGCAGACAGCCTGATGCGGGGCTCGATCCCAGGACCCTGAGACCATGACCTGAGCTGAAGGCAGAGGCTTTAACCCACTGAGCCACCCAGGTGCCCCTAAAATGGAGTTTTTAATAGCATGTATCTCCTACCCTATCAGCACTAAGCATGAAAAATGTGAGCTCATTCTAGGATTATTCCATGACACCATAGGAAGTAGAATCCAAGAAGGCTGGATACCTAAACTTGTCTTCATTCATTCTTTCATCGAATATTACTGAGTACCTAGTGTGATGATGAAAGACATAACTCAATGCCATCACGGTGTTTTTGGTTTCCTGGTTCATCCACCAACCTGGATGTGACCCTTCAATATCACTCAGCACCCTGCGCATGGTGTTTCTCAAAGTAATTTGAACATAAGAATTACCTGGCATTCTAAGACCTCATCCTGCTGAATATCCTAGGACGATTCTGACTTCCTTTCCCTCGCTGGCAAAATAGGGAGCAAAGCAATCCCTACCACAATCTTTTTGTGCATTGCAAGAGAGAGAGCACATGAGAAAGGGCTTAGGAAACCATGAAGTTGCTTTCCAGTGTGTGCCATCCAGGCTCTCTCTTGAGGTTCAGAGAAGCAAGCTGAGGACCACTCAGCCTGTGTTCTATCTCAGTGTCCTCTCACCCCACCTCCTCTCTTTGCACTCTCTGGAGACATGAATCAGAAGCCACCCGCCCCCATTTTAACCTAATGAGCTAATGGAGCTCTGGCTGAAACCAGCCTCAAGTCCTCCACCAAGGCGGACACCTGCATTATATTAAGGAGTGCCTATTATTAAGGCTTCAGAGGGCCATTCAGTGGCCACAACTGGTGGTTTTCAGGGGACAGCCCTGCCTTTCCTTCTCACCTGCTGAAATTAAACATAAACCCAAAGATTAGAGTGGTGAACAGTAGGGAACTTAGTAAGAACTTAGTAAGTTCTCCTCACCCAGCCTCTGTCCACCTCGCCAGCTTTATCGCCCCCTCCCCCTTCTCCTCCTCCATGCATCCATCTAACCTCTGACTACCTCTTCCCTTTTTTCAGTAGGAAAATCCTCCAGTGTTTAGCTGGCCACAAAGCTATCTAGAATAATGACTACGTTTTCCAGCCCCCTTCTACTGTGACCAATGGAAAGCAAGCAGAAATGTCAAATGGCCGTAACTGGGGACAGTCCTCCATAAATAACTGGCATGTGTTTTGTCCCTTTTCTATGCTATCCTGTCCTCCATCCTGCTGCTTGGAATGTAACTGTAATGGCTAACGCTTTAACATCTATTTTGGATGTTAGGTACAAGACCAGCCATCAGGAGAACTGGAATAGAGAAGGAGCCTGGAGCCCTGAGCACTATGTGGAGCCAAGCCTGTAATTTGGTCTTGAATTACCAACCTCTAGAATCGTACAGAAGGAAAAAACAAACTTCTATCTATTTTAAGCCACGGTTATATCGCGTCTCTGCTACTCACATCCAGAATGAGTCCTAACTGATAAAGTGCTCAGAGCTGGATTCTGGAGTTAGACTGCCTAGGTTCTATCACTTATGAGCTCATAGACACAGGTAATTTGCTTCACTTCCTTGCCCCAGCTGTAAAATGAGAATGCTAAAAATAACATCTACCTTTCTATGTAAGAAGGAGCTAATACACATGAGGCTTGAAATATGTAAAGCCTGGCACATAGCAAGCATCTAGAATAAAGGTATGCCCCAAAGTAGCAAGATGGAAGGTCATTCTTCTCTTGAATCAGGCATGGGCTTTTTTAGTGCTGCAGCAATGGCAATAGTTCTACTAATAAGAATATCTTTAAAATGTTTATAGAACACTTTGCAGGAATCTTTTCAACATCTCTATGAGTTACGTATTATTACTTGCATTCCACAGAGAAGAAAATGCAAGTTTAGAGCAGTTTACTAACATGCAAAGATCACATAGCTACTAAGGGGCTGTGACAGGATTCACATCCAGGTCTCTAACCTCCACATTCCCTTCATTTTCCACAAAGCTTAAGTGCAAGTCGTTGTACTGCTATTCGTTCCTATCATACCCTGAACAAGTGATTTTTGCGAAGGGACTCCCACGCTAAAATTTTCTATTTGTAAAGAATCAAAACAAGTGTGCTAATTCCCTGTGTAAGAAACTTTGTTTTCTGGTCCCCGACAGCTAACACAAAAAATGTTAGCCCTAGAACATACTTTGAAATAAGAGATCCAATCAGAGCTCAGCTCACCAATGGGAGTAGAGGAAAAGCCTGATCCACCTTGCTTGCTGTCTGGTTCATGGGGCCGGATTCTGAGTGATATTTCCAGCTCGCCCTAAAAGGGGCCAAAGAAGAGTCGAGCATCTGGGACAGGGGTGAGGATCCATGACATTGCATGTGTTTCGAATTGCAGATTCTTTGAACAGAAGCAATTTGGAAGCCGGACTGGAAGCTGCTGCTAACTGGAACATTGTAGCCATTTTCCATGTTCCCTGAGGGCAAGGCCAGTAGCCCTCCTCTCTAGTTAGATGCCAGAAAGAATTTGTTCACTCTAATGACTGTGCAAGACAGACACAAATGCGGCTGTAGGATATTATCTGTGCAGATTTGAAAAAGGTATAGGAATAAAAAAATTTCACACATAGAGGATATGGACTGAGCCTCACCCTAGTAGAAACCAGGAGTTGAATACAAACAGTAAAGGTGCAATGGTTCTGAGCAGTGAACACAGACCTGAGTTCAAATCCTGACTTGTAGGTTCAATGATTTGGGCCCACCTCCTCAACCACTTGGATCCTCTTCCTCCCCTCTCTCTAAAAAGAGGATCACACCTCTGAGAGTGACTGTGAAGTTGAAAAAAAATATGTCCAACAATATAGGAGTTGTTCAATAAATATTCATTTCATCCTTTTCTCGTGAATCTTTTCCTCTTCGGGGCTTTATGATTCAGTACTTCCTGGAATTCTCAAGCACTAGAAAATTTCCAAAGAGCTTAAATTGCTTAACTAGCTTCTGAGCTCTTCCCAGCATCTTTCTGAGAGAGGTGGGTGGTAGACAAACCGGGCTTTGCTTGCAGGCCCAGCAGCACCCTCTCACGTGCCATTTCCCCCCGGTTCTCATGGGGCAAGGATGGGATTGTCACAAAGAAGACACTCCACCAAGATGCTCCACGCAGCATATAGAATCAGTGTGGCATGTGGCCATTGCTTGTGCCCCTTGATGCCTGCAGAGAAGAGGGCCTGAAGTCTCCTAAAGTGTTGGGACTGGGGTCCAACAAGAGGCCTTGGGAGGAGCAGGCCTCCGCAGGCTGGTACACAGCACTGCATCGCCTGGAGCGTCAGGTCCCCTCAGGTACACGAGGTAAGGATGAGATGAGGGGAATGCTGAAGACTCTAAGCTCAACATTCTTCGGAGCCAGGGCGCAGAGAATTTCTGTAGGTGAGAAGTGATTTCTGGGTCCTCTGATCCTTTCTGTAGGCTATACTCCCGAATCCACTGTGTTTATACTTTCTCTTGAAGAAAACATTTTTTAGGTCTATGTAAAGTTTCTTTCCTAAGTGGGAGGCTCCTTGTAAGGGGGGGGGCGGAGCGGGGAGTAAACAATGAGGGAAGAGGTAGGAAAAGTGACAATATCATCTTAGAGCAGGTCACTCCAATCTCTAGTGTTTATCTGGGCTCTGGGGGGGAGGGGGGGGCGCTGCCTGCCTTGTTCTACTTCACAGGAAAATGACAAAAATGAGTGGGGAAAAGTTATGTATCTCCATTTTGCCCCCAAGCTTCCTACAGTCTGCCACCTCATTAAAAAGTCTTATTGCGTAAGCCTTACACCCAAAGTTTAGGGAGAAAATATAAATTAAAAAGAACTTACATCCTAACAAAGTTTATTCTTTTCTTCACCTATATAATTTATTTTAAAATGAGAGCTTTGATAAAGGAAAGGATTCCTTTTTCAACTCAGAGGCTCTATGTTTAGTCCAATAACTTCCACTGTCAAGTGTAACTGCCCTCAAAATGAACACAACCAATGACAAGCAGTTGAAAAGAGTTGCCGTATAGGATTTCTCTCTCATCATTTACCTCTCTCAAGGTAAAGGGCACACATACAGTCTTATTTATCCAGATTCAATCCCAATATTTCTTCCAAAGGGGAGAGAGAGAGACAGAGACACAGAAAGATCCAAAAGAGAGAGTAATTGGCTTTCAGTAGCTTTCCATTCAGCTGGAAAAAGAATCGGGGCCGGTTGCTACAACTTCAGTTGGCTCTTTCTTGTGGCCATTTGTGGAAAAGTGGCCGTTACTGCAATCCACTACTGCCCCCTATTGTCCGTCTCAGGTAAATCACAGGGCAGCATGAACTGTTAAACCTGGATGGGTCGGTCATCTTAATAGACTTTTAATTTTTCTAACAAATCTCAAAAACTTGAAGCTGTGATTCCACCTTTAATTCACTGAGGGCAGTTTATAGTCAAGAAAATAGACATTATTTTCAGAGATTTATAGAATGTTAGGAAGGATCTTTAGAAAATATTTAGCCAATTGTTTTTTACCTAAGTGTGAGTATTAGCTCTGCGATTTTAGCAGCTATTGTGTGAAACCAAAGGCGGCCAGGAAATGGCGAGTTAAATAAACATTAAGTAAACATTAAATAAGCAGGTTCCTTCTACTGGCCTACTTTAATATGGATTATGTATCACCCAAGGGGAAATGCAATTGCCCATTAGCACTTGACTGAACAACTACTTTTTATACAAATTTCTTGTAGGGCCAATATTCCAGGAAACATACTTGGATAGTGATAAACGATTCTAAATGAATTATTCTACAAATTTGGAAACTGTGTCCCAGGAAGGTGTCAGTGACTGGGTTGTAGCAGAGCTCCCATGAGGATCCACTGGGAGGCTCTCAAGCTCCCAGAGCTGCTTCTTCACCAGAGAGCCCCTTTCCTTAGAGCTGATCTTTAGCATTTCCGTGTAAAGCATGCTTATTTGAGGAATGAGGAATGGCACTGCCCTAAGCCAGAGGTACTAGGAAAGTGAAGTAGGCTCCTTTCAAGTATGTTCCAACTCTCTGCAGAGAATTTCCTTCTGATATTTTAAATTCAATTTCTCTATATCTCTTGTTAAGAACTGTATTGTTATATAAAAACCCTATATTCAGGGGCACCTGGGTGGCTCAGTGGGTTAAGCCTCTGCCTTCGGCTCAGGTCATGATCCCGGAATCCTGGGATCGAGCCCCGCATCGGGCTCTCTGCTCAGCAGGGAGCCTGCTTCCCCCTCTCCCTCTGCCTGCCTCTCTGCCTCCTTGTGATCTCTTTCTCTCTGTCAAAAAAAATAAATAAAATCTTAAAAAAAAAACCCTATATTCAAAGAACCCCAATATTCAACAAATACTTATGAGCACAGCTTTATACTAGTTGGACAATAGAAAGAAGGGCAACATAACTCACCACATTGGTTAAGAGCAAAGGTTTAAACATTAAGTTCTGGTTCTGCCACATTCTGGCTGTGTATATTTGGACAAGTTACTTATTATCTTTAAGATTCAAGATATGGAAACAGTCTAAGTATCCATCAACAGATGAATGGACTAAGAAACTGTTATATATGTGTGTGTGTCTGCGTGTGTTCATATATACACATATATATGTGTATATGTATATATATATATATGAATATTGTCCAGTCTTTCAAAAGAAGATGTTGACATTTACAACAACATGGATGAACCCAGAAGAAATTATGCTAACTGAAATAAGCCACACATAGAAAGAAAAAACTGAATTATGTCATTTATAAAACTACTGAATGCATAGAAGCAAAGAGTAGAATGGGGGTTACCAGGGACAGGAGGTGGAAGAAATGGGGAGATGTTGGTCAAATGGTACAAATTTGCACTTACATACGATGAATAAATATAGAGACCTAATGTACAGTATGGTGACTATGTTTAATAATGTTGTAATGAATACTCTAGAAATTTGCTAAAAGAATAGATTTCAGGTGCTCTCATCACAGCAATAACAAAAAATGGTTAACTATGTGGATAGAAGATATGTTAATTAGCTTGAAGGCAGTAATTATTTCACTATATATGTGTATCAAATAATCATGTCATATACTGTAAATATATATAATTTTTAGTTAAAAATCAATTTAATAAATAATACAAGACTTAGACTCCCATTCTATAAAACACAGATTATACTAATACCTTCACAGGATTGTGCTGACGATTAAAATGGCTAGCACAGTGCCAGCACATATAAGTATTCAAGGAATATTTGCTGCTATTATTGTTGTTGCTGTTATGAACGTTGATATTGTTGTTGTTATCCCTGTCCCCACGGACTTAATAGCTCAGTTGCAGAAAGGAAATAGCATATCCAAAAGCTTCAAATAACAATAAAAGGGAATGGATCAGAGGCAGCAACTAGGTTTCACGGCACTTGCCAACCCCAGGGCCTTTATTGGCTGCCTCAGATTCTGTGTTGAGAAGAATTCTGAAGTTCTTGCCAGCCTTGAAGGGAAGGAGCACCAATATGAATTGGTGATATTTTTCATGGGAAAGGGAGGGTGGCTAGGAGGCTACCCTCACCATTCTTAGAGTGAATGATCAAATGTCATGTGTGGCAGGTTAGATAGAATAGTCACATCGGGAGATAGGATAGCTAGACTTGGGGGATGCATTTGATATGAATGGAAGGAGGTGAAGTAAGGCAGGAAGAGGTAACTGGCACCAGAAGTTTTCTGAGAAGATGTGCTAAGGATAAAACACACATAGCCATTTGGGTGACAGTAAGTAGACCAGCCTGTCTAAAGAAACGTCTGATGCTACAGACTAACTCTACAAATATGGTAACCAGAGATACTGAGCCAGCGACTTAACATCAAAGACGCTGTCCCATTGTTCTCATAAATTTCCCTCAGACGCACTAAGACATGTGCCTAAATTTGAAGTTCAGAAAAATGTGGACACAAGTAAGTCTCTCCTACCATGTTGTCTCACAGAGCTATTCAAAGACTCCTTCCCTTTGCTCATGAGAACCGTCCTTTTGTGTTCAGTTCATGGTGGCTGTTCAAAACCCACCACTCTATGTGCACTTTACCAAGTTGTTACAAATGTCTTCCATCACACACAGCTGGCATTGCAGCCCCAAGCATCTGAGATTCTCAACCAAGGCACACACAGATTAAAAAGTCATTGAAAATGAAAAATGAAGAATCAACTTACCAGAAACTATAGCTGCCATGTATACTAGGTGCCCTCTCTATACTCAGAACTACGCTACCCCTGGGGGCAGTGGCAGGAGGGCGGGGATCAAAGAGATATTTATCAAAACCACAAATAAGAATGGGAAGTTTTGAAAAATTCCTGCTTGTAAAACTTCATAATTTGGCATAGTGTGATTTTATTCACCCATTCTTTTTTATGGAGTGTCTACCACTAGGCAGGGACTTCTGTATTAGTTAGGACTTATGTGGTTACAAGTGACAGAGAGAGGTAACTCAAACTCATTTGAGCAAAGGAGAGGGTTGTTATAAGGGATAATGTGATGTCAGTGAAACCCAAAGACAGGAATGTGCCTGGGACATGGGAACAACAGAAGGCAGCAGCTCAAAACCATCAGGGTTCTTTTTTATTCTTCTTGTCTTTGTGCTTCCATTCACTCTCTTCATTAGTTTCATTCTTCATTCTAGCTGGTGATCAACTTTCTGCAAGTAATGAAGAACATGGGGGCCAATAGCTTCCTAACTTAACAGTACATTTAATAGCTTTGGTCACCAGGGTGGAAAAAAAAAACTACCTTAACATTCTTTCTGGTTCCAAGTTGAAAAATCCCAGGGAAGGAATCATTGAAACAATTGGAGTCAGGTAAACTCCAGAGAGTGATAAAACAACATGGCAGATCCTGTGGGAATGGGAACCAAAAAGATGGAGATAAGGGAGAGGAAGCTTCTGGAAGAAGGGAGGTGGGGTGAAATGTGACACCTCACCTTATTTATTTTTTCATGCCAACTCCACTTAGCTATCAATCAATTCCATTCATTTAATAAGCACCTGTTTACTCATTTACTGAGTGTCTGCTACATGCTCGATACTGTGCTAGATTTTAGGGATGAAAAGATGACCATAATGCCTCTTCGAGAGCTAGGCATTCAGAGATACAAAGAAACATAAAATATACTTGGTTTAGGACCTCTGGGAACTTACTGTATAACCAGGGAGAGAAGACTGTGTATTTGGAGAATAACCAAATGTCAAGCTGTGTGCTATGGATGATGAGGCTAAAAAGAAGGTAAGTGGGGTCAGTGAGGCCTGGGACATTCAGGCGAAACAGCTTGGAAAGGGTGATACTTCAGCAGGGTCTTTAAAGGGTGAGGAAGTTTTTGTTTATGACCACATGTGTTTCAAGTGCAGGATTTTGACAACATCACACTAAGTGAAGCCCTCTGCTCAGGCTCTCTGCATCTGGAAGCCTTCTGGAATGCAGCCGTCAGCCAGTGGCCTGCTCCTCTCTCAGAGACAGGACTACCACCCACGGCTCTTCTGATAGCCTTGTTTTTTCTTGCCATGGCTCGTTGGATCAAAGCCTCTGAGTTTGATGCAAGTTCAGAATAATTCAAGGATTAACTCATCTCTCTGTGCTTGGGGAGCGACACAAGCAACATCTGGTAGAGCCTGCAGAGGGATTCTTCACCCAAGGAGTTTCAAATTTCAACATGTGAGCCATCCTGCTGAATAACATCATCAACGGGAAACAGCACTCAGAGACCTCATCTTGTAACAAGAGCCCTGTGTAACACCCCGCGGTCATGTTTTGCACACAATTATAATAAATGGTGCAAATTGTAACAGGTTCTTTATCATCTTGTTTCTTGCCAAAGGGACTGAATTCCACATTGATGGGGTTGAAATTCCCCTATGGGTTTCCTCTGGGACCATTCCATAGCCCACCCTAGCACCATTAATAACACCCTTCCTGTGCATGGACAAGACGATAGGCTCACATTTTAATGTTGTCACAGGGAATCTCTTAGTCATTCCTTTTGTCAAATCCCATCTATCACCTTCCTGTCTTCCCAGGCCCCCTGGAAAGTCCTTGGTGAATCCTGATTTACCTCACCTCTTGGTAAATCCTGATTTGGTAAATCCCTGGTTGTGCCCTCTGTGTCCCATGGGTTAGTTCCACTGCTCCTGGGGTTCTCTTCAATATTTTACCATGTTCTTAAAGGTGAAACATTGGGATAACTAAGAGTTGGGTGTTATGTGCCAGGGATGTGTTATTACAGAGGCACTATTATCATTACCCATGGCTCACCAGAATGAAAAATGAGGCTCAGATTTCAAGCGAATTGCCCAAGTACAAGGTATGAACCCATATCTGTCTCATTTCAAAGACTGTTCTTTTTAAGGGATAAGTAAAGGGACCCAAGCATATGGTGATGGGAGTCTCACATGGGAATCCCTACTTCTAAGTTGGGGAAGGAGAACGAAAGAAGAAAACACAAGTATGCTTTGGAATTCAAAGGCAGAGAATTTTGAGACATGGTGAATTGTGTCTAAAGCCAGAATGGGTTGGTGAATATTGAGACCATTGGCCATGAAAAAGGTTATTGGCAAATGTTTTCAAGAAAAATGTCAGTAGGAGCGCCTGGGTGGCTCAGTGGATTAAAGCCTCTGCCTTCGGCTCAGGTCATGATCTCAGGGTCCTGGGATCAAGCCCAGCAGGGAGCCTGCTTCCCCCTCTCTCTCTGCCTGCCTCTCTGCCTACTCATGATCTCTCTCTGTGTGTTGAATAAATAAATAAAATCTTTTAAAAAAAAAAGTCAGTAGAGTAATGGACCTGGAAGACGTTAGATAGTGGATGGAACGATACAGCTACAAACAAAAGGAAAGAGCCAGTAGACAGATGATGGTGTAAAGTGAAGGGCTGGTCTGCATCTACTAAACTTGAAACTCTGAGGGTGGAGCCCAGGAATCATTTTAACAAACGCTCCAGGCGATCCTGATACACACTCAAGTTTGTGACCCACTGCTATTTCAGAGTTTCTCAGCCTTGGCTGCACATTGGAACCACCTAGAATAATGATTCTGGGGCTTCTGCCCCATTTCCAGGCAATGGTGGGCTGATAACACTCTCCAGGTGATTCTAATGTCTAGCCAAATTGGAAACCACTGCCACCATCAAAGAGAGAGGAAAGGAGTAATTCTAGCTGCAATGCAGAGTTCTGGCTATCCCTAGCATTGTACTAAGAATGTGCTTTTCAAGCTTGAATGGGCATAAAGAGAATCCAACAAGCTCCCAGTGCTTTACAGGCATTGCTCTAATGAATCCTCATGGCAAGCTAATGAGGCAGGTACCATCATTAGTCTCAACTTATAAATGAAGACTGAGTTCACAGGAAGTTACCTGATTTGCCTGGAATGCCATGGCAAGGATATGGCAAAGCTGGAACTTGAAAATTAAGTCTTCTTGGACTCTAAAGTACTTACTTTTTTAAAAATTGTGGTAAAATATACATGACATAAAAATTGCCACTTTCACCACCTAAGTGTACAATTCGGTGGCATTAAGTATATTCACAGTGTTGTATCACTTATCACCACTATCCATGGCCAGAACTTTTTCATCATTTCAAATAGAAACTCTGTACCCATTAAACAGTAACTCCCCATTCTCCTCTCCCTCCAGCTTTCTGGTAACTTCTATTCTGCTGTCTCTGTGACTCAAAGTGTTTCTTCTTAATTACTGTGTTTCTAGAAGAGCTCAAAGAAGAGATGGAGGTGGTGAAATTTTTTTTTTTTTCCTTGAGTAAGGGTATCTCTGAGTTAGCTGAGGCTCCCACCTGCAACCTGTGTTCCCAAAATTCTGAACAACAACTTATAACACCCACCAAATAGCATATTCTCTCTGGCTTCTGTGCCATAGCACAGGAGAATCTCTCAACTGTGTGCCTTTTCCCACCTTGCCTTCATTTAGCAAATTGTCTCCTGCTCCTGTCCAGGCATGCCTGTCCCTGGGAATCTAAACCAGGTGCTTCAACTGGTCCCACAGATCAGGCTTTCCAAACTGGCGTGCATTCCAATCACTTTGGCATTTTGTTAAAATGCAGATTTGGATTTAGTGGGTTTGGGACAAGGCCCTAAGATTCTGCATTTCTGTCAAGCTTCTGGGTGATGCTCATGCTAGCTACTGGTCCCCAAACTGCACTTAGAATAATGAGATCAGAGAGTGCAGTGCTTTACCATAGCATGTTTTTCTGTAGTATTCCCTTGGTTGTTTCACCATTCCATTGTAAATACCTTGAGAACAGAAACCCATTTTATTTATTGTTATGTTCCAGAGACTAGCATTGTGCCAACCCAGAGTAACTCTCAATAAATGTTGACAAATGAATAAATAAATGAGTTCATAGGCTGGAAAAATAAAAGGGAAAAAGATCTATAAAGAGCCTCATAAGCCATACTAAGGAATTTGAAATTTATCCTAAAGTTACGGGGAGCCACTGAAGGATTTTAAGAGGGTAACGTATCAAATGTGTATGTGCAATGTGTTATAAACAATCAAGACTGAAATCAAGGAAATAGTGAGCTACTGCACTAGTCTAAGCAAATGATTATGAAGGCCTGCACTAAGGTAGTGATGGTGGAAACGGAGAGAAGGAAGAGGATTCAAGACCATAGAAATGGGTTGACCACACATTCCCATTTGCTTCAGACAGATCCAGTTTATACTAAGTACAATTGCCAATAGTATCCCTTTTGTTTCCCCAAATGCCCTGGTTTGGGTGAACTATCTGTTCACTCTGTACATAGGAGATAAAGTTAATAGAACATGAGTAGGGTAGGGAGCAGAGTGAGCAGCCCAGGATATGGTTTGCAAATTTCTGCCCTTAGTGACCGAGCGGATGTTATCACCATTTATCACACTGGGCAGTCCAGGAGGAGAAGCAGTGGGATAAATTTCTCCTTAAAATAAAAATGGTTAGGTCATATAATGAGTCACTGAAAAGTGTTAAGTAAATTGCAGTAATAGCATGACAAAAATTACAAAGGAGACACACAAATGGCTGAAATTTGGGGGATACTGATCAAAGGTATCACCAAATTGAGGACATCCTTCCTTTCTGAAGCTCTGAATTGTTAGTCTCAGAACAATTTCATAGGAAATCAGTCCCAATCTTCCATTCAAACCAACTGCAGATGGGAAATCAAAAGGGTCAATTAATTCTGGGTTTTGTTTCTCTCCATTTTCTTCCCTTCAAGTCATAGCTGTGTCTGCTCCCAACAGCCAATGGATCTTTAGGATTTGCCGGATCACATTTGACCATGGTCATTTAGACAGTCAAAACAATGATATCCCACGCCAAGACCTAACTGAGTGAGAATACATTCCCTGGTTTGGCCTGAGCCACAGGTCAGTGAACATGAAAATGTTCTACCTCATTTTATATGCCACATGACCCAACATCCTTACTAACCTCTATACACACTTGCCAACACCTCAGCTTTTTTTCCCCTCTCCCCCAACATGTCAACAACTAGTTAATTATTTAATAAATCTCAGAACCTACCTTAGCTCCTTCTCTTGCCCAGAGAAATCTGGAATTTTCCTAGTTTCAATTTCAAGGTGGCTCTTACTTGAGGGTTCCAAGTGCAGTCGAGTGGAAGAATAAATTCACCCACTAGAGCCTTTTGAGGGAACTTTCAAACAAAACTGTGGCTTTTCAAGTATTAAGAGGAAATGACAGACTGAACTAAGCCCAGTATTCATTCTAATACACGTGTTAAAGGTTATGTTAGCAGCTGTCAAACCGCTGGCCAGCTCTAAATACATCACTCTTCGCCTTAAATCAGAGGTCTTGGGTGGTACCTGAAACTTGAGACTCTGGGCTGACCCTGAGCAAAAGGATTGTTCAAGGAGGTGAAATTTATCTTCCAGGCATTCCTATCATTGGTGCTAATATCAGCCTAACATCACTGGTTCCACGGCAAGAGACGTGGAACCCAGGATCCCAAGTCCTGAGACCATTACTGCTTCCTGCTACTGTTAGAGACTCAGAGAACTCTATCGCATGCTGGAATCGAACACCAAACCCAGTGAATTCTCCCTGGTGTTTTCCCAGCCCGGGGGCAGCCTCTGGACCCCACCATGACTTCCCCCCTTGGGAAGTAGAGAGCAGATATTTCCAAACAGAAGACAACTCTAAGTCTGCATTACTGCACCAACCAGAAGCAAAAGAGAAGAGTTGAAAATCCTAAGAAAACACACCTCACAGCCACCAGAACCTTAATCACACCGAAAGCCCTCTCCTTAAGCTCCACTCTCCAAAGGAATCCTTGGCCATATCTGTGCTCCTCCTCAGGCACCATGAATGGGTGAAGAGGAGTTCACTGCATCAGGGACTAATTATGTACTAGACAGGGGCTAACTGAACATAATTATAATAAAAAAAAAAGGAAGAGAAGGAGTTCATTTCACACTCTCACCAAAAATTGGGGGTGGAATACAAGTTCCCCTCTATTATGTTTCTACTCCTGATTCCCATGACCTACCCCCTCCTTCCCAAGTCTTAAACACAGAGTTCAACTGGGATCCGCCCTTTCGAAGCAACACAGACATTTCACACATTCTTCTAAACCTGCCAGTTTAGGGACTGGACTCCTTAGGGCATTGTATTATATGACTGGAAAAACTGACAAATTCATTCACAATTGCATGATAATGGCTGAGAATCACATCATCCTGCTGGAAAAGGTTGACTGCAGGAGGTGGGTCCTAATACCATCACTTGCTATCTGTGACAACCTGACTGTGATAATTTCCTCAGTGGTAAATTGGGGCTAACTGTGGTGAAATTCCCTTCTCTCAGTGCCTTCTATATGGTTAGATGCTCAACCAGTGTTAACAGAATCTGAGTGATAATGCAAGCAGATAGAGAAATGCCCTTGGTGGTTAAGCAAAAGTCCCTAGTACCTGGTTACCACTGAAAACAATTATGCTGCCTCTCTGTAGGTAATTCCAAATAAGATTTTCTCTTTCAAAATGACAAATGGACCTTTAGGACAGTGAAACCATTTTGTATGATACTACAATAGTAGACACCTGCCATTATACATTGATCCAAACTCATTTAATAATACCATACCCCCAAGAGTGAACCCTAATGTAATCCGTGGACTATGATAATGATGTATTATTAGTATGGGCCCATCAATAGTAATGAAAACCTCATTCTGGGTGGGGGGCAGGGAGTGGGGGACACTGTGCCTCTTTAGGGGAGCTCTGTACTTGCTGCTCGATTTTGCTGTGAACCTAAACTGCTCTAGAAAGTAAAGTTTATAAATTTTTAAAATGCCATAATAGGTACATTTAAGCAAAATTAAAATCTTTTATTTCTAAATAAGTTTTTTTAAGTTTCTCAAAGCAGGAGTTTTCTACCCACCCACCCCTCACTGTGGCTCATGGATTCTGGTGTCCCCCACTCACTGGGTCATTCCACAGTGACCACCGAGCTACAAGGTCGGGGAGGGCCAAAGGATCTATGAATTCCCCCTGGTGTTCTGTCACGGGTCAGTTGGGCAGAAAGGGGTAAGAGGATATTGAGATCGATGATCGAAGTCTATAAAAGCAAAATGTTCTCAGAAGAAAGTGGAAGTGAAGTGGTAGCCCTTCCAGAAGACACCAAAAAGAGAAAGTGGCTAGGAAAGGAACAAGATTAGAAGAGACAGTGACAAAAGCACAAGTTCACAATGAAAAACCCAAGTGAGATGGAGACACTTTGGACCATTTAAAGGAGAAGAGATGGAGCCAGAGAGGAGGAGAGAGAAGACAGTGGAATTCTGCTGTCCACAAAGAGGGGAGCTAGGAGCCTTGCCCTCCTCGCTCTCAGCACTTAAATAAAAAAAAGGGGGGTGGGGAGGGACGTCTGGGTGGCTCAGTCATTAAGCATCTAACTTCGGCTCAGGTCATGATCCTGGGGTCCTGGGATCGAGTCCTCCATTGGGCTCCCTGGTCAGTGGGGAGTCTGCTTCTACCTCTACCCTTCCTCCCTGCTCATCATCTTCCTCTGTCACTCTCTCTTTCTCTCAAATAAATAAAGTCTTTTTAGAAAGGTGGGGGGACAAAGAGGAGAGTGTTCGTAGAACAGTAACAGTCAGCCTGCTTCTATCCCACTCCATCTACCAGAGAATGCACATCTGTGCCTATTGATGAATGAATGACTCACCCAGAAAAGGTGAATTTATTTTTTTCATTTATTTTTTAAAAGATTTTATTTGTCAGAGAGAGGGGGAGAAAGAGAGAGAGCACAAGCAGGGGGAGTGGCAGGGAGAGGTTCTGCCGGCAAGGTTCTGAAGGCAAGATGACAATATTTGTCAAATTTCAGATGCAGTTCCGGTCCGTCCCAGCATTCCTGCCTATAGGAATTTCTCCCACAGATTTTCTTGCACGTGTGTGAAATGATGTATATACAAGGTCATTCACGTGCAATTGCAGCAGGAAATCACACAATGTTCATCAGATAGGGGGCTTGTAAAATAAACAGCGGCACAGCGCACAATGGAATACTATACAGATATAACAGAACGAAACTAAAAAAAAATGAAGAAGCTCTCCATATATTGATAAGGAAGCATCTTCAAGACATGTTGCTTAGTCAAAGGAAGGCTCAAAGATGTCAGTACAGTATGTGACATTTGGGGTAGAAGTTAAAAGGAAAAGATTTTTAAATGTGTTTCTGCTTGTATTTTCATAAAAAGTGGATCTCTGCAAAAAGAGACATGTATCGAGTAAATGTGGTTGAAGGAAGAATATAAAGGCTTTTCACAGAGTTCCTTTTTGTATTGTTTTGATTTTTGAATCCCATGCATACTATTACTGATTCAAAAATTTTTAATTAAGAACAAATGATTCCGAAAATAAGGGCTGTGAGCGGGAGCAGCTAAAACACTACTTATCTAGAAATTACCTTCCCACCCCAGTGTGGTGAGGCAGATAACAGCAGTTACTGTATTTGCCTATCAGGGGAACCCTTGGGTGACCATATCAGTCGGGGCTCCAACGGATATGCATCAGAAATCCTCATCAAGTTTATGGAAGTTAAGACACGCTGTCAACTCATGGAACTGAGGGGTCCAGAGGTGGAGTTGGCTTTGGGAACAGCGGGGCACAGGGCACGGCTCTTTGCTGACGGACTGCCGAAGCTGGGGCTTACTAGGCATCTCATGGCACCCCGGCTCAAACCATGAAATGGATTGTTGGTACCTCATTTAGCATTTTCTAAGCATTGGTTTTGGAAGTCGCAGCCACCCCCGATATGAGTCCAGCATCCTGCTGCCCTTGGTTTTAGAAGATGAGTCTCCTGGGGGTGACAAAGGAGAGTCAGAAGCTTCTCCTCCAGGGCCTGAGGCTGTGGTTGCTCTCTTATGCAACAGACAGGACGCAAATGCATGACATTCTGGCCTTGAGAATGCCAGGCATTCAGAGCTAGACCAAGAATATGTGTGTGGGGAGACGGCCGAGCTTACTGGCCTGCCAGAATCAGGGAGTGGGAGAGAATGGGATACCACTTATCTCCCTCCCACCCCTCCTTCCTCATTCCAGGGCCCAAACACCAGACCAGTGTGTCTCCAACTGAGTAAAAAATGGGAACATGGGACAATGCCACATGCAAGGGATGTTAGGAAACCCAAACACAGCACAACACTGATGTACTTAATTTGGTTTATGAAATGCAATTTCTGTGGAATTCTCTGTTAGTGAGGAAAGAAAAGAGAGAAAAAAGAAAAAGAGAAAGAGAAAGGAATAGAAAAAAGAAAAGGGAGGGAAGGGAGGAAGGAAGGAAGGAAGGAAAAACCCACTTGATTAGCAATCAGGAAAACACGAGTCCCCGACTGGGGCTGCAGAACCCCTGCACGTCCCTGAGCTTTTCTCTTTGTTTCCTCTGCTGAAACATGTGATAATAACGGCCTGACAAACCACACAAGGGTTAAATAAAAACACAAGCTGGAAAAAGCCCACTCTGAAGGTAATTGAAGGCATATTTATTACCTAAATGGGTTACAGTTACTTCTTTTAACCTGAAAAATGATACTTGTCAGCAAGTATCATTTGATTTACCCTGAAACAAGTTAACTTGCCTTTCCTGGAGGGCGGGGAAGGGGGGGGCTTGGTTATTTACTGCTTTGTGTCCGACCCAGATCCATTTCCCCTTTCTTTTCTTCTTAAACAACTTTCCCCCATCACGAGCCCAGCCGGCCCCTCCCTGGTCCAGAGGAGGACACGTGACACAGGGCTGACGAATCAGAGCATCAGACCTCCCTGAGCGGGGATGGGCATGCGACCCAAGCCAGCCAATCAGAGACAATGAGCTTCAACTCACGGACTTTTGTGCGAACTCTGGAGAGGTCCCCTCTTTCCACCGGACAGGTTGTAGCCCCCGGGGTTCTAGAAGCCATCTCACGCCCATCAGGGGAAAACCTGCCAGCGAATGATGCCAACAGAGAGAAAAAGGAGAGCTAGGAGAAGGAGAGAATAAGTGAAGTTCTGGGACCACTTTGGGATCCAGCCGTCCCTGAAGCCAGCTCTGCCCCTGGACTTGAGTCAATAGATGCCCCTTTCTTCTTCAACACTTTAAGTTGGATTTCTGGTGCTTTCACCTCTAAGAGTCTAGACTGATGCAAACTTCTGACACTAATGTTTGAGTCTCTACAAACATGAACCATTGCACCCACATGCAAAGCTACAGAATGAAGAAAACATAAGATTTACACTCCATCTTGATGGGGCCCAAGCCGGGCTAGAATTGTTTCCAGAATATACAGACTTCATAGGAGTACCTAGTCGACATGTTGTGATTGAACTGAGACACAAATTACTAAAATAAAGAAATATTTCATTTTATTTTACTCTTCCAGCCATGAGGTCCAAGGAAATGCAAGCTCACGGAAATTAGAAATAATACCGAAATGTGGATAAGACCAGCTTTAGAGATTTCATGGAATCAGCAGAATGTGATTGCCTGGAGTGATTTTTTTTGGCGTTCTCAGTTTGCCAAGCCAGGTGTACCATTTTGTCTAGCCCATCTAAGAATTTCGGTGGTAACTGTCCAGGTTGAGGAGAGTTGTCATAGAGTGGTGAAGCCCAAACAACTGAAATGTTCACAGTACACAAAGCAAAACAGTCAACATTACTGGGTGATACAGACTATTCATTTATCACTTAACTAGTAAACAGTGTACCACTGTAAATCTCATTTTGCCCCACTACAAATATCCCTAGTCATGCGTTTCCTTTCTTCACTGATTTGTTCATGCATTCAATGATATTGATGAAGCACCTACTAAGGATGGACCAGGAGGCACCCTGGTAAACGCTGGAGTTACAAAGTTAAAGATTAAGGCCCATCCTCTGCCCTCAAGGAGCTCCGAATCTCTCACAGAGAGATAAGGAAATGGAGACTGACAACGCATCATGAGAAGCACAGGTAAGGAAAATCTGTTCGAAGCGAGTCCCAAGCGTGGATTCATTCTCTTACAGGTTCCTTAGCCAAGTCACACTTCTCCCCATCTTCAGAATAAGGAATGCTTGCCACAGTTTCAGTCAGTCTTTCATTTCCGGTGTTACTGTGGGGAGACGCGGCATTACGGGTCGCAACAGACTCAGACACGGGTATGGGGTTCTCACTGCTGAACACACAGGACACGGTTCGTCGTTGCAGAGCTGGCTGATTGCTTCATTCGCTCAAGACAGTTACCGAGTGTGCTCCCCACTCTCAGATTCCCGCCCAGCCTGTCTAGGTGGGCTGCTCTGCCCTTGGCATATACCCGCAAGGTCTGGACCCTCTTGGCCGGATGCGGATCTGTGGTCTGGAGGGTCTTCGAAGAAAGGCCTTCTCTTCAACTTTCAGATCTAAGCGTTAACATTTCAAGGCCCCTTCTTGCTCTGGAACCATTTGCTTTTCCTTTGTCATTTGTGCTTTGGGTGAGAAGGTGGGGTCTGTAGGTCTTGCTTAACGAAGGACCGACTCCCATCTCGTACATCGCACAAACATCCAGCCACCGGCACCGAAAGAAGAGGCAAATAACCGGCACCCAGCACCCTCTCTTTCTCCTCTGTCTCAGACCTATGTTCTCTTCCACAGGCTTAGTGGCAAGAAATGAACTCGAGATGTGAGTCTCAGCTTCTGAGTCAGACTGTATGTATAGCACATTGTGCCGGTAACAACAAAGGGTACTTTTACAAATGGTCTATTTAATGCTTTTCACAGATTGGCTTTTGTGGAGGTTTAGTATTAAACCAAAGTTCTCCTTCCCATAATCCTACCTTCCACAAATGGTCCCTGAGATATTTTCCCTCCTTGCTTATCCAGCAAAGACAACAGTCCAGAATCCAGTGATGTTTTCCTTGTCAGGTGCTCGCCTCCATTTTATTGTTGTTCTAAGGCTTTTCTAATCTGTCTTGATGAGTTCATCCCACCTGGAACTGGGCCCACCATGGAATGCCAGTTAGGTTAGCAGCAAGGGTAAAGGCTGTGGCTCTGTGAGCAGGGAGGCCCACAGGGGACGGAACTTAAAAACTGAGGTCTTCTGTGTTCACTTAGAGTTAATGTGCATAGAGAGAGTAAGGCCTTTCAATAGAAGCATTTTGCTTAGTTCACTTAAAAATCAGAGTATCCTTATTAGTGTTCATTTGTTAACTAAATCTTTATGATCATTATAAATCAAACTTTATAAATGCTATGATATAAAATCAGACCGTTCATTCTCTAAAAATAAAATTTAAAAATGAATATGCCCTGATTTTACTTGTTAGTGAATTCCTCATTTAGTGTATTCCCACAAATCACTTACACACAAAGAAAACACAAAACAGAATCTGTGCAAAAATAAGAGCTCTCCATTTTCTGTAACACCTTCTCTTTTCCGTAATGAATTTGTTCATGTAAAAAAAAAGTGTCTACTTGGAAAATTATAAAAACATTGCTACAATGTCATAAGTGCTCTACATTCTCTAGGAAAACATACCTTTGGAAATAGGACAACTATTGGGAATTCTTAAAGAAATTCAAGTCGTGGACGTGCCGCAGACACATTCCGCTCAGGGCAGCATGGAAACCCTGTCTGTCCTCCCTACCACTTCCAGAAATTGTCTGCGACTCTCACTGAGTGAGGTATCATTCTTCTTTCTTCAAACATCATCATTGATTTCTGTGGATATTCTTAGGGTGACACTCTATTAAAAACAGAAGAAAAAAAGTTTCAAAGAAGGTGTTACATGCAAACACTGAATCATGGAACACCACATCAAAAACTAAGCATGTACTGTATGGTGACTAACATGACACAATTAAAAAAGGAAGAAGAAGGTAAACTGGTGCCAGCAGCAGACTCCCCACATCCTACAGAGATGCCCTCACCACAGTTTCAGCAGAGTTTGAGTTGGGTCTGAAAGAATTTTCTTGGTTTTCTATGTCCTTTTTGCTAAGAATTCACTTGTTTCAAAAAGCACGATTTTCTTTGTTGTCAAACCAGATCAGGTCCCACTTCTCTCTGCCTTGGGAACATTTTTCGACAACAAACTTTTGGTTATTCAGAGGACATATTTCCTATTGTGTGGAACTAGTATCAGAAAGCTAATAATCAGGATATATGACTATGAGCATCCAGGGGGCAGGGAACATAGGAAAATTTCATTGTTTGGGAGAGCTGTTAGAGATATTTCCCTTAGGGAATAAACTAATATTCTATGGTATTCTCCTAACCCTAATTGTCAGCAATTTACAATGTATGAACTGATAAATATCTACCTGGAAATCGTGGATGAATGTTAGGAAGTAGAAAATGAAACCAAAGGCCACTGTCCATTCGCAGATTGCACTCACTACGTGATATACATAATCCTAAAAGCAACAATAAAGAAACAGAATTTAGCCGAAATACGTTCACTGTCGTGGATGTACTGAAATAAAAAGCTGGTCAGACCAGAGAGGAAAGTTGTTGGGTGAGCATAAATCAATCCCTTGAGAAAACACAGTGAGTAAGGCCAGGTGGGGGGACATCAGGGCACCTGCCCAATGAGAACATGAATGCAATTCTCCCAAAAAGTTCCTCAGGCTCTCTTACACTCTGGTTTTAAGACTTAGTCTATACAGTTCAAAAAGGCAGAACAAGGGCCACAAAATGGCTGAGACAGGGAAGCAAATTTGGACTCAAGAGAAGAAAAAACTTTCCACTCAAGGCGTGACTTGCTCTCCCATTGCTAGGAATCTCACTGTTGAAATGAATGCTTAAAAAACATCAACTCAGCTTCCGGGGCCTTATTAAAAAGAATGAGTGCTCGCACCCAGAGGAGAGTGGCCGTCACCCCTGGATATTGTGTTTCTCTGTTACTATAGAAAATGTCTTATCAGAACACTGCTCTGCTTAGCGCTGTAAGGGAAACACAGCCACAGAGCGAAGGCCAAGGACACATTGACACGGTAACTACCTTATAGGGGCAGAGATGAGAGAATGCAAAGCCAGAGTGGAAGGCTTTAATTGGGGGTTCCTCCTACAGAGGCCAGAGAATTAATAAAAAAAATAAATGGAACTGACAGTTGCAGAAAAAGAGGGAGAATGGGGAACCCAGTCATCAGCTCAATTTCATTTTCACCAAATGGGAAAATATGACCTCGGTGTTGCTTTGAGAGATTAAGAACAAGTTGTGTGTGTGTGTGTGTGTGTGTGTGTGTGTGTGTGTGTGTGTTGTGAATGCTCCTGATTTTTAAAGGCGGTCAATTACTTCAAAAGCATTTTTGAACACCATCCAAAGTTCACCTGGGTGGCTCCATCGGTTAAGTGTCTGACTCTTGATCTCAGCTCAGGTCTTGATCTCAGGGTTGAGAGTTCAAGCCCCGGTTGTGAGTTCCACACTGCGGAACATACTTAACGACAAGAAAACAAAATAAACACTGTCTGAGGACAAACTGCATGTCTGCATTCTGACTCGAGTCCACCTGCCAAATGAGGACTGTGGAATGTCATCAGTTCTCTGATTTCAAACAGTGACCTGCCCCCCCACACACACACATCACTTTTTCTCTGCTATAGGTTACAGGCATGAATATGCAAATATGCTGGGTTGCAGGTTGGTTCCATGGTGACGGGTGCTTTCTCTGATCTAGTTTTCATCCATGAAGATTTCATTGTGGTGCATCCAACTCTCACAGACGTCACTCCTCGCTCTCCTCATGTGCGTTCATATCCATCCCGGCCCTCATCCAGCTCACCCTGGGGAGAACCCCATCAGCCTGCGCTGGGGCTAGAGAACGGAGGCCCCTACCTCATTTTGGTGACCTTACCAGGGATCCACCTCATCCTTTATCGTCCTTGGACAGTGAAGATGGCTTATAAAAATAGAAACAGAAAAAAAAAATAGAAACAGAATTCGGAGAGGAGGATTTCTTTAGCATATTTAATGAAAGCACACTGAACTAGGAGTGCAGACTCTTGTGCTACACTTGTGGGAATGCAGGCAAAGCTCTAATCTCCTTGCTACGTGAAATAAAATTCTCACCATCGCTACCAAGTAAGTTAATGCACAGGAATGTGCTACACAAGCTCCCAAGCAGGCCACAGAAGTGTGGGGCCGTACCTAAGCCATTACTCCATTCAGGGAATTAACATAAAGGGTTTTGGGTGCATTCATTGATCCTGAGAACAGAAAGCAATACAAAAGTGGCATGGTGATTTATGGAGTGAGCCGAAAAATGAGGTACTTTTCACATTTTTAAGGTAGAAAATGAAATGAAAAATAATGTTTAATTGGCTGGGGGATATACTTCGATGAATCCTTTCCAGACCCTGGTTTGTTTGATTTGTGGTGGAAGGTCTCCCTCCAGTGGCTGAACTGGTAAAGTACACCCAAAGCCACCCCGCTCTGAGGTCTTACTTTCAGAAAGGTGTTTTTGTTTTTGTTTTCAAAACAAAAGTTTTGTTTTGGACAAAACAAGGACAAACAAGTCCTTTCTTGTTTTCAGAAAGGACTTTTTAAAAAACTTCTACCTGGATCATTCTCTCGCGCACCATCTTCAGTCTCTCCAGAGTCTGTCTGTCTGTCTCTCTCTTTTTAAAGATTTTATTTATTTATTTGAGAGAGAGACACAGAGCATGAACCTGAGCAGGGGCGAGGAGGCAGAGGGAGAATCAAACTCCCCCACTGAGCAAGGAGCCCGATGCAGGGCTGGATCCCAGGACCCTGAGATCATGAACTGAGCTGAAGACAGACGCTTCACCGACCAAGTCACCGAGGTGCCCCCTCTCCATATCTCCCGCAGGCTTCCATCACATGCCAGAATCCTGTCCTGGAAAATCCCAGGATCCCGCTGGCCCTCTAGCCACCGCCATGTTATTTCTCCTCTTCCCTTCCCCTCCAAACATTTACTAACACCTGAATGAACTAACTACCCCCTCACCAATCCTTTACCCTCCTGCAATTGTCTTCTAAAGCTAACATTTTACTGAAACTGCTTCTTGAAAAACATCAGTAACTCCCCTGCCCCTTGAAAAACAAACTGCTGTTCTCCCACCAACTCTCCTCTCCTGGGCAACATTCATTCCCTGTATGGCATTTGGATGAGCCACTACTTAGGCATACCTCATGGCATGAGCCCATCTCAATTCCAAACATTCAATTCCAGGAGTTCTGACGTTAGGGCTGCAAATTACCAGTCACTGTACCCTGTGCCCTGATGGTGCCCAGTCCCCCCACTGGTCTAGTTCCGCAAGTAACTGGGCCATTCTCCTTCATGTTTCACTCGGAGTCAACAATTCTAAAACCAAACCCACCCACTTTCCCCGCATGGAATCATTTATTCCTGTTTGGGACCCTGCTTCCGTCTGCTCACGGGGATGGATCCTTGGCTTCCCCCCAGATAAAATTTGGAAGCCCTCTTTGATTCATGTCCTTCTAGTCTCGTGTCTTCACTTGCCAGCACCCATTAAATATTTCCCCTTCTTACTTCCACCCTAGGCTAACCTTTTTTTTTACTCATTTTTCTTAAAGGTTTTTTATATTAATTTCTATATAGTTAACATACAGTGTAATATTAGTTTCAGGTGTGCAACCCTGTGATTCAACAGCCACACCTCACCCTCCCCACGGCAAGTGCACACCTTCATCCCCTTTACCTGTTTCCCCCATCCCCCCTCTCCCCCTGCCCCCTCTGGTAACCATTAGTTTCTTCTCTATAATTAAGAGTCTATGTCTTGGTTTGTCTCTCTCTCTTTCTCACTTCTGCCTTTGTCCGTTTGTTTTGTTTCTTAAATTCCATGTCTATATGAGTGAAATCACGTGGTTTTTTTTGGTCTTTCTCTGACTTATTCGCTTAGTATTATACTTGCTAGCTCCAGCCATGTTGTTGCAAATGGCAAGATTTCGTTCTTTTTATGGCTGAATAATATTCCATTACGTATCTATACCACATCTTATCCAATCATTTACTGATGGACACTTGGGCAGCTTCCATCGTTTGGCTACTACTGTAAATGATGCTGCAATAAACATAGGGGGTGCATGTATCTCTTTGAATTAATGTTTTTGTATTTGGGGGGTAAATATCCAGTACTGTGATTACTGGATTATATGCTAGTTCTATTTTTAACTTTTTGAGGAACCTCCATACTGTTTTCCACAGTGGCTGCACCAGTTTGCACTCCCACCAACAGTGCATGAGGGTCCCCTTTCTCCACATCCTCACCAACACTTGTTTCTTATGTTGTTGAGTTTCGCCATTCTGACAGGTGTGAGGTGCTATCTCATTGTGGTTTTGATCCGCATTTCCCTGATGATAAGTGACACCGAGCCCCCCACCCCCAGGAGAATCTTGATTTGAAATCTAAACTAGAAAACTGCCTTCTCCCTGCCACCCTAACTCCTGGCTCTCTCCTCAGCCCTTTATCCCAGGGTTGCTGCTCACTAATAGCTACCTGCTAATATTCTTTCAATACCTGCCTGTTCAAAAGCCTTCAAAAGCTTATCCTGGTCACCTATGTCAACTAGAAGCCTCTCTGCCTACCTCTTACTTTGCACAAACTCCCTGGCCGCGCAGATAGACCTGACCAAGTTTATTCTCCAGTTCATCCTGAAACAAAGTGCCTTCTGTGCCGGAGTGGGTCTCATCCTCTCTGCTTAACACTCCTGCTTCCTCAGACCGCCACAGGCCTTAATTCACATCAGCCACCTTCCGTTAAGTGTCTGACCTCTTTCGATGAGGAAATTCAATTAGGAACTCAAAATTTTAGAAAATAATTTTGAAAATAATCCCCCTAATGCTGAGGTTCAGCAATCATATTGAAGACGAGTTAAATTTTACCTTTTCTTTTGGATTCCACTCCAACTTGGTTATAGAAATTAGTGAAGCACAGGCAATCACTAAAAAAGGGAAATTGTTAAGGAAGCTCCAAAATAAAAACCAAAAAAATAAAAATAAAAACGAAAACCCAGGTCTCTTATTGTTAACACTATTCTTCTAATCATCACCACACAGTGTTAAAATGTTAATACCAACATTTCTGTAATCAGACCAGTTATATCAGCTTTTTATAATCTCAAACTTTAAGTTCAGTTGTGACAGCATTTAAATTATAACATGGACGTCATTCCTTAGCAATACCTTTTCAGCTATATATAGCCAAATTTTCATCTGTGACTACATTTTGCTCCACTGTGCTTGTTAAATTTGGTCAGAATTACAGATGGGGGCACCTGGGTGGCTCAGTTGTTTAGCATCTGCCTTCGGCTAGGGTTATGACCCCAGGGTCTTGGAATCAAGCTCCACGTCAGGCTCCCTGCTCCACGGGAAGCCTGCTTCTCCCTCTCCCACTCCCCCTGCTTGTGTTCCCTTTCTCACTCTGTCTCTCTCCGTCAAATAAATAAATAAAATCTTAATTAAAAACAAAAACAAAAAACAAAATGACAGATGGGTTCTTTTTGAGGACTTCTTCCCTAAAATACTCTTTTCTCTCAAAAGTTTTGAAAAAAAAAAAAAAAACCCTTGCCCAAAAAAATCCCATTTTCAAGGCAACAGCTTTAAGGAAAAAATTAACATTTCAATGTACCAAAGCAACACAAACTACCAAGGTTCTTCTACTAAAACAAGCTACAGATTCAAACTATTGTCTTTAAAAAACACTTATTCCAGCAAGTCACCGAGTGTAAGCCAGAGTCCTTCCTTTCCAGCCCAAAGAGTTTACAAATCAAAGAGCTACATCCCACCTCTGACCTTAGGGGGTACCCAGAAAGGCCAGTGAAACAGTGCCAGGGACCGAGCCTGCAGCCCTCCGTGGGCTGTCTGCACAGACATTCTGATGGAGCTTACAAAGGCAAAAGAGAAAGCTAGGGGTGAGATGCTTTTAAAATGCTTTTGCAAACAATTACGAATTCCAAGCTTTGAGTGAATGCCTAGTTTAGAATTTCCTCTGAATTCAGAGTCAGCACCTCCTCTCCTTACCCTCCAAACCCCCCAATATTTTGCAATTCTTAACACTTCTCAGTTTCTCAAAATAAAAGATTCTCTGATCACGTTATTACCGTATTTGTTTCTAATAGTTTAAAAGCCTCTTAATTCTTTGTTCTTGAGTCCCATCTTCTGTGCATCGGGTACAATGCAGGTAGGGAGGGCACAATGATGACTCAGAGGGAAAATCATGACTTCAGAGTGGAATGGATTTGAGGGAGGCTTCACTAAGTTGAGCCTAATGTAAGTTGAGGCTTGAGGAACTCTCTAGAGCAGTGTCACCCCAGGAATTAATCCCAGTCATGTGCGTGATGTGATATATTCTACTATAGGCAGACAGCTTCCCCTCTGCTGCCCTACCCGCTTCTCCCTTGGGATGTATTCAATAAAATTTTATCTCCTAAAAAAAAAAAAAATTCTACTATAGTAGATACACTAAAAAAAAAAAAACTAAAAAGAACCAAATGAGGGGTGCCTGGCTGGCTCAGTCAGTAGAGCATGTGACTCTTGATCTCAGGATTGAGAGGTTGGGCCACATGTTGGGTATAGAGATTACTTAAAAATAAAATCTCAAAAATAAATAAATAGAACTACATGAAATTAATTTTAATAATATATCTTATCTAAGAGACTCATAATCTCAGTAAACAAAGGAGGGTTGCTGGGGACTGGGGGGAGGGATGGGGTGGCCGGGGGATGGATATTGGGAAGGGTACACGCTCTGGTGAGTGCTGTGAATTGTGTAGACCTGGTGACTCACACATTCACAGAACCACAGAGTCACAGGTAAATGATACGTTATATGTTAATTTAAAAAAGAAAAAATATATCTTATCTAACCCAATATGTCAAAAATATTGTCATTTCAACCTATACTAATATAAAGAATTAGTAATGAGATATTCCACATTCTCCTTTTCTTCTCACAGCTTTGAAATCAGCGTGGTTTTTACACTTAACCGCACATCTCCATGTGGACCAGCCACATTTCAAGCGCTCAGCAGCCTCACGTGGCTGGTAGCTAGTGTAGCGGACAGCTCAGCCCTAGAAAGCAAGCTGGAGGAGGACAATCCAGCCAGGTAGACGAGAATGGGCCAAGGCAGAGAACAGGAAGTGGGCAAGTCCAGGGGAGACTACTTAAGAATGAGGTCAAAAAAATAGGCTGCCTCAGGGGTGCCTGGTGGCTCAGTCAGTTAAGTGTCCACCTCTCGGTTTCAGCTCAGGTCATGATCTCCTGGGTCATGAGGTCAAGTCCCACATGGGACTCTAAGCACAGTGAGGAGTCTGCTTTAGATTCTCTCTCTCTCCCTCTCTAAAATAAGTAAATCAATAAAATCTTTAAAAGAAAAATACTCAACAGGCAATCTCAGACTATGAGTTTTAAGCAGAGGAACCTGGGCTTTATGCCGTTAGTGATTTTGTGAAGGCTTATGAAAGCATTGGAAGCCAGGTGCAAGATGGCTAGGCTCACAGGGCGGGCTTAGAAGCAAAATCCTAGCCTCATCTGTGCTTCAGTTTCTTCATGAGTCAAGTAACGATGTTTCACAGAACTATGGCATTAAGAAGAGACAAAGGCATTTTAAAGATATTTCAAAATCTTTGAAAAGAAACATAAATACCACGCTAATACCTAGAACAAAAGACCTTTCCATGCAAATGAATTCATTCGAGTTTATTTATTTATTTAAGTTTTTGGCGTTTTTTTTTTTTTTTTTTTTTTACAGAAAATCAGCAAGAGAGGGAACACAAGCAGGAGGAGTGGGAGAGGGAGAACAGACTTTGTACCAAGCAGGGAGCCCCATGCAGGCTCGATCCCAGGATCCTGGGATTATGACCTGAGCTGAAGGCAGACACTTAACTGAGCCACCCAGGGGCCCCTTGGGTTAATTTAATACAGGGACATGACCTATTTCTGTTTGGGGATGCTATCCCTTGGTGTGGCTCCTAAGAATCACCTAGAAATGGGAACTATTTGTATGTGAAACTCTGAGGCCTGAAATGCTTATTCTTGCTAAAAATTCTCTCTGATTTTAACATTTAGAGATGTGCCTCTCAAGTTGGAAGCAAGCAAAGGTTTCCTACACCAAGAAACTTTGGCTTTACAACTACGAACACCGCTACTATAAATTTTGCAACTAACACAAGCTAAAAGTTTCAAGTAGATATATTTGGAGAGAAACAAGAGCGTCTTCAATCCATAAAGAAGGAAATTGCAAAGGAACTATCTTTGTAATGAGGGTATATTTGTTTAAATTTCTCAACAGTAGGATTTGCTTCCTCTGCACTTAGAAATTTTGTAACTAAAAATTTCCTTCCCCAAGATGAAAAAAAAAAAAACAAAACAAAACCCACAACCATACTTAGACTTCACATTTTGTACAGCTTCTGTTTTAAAAAAGAAACACAAAACTTATTATCCAGAAGCACATGGTGCATTTTCACTCAAGCTTGCCCACTTTATACCACAACCCAATCCAGACTAACAAAATTGCCGCTAATAAAATAGTTGCTATTTTCCTACAGTCTGACAGGAATCACCATCTTTTGATGGCTCTGCAGTTTTTCTCTGATAGGACTGCAGATGGTATTGTGAAAGATGGGGAATTTTCCACTTCTTAAAGACACAGCTTTTTTTTTTTTTTTCTGTTAAATACCTCTAGAAAGATCAAGCTTTCATTTCCTTCAAACAAGAATGCACTAGCCAAAAAATTGATATTTTCTTTTCACACTGTTGAATTAGAAAATGGAATGAGATTTCATTTTGAAACTGGAATCAGTGATAATGAGAGAAGGCTAAATATATTTCAACTGACTTAGAAATAAATGATAGAGCTTTTTAAAACCTCTTAATAGCTCTTAACACAGAGGAGTAAATCGAACCATCTACTGAATCACCAGCATACAGGGTGAGGGCAGAGTACCGGCTCTTGGGACTTCCCAGGGCTGTTACTTTAAGTACAATATCAATATTTGGTGTCTTTGACCAAGCACTACAAAGAAAAATAAATGTTTTCATGCGGCTTATGAAACTTTCCCTATTGGAAAGAAAGCAAACAGACTGAAGTGTTTCGACACATTTCCATTCTCCCTGCACACATTCCCTCCAAAGATTGTTTTGATCTAACCAAACAATGTTGAGATATTTCCGTCACAATGTATACTTTCCTCCCAATTGTTCTTCTGAAGCATGTGTACCCCCGCCTGTTCACCTTTGCTTTTTTTTCCACGCTCTTTTGGGGGAGTGGGAGGAGGGTCAAGCCTGTGAAGACACGGACAAATGTGCAAAGGATACTGGGGACCACGGCTGCACAGGAAACGGCAGAGATGGCCAACCGCACGTGGCATGTGGACAGGCTGTTCCACTGGGGACATGATTTGTAAGAGATGATGGACTGCAGGAGCGTGTAGACCACACCGCAGACAAAAGCCAAGAGGGCGCCGCCGTCGTGGACCACGGGGACAGCTAACTCCTGGAGAGAGAGTCACAAACAGCTGTTACTCTGCGTTGAGTCTGCGCACGCAAGACCCACGCCCCCACCCACGCCGGCTCCTCCAAGCCACGGTCTTCCCAGATGCGCCTGTCTCTCCTTGGAAAATGTGGCGGCCTGCGGAAGACCACCAAGAAGAATGCCTTCCAGACCCTAAAGTAAATGCTCTTAGTTGTTCCACAGCAAATGGGGGCACACTGGGAGGGGACAGAGTGATGTCTGCCTCAGAGGTGGGCGAACTGAGTATCCCGGGCTTTGGAGTCTGGCAGAACTGGGTACAAAACTTCCACTCTGCCACTGAGCTCTGTGACCTTAGTTTATAAACTCAATTTCTGTACCTGTAAAATGGGCATAATAATTTCCGCCCTGCAGTTTTGCAGGGAAGATTATATGATGAATTTCACTTAAAAGTATACAACTGGTTCCATGAACATGCCGAGTGTGGCTTAGAGTTTTCGGGCTCCCTGTTCCCCAGTAATCTCTTTATCTTCCCCCCAGGTACCCCACATGCACAGACAAATCTAAGTAAAGACACTGCCCTTGCCATGCAAAGGCATATTCAAGTGAAGGCCCTGCTCCCCCATCCTCTAACCAGGCATTTCAACCAAAAGTTACCCCTACACCCAGGCTGGGCTCAGAATCTGGTATTGATCACAAATATGCTCATGATGGACTATTCAAGGGGCTCACTTTAGGCTCCTTCCAAATGTGCAATGGGCACCTACCTTCTGGTGTAACAGTGATGTTGGACTGAACAATGGAGTCTCTGCTTGAACTTGAAAATGTGAGTTTTGCAAAGGGGCAAGATTAAGTATTGTCCAAGAGAGCCTGGCTTGGGCCCCAGACCCCTACTGGCCCCAACTCACTATCCACACCCCGTCCCTCCCAGATTTTTCTTTGACCTGGGCCACCCAGGCTTGCCCAGAACCAGGGTGTTCTCCATCTGCTCACAAATAAACTGGTATTAAATCTTTATTGTCCACATGGGAAAGGAAGTTTAAAAAAAAAAATCTTCACACTTTTTTTTTTAAGATTTTACTTATTTATCTGACAGAGAGAGAGAGCATAAACAGGGGGAGTGGCTGGTAGAGGGAGAAGCAGGCTCCTCCTCCATGAGCAGGGAGCTAAACACAGGGCTTAATCCCTGGACCCCGGGACCATGACCTGAGCTGAAGGCAGATTCTTAACCGACTAAGCCACCCAGCTTGATTGATCCCAAGACTCTGGGTCAAACTTATTTTCTAAGGAAACTTAGTTCCTGGTATCAAACCTAGTAATATAGGGGAAAATCCACTACTTGATTTATGTCATAATAAAATAAGGTTGCATTAACATTCTGTAACATGGAATATCAATTACTCACTTATTAGGTAGAGATTTTGTATTCCTAGGATACTTAACATGAGCATATAGATTTAGGAAAATTATATATGAGAAATAAAATACATTCTTTGCCCTTTAAAATATTTGTATATCTTTAAGTACTTAAGGAGTTTAAAAAAAACACACTGAACTGTACAGTTAAAAATGGTTAAGATGGCCAATTTTTAAAAAAGATTTTATTTATTTATTTGAGAGGGAGAATGAGAGAGAGAGAGCTTGAGGTGGGGGGAAGCAGGGTCCCTGCTGAGAAGGGAGCCCCACACGGGGCTTGATCCCAGGACCCTGAGATCATGACCTGAGCCAAAGGCAGATGCTTAACCGACTGAGCCACAGTCGGTTAATGAATACAGATGGCCAGTTCTATGTTAGATATGTATTTTACTACAATGAAAAATAGCAATAATCCAAAGGAAATGAAATCATTATCTCAAAAAGATAACTGCACCTCCATGTCCATTGCAGCATTATTTACAATAGGTAAGACATAGAAACAACCTGTCTGTCAAAGGATGAACTGATAATGAAAATGTGAAATACCCACAGAGATTATTATTCACCCACGAAAAAGAAAAAAATCTTGCCGTTTGTGACAACATGGATGGATACTGAGGGCATTATGCTAAGTGAAATGAGTCAGAGAAAGACAAATACTGTATGATCTCATATGTGGAATCTTAAAAAAATGAAAAATGAACTTACCAATACAGAAAACAGATCAATGGATGCCCGAGGTGAGGGATAGGGGTAGGGATGGAGGATGGGGGAAAGGGGATCAAAAGATTGAGCTTCCAGATATAAGGTCTAAGGATGTAATGTAGAGTGTGGTGACCACAGTTAACAATGCATATCTTATATTTGAAACTTGGTAAGAGAGTAAATCTGAAAAGCTGTCATCACAAGAAAAAAAACTGTAACTATATGAGGTGATGTATGTTAATGAACTTATTGTGATCATTTTGCAATATCTACATGTATCAAATGTTACACACCTTAGACTAACACAAGTTTATATGCCTCAGACATCTCAGTAAAACTGAGAAAAAACCAATATTAAACGAACAGCATTAAACCAATAATAAAACCAATATTAAACCAATAAAATAAAAGAATGAACGCACAGATCTTTTTCCCCTCTTTGAATGTTAGGCACATTTGGGCAAAGGAAAATGAACAAAAGGCAAGGCATCCTCTGCTAATGAGTCATTTTCAGGAATAATGTTCTGAGATTCTTGATGCTTTCCACAGGCTATTTTTTTTATGTTAAGTAAATTAACATCCTGAATTTATATACTCTGTTTCCTCCAATGGCACTCTCAGGGAATTTGCTTCCTCAACCCCCCCCCCCCATTCAACATATCCTTTAGAATCTTCATCTGCAAATCCACAAGCCCCCACGTTAACCCTGACATTACTGGATCAGAAGGTTCTTGAGTCAGCAGGAGTTGTATTTGGCTGTGCTTTTCCCCTGTACATGCTCTCTCATCATAGACGTCTTTTCGAAGGGAAATGATTCTCAGATCAGACATGAATTTTGGATAGAGGATAAAAATGAAAACCCGGCACCCTTTTTGGATCTCTCTTTCAAAACTCTCTTGTTAATTTAAAAGGTAGTAAAAAGAAACCTAGAGTACTGAAAGGGTTAAACCTTGGAAAACTTATCTTTTCCAAAAGGGAAATTTCTTGAAGGAAAGTAAAGCATTGAGAAAGGTTGGTGGGGACACACCAAAAAGCCATCCCACCCAACCAGCTCAGGACTGAGAGCTCCTCCAACATCTGATGAGTGCAATTTGGTCCTACTCAAGAACCACCCCCCACACCAGGCCCCTCCTCTTCACCACTCTCTAGTCTCCCCCACCCCACCCCTTATTTCCCTCCCCTCCCCCCACCCCAGACAGCCAGAGCTCTCTTGCCCACACACATCCAATTCCTCAGGAAGGAACAGCTCAGAGTTGGTTTGCTCATGGCATGTTGAAAAGGAATTATAGAAGGCATGTTGAAAAGGAATTACAAGATATCAAACAAAGTTGTAAAAATACATTTATGGGAACAATGACAAGGCAAACACTTTGCTCTCAGGAAAGTTTAAGATGCTATTTCTGGTTTTTGTTAAGATATAATCACTTCATAGAAACCTTAAAGAGAACCATAAGTTTGCTCATCTGACTTCCAAGTGTTCTTCCTAACGTCTGCCCTTTCTGGTTTAAAAGATGACAGCTGCCGCACTTATCCTGTGAGTTATTTGGAAAATAAGGTGATAGGGTACCATACAGCATATACTCTTCCCCACTGAATAATTCATCGCCACCATCTACAAATGGTTATATTGTTCCGTGTCTTCCCCTTGCCCCTCCAATACCATTTTCCTTCCTGTCATGCTTTCGAGTACTAGAACTGTGAATCGTGTACATCCTTTTTTTTCTTTCAGAGGCTTCCCCATTCTGGCATTGAAATTAACTCTTTCCCACAGGTTCTAGACAGATGGCTTCGATTCGAAGTCCACTTCTGCTTTTCTGTGCTCATACGATCTTGGGCAACTGTGAACCCCTCCGGGCCTCCATTTCTCCACTGGCAAATGAGGAAAATAATACCACCTGACTTCTAACGTCATTAGTGGGATGACAGAAGTTAAAACACTGAATGTTTTCATAAATTCTGTCCCACAGGAAATTTTCAATAAATTGGTTGTCATGAAAAACCAAATGCATACAATCATAAAATATAAAGAGTCTCCATCATGTGACTAATATCACCTGCACCCATGTGTTACAGCCTTTGTCTTATTTCACCATGAAGGGGCAACGAGAGTAGGAAAGTAAAATGGGGTCAGAAGCAATTTGCACAGTGCCCTCCATGAAGCCCTGTATACCTGCTCCGGGGAGGCTATAAACCTGCCTCTCCCTTTTCTACCTTTCAGTGTTAACAAGGAAACAATAATTGTGGGTTTATAACACTCGAAAATGAAAAGTGGTGGGGTGCCTGGGTGGCTCAGTTGGTTAAGCGTGGGACTCTTGATTCCAGCCCAGGTCATGATCTCAGGGTTGTGGGATTGAGCCCTGCATGGAGCCTGCTTGAGCTTTTCTCTCTCCCTCTCCCTCCAATCTCGCTCTCTCAAGAAAAAAAAAAAAAAAGGAAAGAAAAGAAAAGAAAGGGAAAGGGAAAAAGGGAAGGAAAGGAAAGGAAACTCCTTAGCTCTCTTGAGACCTGAGAGACTATCCCTGCCCTGCGGGTCATCCTGGAGAAATGGTGCAGTTTAAGGAAGGGTGTCTGCCACCCCACCCCGCTCAACACCGCACGGAGTTCCCAGAGCCCTGACTATGTCCCCTATGGACAGATGGCACCCCCCCAGAGAAGGTGATTCTATGAGGGCACATGTGCAGGTGGCACAGGCCTCTCTGATAGTGACTCTCCTGACTTCACGCAGGCGCCTTCATGCAGGCAGGGGCACTAGCAGCTGGACAGAAAGCAGATGGTACCCGTGGAGGCCCGAGGTTCTTACCCTCGCGGATCAATACCAGGTGCAGCGCCCCCGAGCCTCCAGCCCAGGCTGCAGCGGGCGGACCTGTGCTCTAGCCGCTGGCTGGCGGCCAAAGCGGACACATTTTTGTGAAAATATGCAACACATAAGATGATCCCGCTTCTGGTGGGGAAAAAAGTTTCAGGGGTCCTCCTGGGCAGAACCAGAAGTCCTGCAGGAACTCCCTTCGTGCTGCCACAAAGAAACAACAGTGGCGGAGAGAGAGGCGCGTGGTGGCTCAGCTGGTCAAGCGTCTGCCTTCCGCTCTGGTCAGAATCTCAGGGTCCTGGGATCTAGTCCCTGCTCAGCAAGGAGTCTGCTTCTCCCTCTGCCCCTCCCCCACGCTTGTATGCGCGCTCTCTCTCTCCCTCTCTCTCTCTGTCTGACAAATAAATAACATCTTTTTAAAAAACCCAAATAGCGGCCCAGAAAGCAAGACCAGAGCAGTGTTCGCCTGTAATGGTGACAGCCAGGGCGGCTGTCACCTATGGCCTGCTGGTTAGTGTGCATCAGCTCCTGGAATCCTCAAAATAACCCTAGGAGGGGAGGACTATTACATCAAGTACAAACGTGAAATGCAATATTCTTAACATATTAAATACTGTCTCCAGAGACAAACAGTTCCCATGCCTTCCTGAAAGAGACCTCGGGATGAACAGCTGTCCAGGAGTTAGAATACAACAAGCAGGGTTTCTTCAAACACTTGGCACAGTAAGAACCTATCGAGCCCACTCCACAGGAGACACCGCATATGCCAATTTGCTCCACTGGGGTCATATTTTGGCTCTGTAATGAATGAGCTGAGTAACCGTGAGTAAACGATGTCCCCCCCGCCCCATGACCTATATCCTCACCTGCCAAAGGAAAAGATCAGATGCTGCTCCGTGAGTTGGTAAACACACACGTTCATACACACAAATATTTTCACGCTCTTTTTTTTTAAGATTTTATTTATTCAATTTGCAAGACAGAGAGAGAGCGCATGCGCGCTCAAGTGGGGGGAGGGGTAGAAGGAGAGAGAGAAGGACAGAGACTCAGAGCTGAGCATGGAGCCCAATGTGGGCTCAATTTCAGGACCCTGAGAGATCATGACCTGAGCCTAAACCCAGAGTCAGAGGCTCAACCGACTGAGCTACCCAGGTGCCCCAGATATTTTCACACTTTTAACAAAACAGTGACTGAAGTCCCTCTCCCAACCCGTCAACCATGTTTATAAACATGGAGCACTGCAGAGCCTGGAACATGGAGCAAAAGTCACTTTCTCACAACCATCCAAACATGCAGCCCACCTCTCCCAAGTGCCAGGCAGCACTGACTTTCAAATGAGAAAGATTTGTTTCTAAGAAGCAAATTATTCCAAATCTATAAACACATCAACTACTTGATACAGGCACAAACATTCCTCTTGTGCTCTTGCTTCTCTGCTCCAGACACACATCCTGCCTCATCCCCAAGAACACAAACAACCTCAGGACATACCTGGAAATTGGCTACAATGCCCATTCCGATACATCCCACCAATCCAAGAACTAGCGACACCAAGTTAAAAACAGGCGTGCTGAAATAGCTGGTTTGATTTTGCTTTTCTACTATTTTATATCTTGTATACATTGTGGCTGCCCCTGAAAAAGAAAGGCACTTTGATGAATTTTTATTATTTGACCTTTTAGAACGAAAACACAGGGAAAGTTTTGCATTGCTTTTTTAAAGTTTGTATTTCAATTTCCTAACTGCCATAGTCTCCCACTCACCCACCCAGTCCTTCCTCACCCCTTTTTCTCTCCTCAGTGTGATGGATACACACACACACACACCTTGCCTGTTATCCTTTTCACATAAATGCTACTGTGCTTGTATTCTGTGACTTGCTTTTTTTCACATAAAGGAAATCACCATGGGGAGCTTACCACGTCACTACAAATAAGTCTACATCATTGTTTTTAGGGGTCTCATCATGGTATGTAGTTCGTCATTCCCCTAATGTTGGACTGTATTCTACACTTCTCTCTGTTTTTCCTGTTACAAACAATGCTCAATGAAGAGCCTTGTACACAAGTCCTTGGCACACTTTCAGAATGCTTCTGGAAGACAAATTCCTAGAAGTAATATTACTGGAGCAAAAACTGTGCACAATTAAAATGCCAAGGAGTATCTGCAAATTGTTCCAGCACTGTATTGAGGCATTTATACCCTCACAGCAGAGTTTGAAAGCAATGCTGCATGCCCTTGCCTCTTTAATTATTGCCAACCCAATGAATGAGAAATGGCAACCTGTTGGTTTAATTTGCATTTCTCTAGTCATTAGTGAGATTGAGCAACTTTCAGTATGTCTGCTGGTCATCTGCATTTCTTCTTCTGAAAACTACATTTAAATTTTTTCTGATTTTTCTCCTGAGTTTGTCTATTCGTTTTTAATTTGCAGTTGCTTTTTACACTTATGCACATCTGTCTATTGTCTGCTAGAAATATTACAAATTTTCTTTTGGTCCATCATTAACTTTGTTTTTTGTATGTTTCATCACTTAGAAGTTTTAATTTTTTTTATCTACTAAATCTGTCAATTCTTTACTGTTTAGCATCTGGGTTTTGTGTGAGTTTATCCCTCTGCCCCTCCTCCCATTCATGTGCCCACACACTCACACACTCTCTCTCTCTAATAAATAAATAAATCTTAAAAAATATTATACACCCCAAGAGCAAACCTAATGTAGACTATGGACTTTGGGAGATAATGCTATGTCAATGTAGGCTCATCAACTGTAACAAATGTACGACTTTGGTGGTAGATGATGATAGTTGGGGGCGGACACTGGGTAGGAGGCAGGGCATATATGAGAGATCTCTACCTTTTGCTCAGTTTTGCTGTGAACGTAAAACTGTTCTGAAAAATAAAGTCTGCTAAAAAAATAACAAAAAATTATATACAAACTATAAACAACACATTTCACTTCACTTGAGACTATGAATTTTTCATTTATTTATAATAATTATTGTGTACTTACCAAGAAATGCAGAGAAGTTTATCATAAATCCAAAAATCCCACTCTCTGGAGGTGTAGTTCCGGTATCACTGACACAGAGAAATGTCCAAATTATTAAAAGGGAAGTCTGTTCAGATCCCTGGGAGGCACATAACTGGCAATTTTAATATGGTGGTTCTTCTGGGTGTTTAGCCACTCCGAATTCCAAAGACTTGGTCTGATTTTGCTCTAATGTACTTTCATTTTGGCTCCGAAAAATCTAAAACTCATTTTTCTACCAGGAGAGATTACAGTTAATTTTTTTTCCATTGTGAAAAGCTAGGAAATATTTAAAGTGAATGATAGTGGTGTTTCTCAAATGATCGAGCCCAATAAACTTGATGTGTATTCATTGTTATTAAGAATTCAATGTGATAGGGTGTCTGGGTGGCTCATTCGTTAAGTGTCTCCCTTCAGCTCAGGTCGTGATCCCACGGTCCTGGGATTGAGCCCCACATAGGGCTCCCTGGTCAGCAGGGAGTCTCCTTCTCCTTCTCCCACTCCCCCTGCTTGTGTTCCCTCTCTCACTGTGTCTCTTTCTGTCAAATAAATAAATAAAATCTTTAAAAAAAGAAAAAGAATTGAATGTAACTATTTTGTGGGGCAAAAAAAGTCTAAAATCAAGTTTGAAAAAGCAACTATTTGGATTTTAAATATACATAAACACATCATTTAATTTTTTAAAATAAGTTGACTTATCCACAAGAGTTTCCACTGCCGACAATAGGATGGTAGGAAGCTGAGCAATACTGTTGATGCCCAGTAGAACTTTATGGAAGCAATAGGGTATCAAGGATATATTAACTGTGATAAAGTATTTTAACAAGAAATAGCTTCTATAAGACATGTTTCTGGTGTGGTTAATCAATTCATTAGTTAACTGAGCTGGAAAAAATTAATTAAATGAGAATGTAGTGTTTGATGTGTTCTGTTTTCTACTCATTCATACCAAGGTTTACATTTTTACATCATCAAGCTACTCCCATAAAGCAATAGTTTAAAACTAATGGCCAAAGAGTTCTCAACATGAAACAATTCATATCCGTCTTAACTGTTTCCTCATTTTAAAACAGCTCCGAAATTTAAGTATTGAAACACTGATCATGTTGAAAAGGCACACTTCAAATGATCTAAGGAATTCTACAAGAAGCCCATGTGTGCAGAAGATAGGAGGAGTCTTTCAGTTTTCTTCACACTTCGTATTTGAAGAGCATAAAGAGGTTAAGACTCCCCCTTACAACAAATACTTCTATTCCTATTTCAGTCTCAGTGGCATTTGCACCTGCAAGAATCTGGAGGGTTTCGAATTTTGCGTTATCATTTCTCCTACAAATAATCGTTTTTCTCCCCAAAGAAGTGTTGAGGGGGAAAAGGCTGCACAATGTGTGGGATGTCTCTCTGAGCATAACATGGGTAAGAGACAGGGACAAGAACCAGTCATGGAAAAAGGCAGAGACAGCTTTTACCCTCGGGAGGAACTTTGCCCAAAGATTAAATCTCACATAGAAATCAAGCCTTCCGTTCTTGGCCTCGGGATATAAAAAGGCAGCTTCCACGTGAGTCATGCAAGAGTACTTGTGATTGCAGGCCTGACAGCACCTGCCACATGCCAGGGAGACTGTGGAGAAAGGAAGGAAATGGAAGAGAGGGGATATTTATGGGGATGGGAATATGTAAGTAGTTGGAGGGAAGAAGGTGCCCTGACAGGAAATAAGTCAACCAGACTCTGGAACTATCTGCCCATGGACGGCAAACCAAGACATAGGTCAAGGGCCCGGATGTACAGTCCCCATGACATCAAACATGCTATCTGTAAGCTCAGAATTTCAGGGTGGTGCTTTATTCTTGTTTACCTGTACATTTAAACCATACGGGGCACCTGGTTCCCTCAGCCTGATAAGCATCTGAGTTCCACTCAGGTCATGATCTCAGGGTCCAGGATCAGACTCCATTCGGGCTCCCCTGCTTGGAGGGGAATCTGCTTGTCCCTCTCCCTTTGCCCCTCCCCCTGCTAATGCTGTCTCCTTCTCCCTCTCTCTCTCTCAAATAAATAAATAAAATCTTAAAAAATAAAAATAAAATAAAACCATACAGGCAGAATCAAAAGTGCTTTGTAAATAGCCACTCCATATATATTTGTTGAATGAATAATTATGGGTACTAACAATTAAAAAAAAAACCCAAACCTAGAAAATATCACTTATAGAGCATTTACTACATAACAGACACTGTTAGGTGGTTACCATACATCATTTCATTTTACCCTCACAACCTTGAGTTGAATCTTATTTCAACACCATTTTAATAAGAAAGAGAGTGGTATTAGAGAGGTTACATAATTTTTTCAAGGTCATGGGGTTATTAAAGAGATGAATCTATATTCCAGTTATTAAACACAAGAGACCCAAAATGGAGTTGCTTATGCTAAGCCCTGAGTCACCAAACTGAGACTTAATGATAGTTTCAGCTCTCCTGGAAATGGAACCTTAAACCAGTCATTCAGGAATCACCTGATCAGCATTAGTTATGTAATCTGTCTGATCAGACCCCTGCCCTCTGTAGGGAAAGTAAGCTTGCAGTAATCAACTGGCTCTTTATCCAGTACAACTTCCTTGTCCCTGCTCCCTTCTGCCTATAAAAGTCTTTCATTTTGTACAGTTCCTCAGAGCTCCTTTCTGTCTGCTAGACTGGATGCTGCCCAATTCATGAATCCATGAATAAAGCCAATAAGATGTTTAAAATGTTATTTAAAAAGTTAAATTTTGTTGCTAACATCCCCCAGATATCTGACTCCCTGACTTCCCTGCCTCCGGCGTGCTCTAAAGCAGGCAAGGAACAGAGCAGTTAGAAGGACCGTGGGTGGGCGCAGAGGATGAACACTGACGTGCTGCTAAATGTTTAACAACTAGCTCTGGAGGGAGCCTGACTGGTAGCACACGCCAGTTTCCATGGTGTAAATGCTCCCAACATGTCAAAGTTCAAGCTGCCAACATGTAGGTCGCTGAACATTGAATTGGGAAGAAATGTACACAGTTGGCTCTCAGGAGCACATACCAGCGGGCTCCAGCTCACCATGGGAATGAACCATGATGGTAATGAAAAGAGATCATCATACCTTTCTCTTATTCCCGGAAAGTGTAAACTAGGCAAGACCTCATAACTCCTCAAATGCCATAACTGAAAAACATTTTTGACAAATATTGACTATCATAATAAGTCTGATTTTCTTTCGGCCTTGGAGTCTACAACACCTACCATCACTGCATGAGTACCAATGGGCCTACATTCCTATACTTGGCACTATGACACAAGCAGTGACTATACTAAAAAAATTGGGGGAAATATTAGTGTACTGCAATCATAACTAGTTGTTGGATTCAATGGAACCATCTTTAAAAATCTTTTTTATTTGGCTCCACAAATACCATGCAATTTATCTGCCCATCAACAAAATATTTAAGAGCTACCTACTGCTGATGCAGGGCTTGATACCAGGATCCTGGAATCATGCCTTGAGCTGAAGGCAGAGGCTTAACTGACTGAGCCACCCAGGCAGCCCTTGCACAAGGATATTTCAAGAAAATTTTCTAAGCAGCAAATAAAAATGTGACACCTCTAAGAACTTTTAAGAATAAAAGCAAAATTAAACCATTTGAGACTACTCCCAAATAAAAAGCTTTTGTACAGCAAAGGAAACCATCAATAAACCACCTACTGAGTGGGATATATCCCATAAGGGGTTAATATTTCAAAATATATAAAGAATAAATATAAATACAAATATATATATAAAAATATATAAAGAGCTTATATAACTCAACACCAAAAAATAATAGTCTAATTAAAAATAGGCAGAAGACATGAATAGACAGCTTCCCAAAGAAGACTACAAATGGCCAACAGACACATGAAAAGATATTCGATGTCACTTATCATCAGGGAAATGCAAATCAAAAGTACAATGAGATATCACTTCACACCTGTCAGAATGACTAGAATTAAAAAGACAAGAAATAAGTGTTGGTGAGGATGTGGTAAAAAGGAAACCTTCTTGCACTATTGGTGGGAATGTAAACTAGTGCAGCCACTGTGGAAAACAATATGGAGGTTCCTCAAAAACTTACAAATAGAATTACCATACAATCCAGTAATTTCATTACTTGGCACTTACCGAAAGAAAACAAAAATACTAATTCAAAAAATTATATGCACCCTATGTTTGTTGCAGCATTATTTACAATAGCCACGATATGGAAGCAACACAAGTGTCTACTGATTGGATAAACGAGATGTGGGCTACACACACACACACACACACACACACACACACACAGAGGAATATTACTCAGCCATAAAAAAGAATGAGATCTTGCCATTTGCAACAACACAGATGGATTTAGAAGGTATAATGCTAAGTGACACGAATAAGACATAGAAAGACACATTCCGTATGATTTCATTCATATGTGGAATTTAAGAAACAAAGCAAATGAACAAAAAAAAGAGACAAACCAAACCAAACCAAACCAAAAAATCAGATTCCTAAATAGAGAGAACAAACTGGTGGTTGCCAGAGGGGAGGTAGGTGGGGGATGGGTGAAATAGATTAAGAGTACACTTATCTTGAGACAAGCACTGAGTAATGTATAGAATTGTTGAGGGGCGCCTAGGTGGCTCAGGGGTTAAAGCTTCTGCCTTCGGATCAGGTCATGATCTCAGGGTCCTGGGATCGAGCCCCACATTGGGCTCTCTGCTCAGCGGGGAGCCTGCTTCCCCCCCTCTCTCTCTGTCTGCCTCTCTGCCTACTTATAATCTCCCTCTCTCTGTCAAACAAATAAAAATAAAATCTTAAAAAATAAAGAATTGTTGAATCACTATATTGTACACCTGAAACTATGACACTGTATGTTAATTATACTTTAATTAAAAAAAAAGAATAGTAGTGGTTGCCCATTATCATCAATAAAAATGAAAAGATTCTTTTACCTTAAAATGTTTCTTTTAAGTCTTTCAGTCTCTGAGCTAATATGTTACATCATTAATAAATATCCCATCACATCTTCTGCCTGACATTGGAATCCAGATGAGCATAACACCCAGGGTGTACCAACAGAAACTGTGGATAGACTCTTTATTTTTATTTTTTTAAGCTCAAACTAAATGATCTCGTTGTGCAAAGGCAGAGGTAGCAGTATCTGGTTGGCATAGCTATACTTGGGTGCTGATTCAGGAAACTAGAGAATAAGTAAGAGGTGAAACCAATTGCCTCCCAGTCTTGCAAAATAGTCTCCCCGCCCAACTCCCACCACATGATGTTGTACCATACGGCTTAAGCAACATGGTTCTGGCCTTGCCCCAGCCTCGCTACCTCCTCACTTGCCTCCTTGCAAGTAACACACTTCCTGGAAACTGCAACAGGGATAGAAAGTAATTTTTCATTTGCATGTGTCTCAGAAGCTGTTGAGGCTGTTGTTTGTAGACAGTTGTTTCTAGGGTAGGATCGTGCCTAGGAAATTAACTTACATCTATATTTCCTGCATTTATATCTCTACAAATTAAATTCATCATGGCAAATTCCAAGTTGCCTAACATCCTTCTCCAAACTAATTTATGATTTTACATCAGTGCATAATCATTTGATGCTCAAAGGAATGAAAACAATGCAAAGAAGACCTACATGATAATATAAGCTGGATGGAATGCTGTTCTCTAAATCACTGGATACAGGTAATTCCATCATTCCAAAGCATGGAGTCATGGCTTATGGGGGAGGGAGGCACTAACGAGCTGACAATATGCAAAATTATATGCTTGCCCAGATTGAGGTTTATTAGATTGTCCTAAAATTCTGGACTTATTGCTTGGAAAAATTAATCAGGACTTAGAACCTGAAGACACTGAATGCACCAATAAAGGAGACTGTTATTTCCTTTATCGTCACAATATTTAAATATGGTAACTGAAGGGAAGAAGTATGATAATAAAAAACCATTACACTTTATTAGATACTTCTAATTATTAGGGCCAAGTTTTTGGCAGATTCATTTGCTGATGATTATCCTGAAGTGGGAGGCACCATATAGCTATATCAACCTTTTTTTTTTTTAAAGATTTTATTTATTTATCTGAGAGAGAGAGAGAATGAGAGAGAGGGAACATGAGAGGGAGAGGTCAGATGGAGAAGCAGACCATCCGGCCCCCCTGCCAAGGAGGGAGCCCGATGCGGGACTCGATCCCAGGACTCCAGGATCATGACCTGAGCTGAAGGCAGTTGCCCAACAACTGAGCCACCCAGGCACCCTATATCAACCTTTTTTAAACTTAAAAAGAATTTCCTACTCATAAATGCAAACAACTCACTCCATTCTCACTCCACCCACATGCAAATTGCCCCCCTTTCTAGCAGTCCAAGTTCCCTCTTTGTTCACACACACACAAAAAAATTAGCAGCGGGGGGTGGGGGGGGCCAGATGGTGGACAGAGTAAGAGAGAATCTCAAGCAGCCTCCACACCCAGCAGGGAGTCCGAAGCCAGGCTAGGTCCCACAACCTTGAGGTCATGACCCAAGGCAAAACCAAGAGCTAGATGCATAACAGACTGAGCCACTCAGGCATCCCACAACTTTTTTTTTTTTAATTGTTAAGTGTCAGGAGCTGTGCCAGGTAATGGGGACACAACCGCAAAAAGACAGCTCACTAGCCTTCAAGAAGCTTAATATCTAAAACAAAATTCAAGGATCCATTGATTCAATGCATAGTCACTGACTGCCTTCAATACAACCCAGGCATGGTGAATGTAGTAGTGACAGGTAACACAAAAAAAGCCTCTCCTTCATGGAACTTCTAATCTGTAGAGGGCAATATAAAAAGAGTCCAGGGTGATGAATGCTGTGAAGAAAAGGTAAGCTGGATACAGGACTCAGAGAGGGGTGAGTCACCTACTTGAGACAGGGTACTCTGGGAAGGGGACTTGAACAGCGATCCGGATATGAGGAGGAATATTTGGGCCAGGAAACTTACAAGCAGAGGAACAGCAAAGTCAAAGGCCTTAAGGTGGCAATATATCAGAGGAACTGCAAGGAAGGGGGTGTGGCTGGAGAGGTGTGAGCAAGAGTGAGTGTGTGTGTGTGTGTGTGCACGCACGCGCGCGTGCAGATGGGGAGAGGAGTTGAGGGGAGCTGCGGGGTCATGGTAAGGACTCTTAACGTTATTCTAAGATGATGGGAAGCCGTTGAGGGCTGAGCATTGGGAAGTGGTACGAAGTTGATTGATGTTTTTAAAGCATGTTGTGAAAAGGCTGCAGAGAGGCAAGTGTGGACCAATGAGACCTTTAGGAAGTTATTTCAGTAGTTTGTCAAGAGATGACAGCGGCCGGGGCCAGGGTGGTAATGAAGCTGGAGGTGATAAGAGGGCAGATTTGGGAAGTTTTCTGAGAGGGGTCTTTAGAAAACCATTCCTGCTTGGACTACAGCTGCTAATATTACAAAAGAAATTTTAAAATTAACATTGCCTCAGCACTTATGGTAGGCCAGTCACATCTTATTTGGTCTTCACAACTTTGTAAGGCAAATAGTATCTTCATCTTAAAGATGAGGAAATGGAGTCTTAGAAAAGTAATTCGCTCAAGGCCACACGGAAAGCACATGGGAAAGCCAAGCCATATATCTAGAGTTGTCTGATTTCAATGGACACAACTTCGAAACTCTTCCCTGATGTGCTATTTTACATTTCTTTTTATGAAAACATATCATTTCCATGTGAGTTTGTAGTGCTACGTAACTACAGCCAAGTTTGCATCTGCCTTTTCCTCTGGAGCCTTAATAAGATGTCCTTGGCAAGAACTGCGTCTACAACGCAGGTACCTGAGGGACTGAAATGCAATTACTGTCAGGTAAGGAGGACTGTTGAGTAGAGCACACTTTTTTTTTTTTAAGTTGAAATTAAGACCTTATATTTAAAAATTGTCAGCCTTGCAGCAGACTTTTGAGCAATACTCTATTGTCTTTTTAGAAGTAGGAATAACAGAAGAAAAACATTCCCAATTTTATTTTTCATGAAAAAAAAGAATTTGAGGGTGCCTGGGTGGCTCAGTGGGTTAAAGCCTCTGCCTTTGGCTCAGGTCATGATCTCAGGGTCCTGGGATCAAGCCCCACATCGGGCTCTCTGCTCAGCAGGGAGTCTGCTTCCCCCTCCCTCTGCCTGCCTCTCTGCCTGCTTGTGATCTCTCTCTCTTTCTGTGTCAAATAAATAAATAAAATGTTGAAAGAAGGAAGAAGGAAAGAAAGGAAAAAAGGAAGGAAGGAAGGAAGGAAGAAAAAGAAAGAAAGAAAGAAAGAAAGAAAGGAAGGAAGGAAGGAAAGAATTTTATTTAATCCAATGACAATGGAAAATTTAAACAGAGGAGAAATTACACACATTTATAGTTGAGTCAGAAGCCAAACAACACTGCATCGTCACCTCAATTAACTTTCAAGCTGTGAAAGTTTGAGATCTTTAATTTTCTTATGCTTTTCTTAGGATTAACTAATTTGAGTAATTTTTTTTGAAGAAAATGTGAAGCTCTGAATTTTCATTTCAAGGATGATACTTTTCTCGCTCAAAGTTTTCAGTGGCAAAGCCCGCTTTTTCATCCTTAAAATACGGTGGCTCAGAGATAATATGAAGTAATAATCAACCCACTGTAAAGACTGAAGTGTCATTAACGTCATGTCAGAATATGTGACTTTATACACACAGACCTCATTATCTGATTATTTATTATCCTGGACCCCACTGTTTTTTGGTTGTTTGTTTGTTTTCTTTAATTTTAGGTAGTTAAAATATGGTGCAATATTATTGGCTTCTGGAGTAGAATTCAGTGATTCATCACTTACATACAACGCCCAATGCTCATCACAAGTGCCCTCCTTATACCCATCCACCATCCCGCCCCTCTCCCCCCCACCTCCCTCCATTAACCCTCAGTTTGTTCTCTATCGTTAAGAGTTTCTTATAGTGGGACATTGTCATAACATGGGGGTAAATGATGAATTGCAGGCATCAACACTGTATGTGACATGGTCTTAATGATATAAAAAAGTATATTGTTTATAAATATGCTTACATATATACTTAAATACATCTTATAAGATGAGTGATATAGATTATACTGATGAACCCTGGGCATTTTGTATTCCTGGCTCATATATATTAGATATAATTGAGTGATTGTAAGTAGAGTCCAAAACTATGCAAATCAAGCCAGTAATACTGGATATATTTCTAGATAGTTGAGATTTGAAATATGTATTTTCTATTTCTGTATTTCTGATTTTTTCACTATGATTATTACATTTTTATTTTAAAATTGTAAAATACGCATTCACAAGTTATTGTTCCTGGAAAACTGCATATTGTGTAACAATACAAACAGAAGTGAAAAAAGTATGATCCAAAATACATAAGGGGATCAAGGGGTACAAACTTCCAGTTACAAAATAAATACTTCACAGAGATGAAAAGTACAGCACAGGGAGTAGAGTCAATAATATTGAAATAATGTTTGGTGACAGATGATGACTACATTTACCCTGATGAACATAAGAGTAATGTATAGAATTATTGAATGACTATTTTATACAGCTGAAATTAATATAACACTTCAATAAGTAAATAAGTAAATAAATAATAAATAAATAAAATCTTAAAATTATATGTAGGAATGAACCCAACTTCATAAAAACATATATGTAAATATAAACAGGGTAATGTATAAGTATACAAACATGTAAAATATGTATAAACATGTAAAAAATGAGAAATTCCTAGGATTCTTAGGATGTTGGGCTCATGTTTACCATTTATTTCTATAATACGGTTCTTTCTTTTCTAAAAAAAAAAGTTTCTTATGGCTTGTTTCCCTCCTTTTTTTTCTTTTCCCCTTCCCATATATTCATCTGTTTTCTTTCTTAAATGCCACATATGAGTGAGATCATATGGTTTATTTGTCTCTTTGACTAACTTATTTCACTTGGCATAATATACTCCAGCTCCATCCATGTCAATGCAAATGGCAAGATTTCATTCTTTTTGATGGCTAGGTAATATTCCATCGTGTATATATATTGCATCTTCTTTATCCATTCATTAGTTGGTGCACATTTGGGCTGCTTCCACAGTTTGGCTATTACTGATAATGCTGCTATAAACATCTAGACCCCATTATTATGGTTGAAAGGGAAGCAAAAATCACAATTGCCTGAAATGCAACGTAGTTAGTAATCAAAAAAGTTGGTTAAGGCAGAAGTCATCAAAAATTATGTGGATACAAAAAAAAAATTATGTGGCTACATACACACGACAAGCAAATAAATGTATGCACATTCATTTGCCTTCCTGTTGACGTGGCCAAGGCCGTTATGCGAGTACCAGTCACTGTGTGTCTCCCTGGTTTATAAACCACGTCTACGTCAAATGATCTCATTTCTAGTTTTGGGTTCTTTAAAGTGGAAGGGAATCTTAAAGATACTTTTGAAGCAATTTGAGTGCAGAATCCTTCTAGTTTTTTTAATCACTTTTTGTTAAGTCTTTACATTTGTCATAAACACTGCAATTTTTTGACAACTTGTCTCTTTTGAATCTTCCCAAAGCATTGAACAGTTTTCTTTAAAACTACAATTCTTTTTTTGCATTCACAGACCCACAGTTTATGTACAGTGAGTTAAATCACATAATTACAATAAAAATAAATACAACTGGCATAAACGCATTTGGGAACAAACACAGCTGATACTGGATAAGCATACAAAGAAACAGCAAGCAGCCCAGAGACTGGCCAGTGCTGCGAGAGGCTGTCAGGGGCCACAGGCTTCAATCAGTGTATTTTTGAGAGAATGAGGTTACTAGTTAACCCAGCAAGTTGATTGAGTTTGGTTAAGAAAACTTCTGCTATAGGAGCACCTGGCTGGCTCAATGGATAGAGCACAAAACTCTTGATCTTGGGGTTGCGAATTCAAATCCCACGTTGGGCATAAAGATTACCTAAAAATAAAATTAAAAAGAAAACTTGTGCTATAATCATAAATAAACCGATTACTTATAAAATTAGCCCTCAACCAAATGTCCTTTCCTACTTAATCCTAGCATCGTACAGACCAAGGTGGACTGGTCCCTTGATAATACTGTTAGCAAATGCTTATAGAGAACTTATGTTCTTGCACCAGGGTGTTAATGAGTTCTAAGTGAGTTCACATGGTAATTCATGAGGGATGTGCTATTACTAACCCACAGAAAAGCAGAGAGAAATCAAGTAGCCTGTCCAAGGTCTTATAGCAAGGGCTCCCAGTGGAGTTGTATTCTAACCAAAGTTACCTGCTCCAAAGTTGTTCCTTTATACATCATGGTGGATAATCAAGGGATGTAAATATCCAATAATGTAAGTCAAATGAACTACACAGTGAGGCTGCAAATCTTGTAAAACATGCAGAATTTCATGAAGCCGACAGATGGTGTTGGAGAAAAGCTGGAATGGCAGCCCAAGTTAATGAACAGTGACCACTGGCAGAATCAGTTAACAATTGAAGGGAAGCTGACAAGATCAACAAAATGCATAACTAAAGCAGGCCCATCTGGCATAAATTATCTTAGCATTCATCCAGTATTTACTAAGCACCTACTACATGTCTGGCACGGTCATAAATGCAAGAGATGCAGCAGTGAACAAATCCTAAATATCTACCCTCATGAAACTTATATTCTGTGTGAGAAACAGACAATAATCAAGATCAATATCCTTACACACAGATTAAGAATGGTCATTGGAAAAAATAAAGTCATAAAACATTTCTGCAAAAATGAGCCTCTTCGTATCTCCCTTGACAAGACAAATGTGAAATCAAGGACTTCACACAATCATAAAACTGTCTTGGAAAGTTCCTTCCCTTAAAAAATCCACACCTGAATCATTTTAAGATTTTTGTTTATCATAAGAATTTTGTCTTTTCATTTTGCTTTTCATTACAAGATGTGTTCATTATAATGAATTTTGTTCATGGTTGGAACTAGCACTTAATTGTGATTCTAACCTAAATTTTATGATTGTTAACCAAGTGAAATTCCCTAATTTTTAGATTCATTTCTGGAGTTAAAGTGCCAGTCTCTTTTACTTTGTTTACTATGCCATTTTGGTCTCCGTTTTAGGGTGGCTTAATTCTAGGTAACCCAGTTTTCTGTCACCAACCACCGAGCAGGTTTGTGGTCATGAGGAGAACAATGGGAGTGGCCAAAAGATCACAATCTACCTAGCAAACAGTACTTGGCACTAAAAATGAGACTAGGTTAATAAAAACCAACCAGGATGCAGAACTGACAAAACTTTAAAAATAAAGGGCCACTGAATATACTGGAAGCATGAGACACAGGTCAAAGAAGATATAAAAGAGAGAGGCTTATCAGCTGGGAGAAGTTGATAAGTAAAACTGATTAAAGATAGCCTCAGAGATTTGTTCACAGAGGGAATATAAGAACCTATAACAAATTAAGTATGCTTATACTCAAGAATGTGGGTGAGGCCTTGTAAAAATTTAAACTAATCCTTTGAGGTTGACTTTTATTTGTCCTTCACTTTGACAATCTTAAGGGCATTAATGGTTTCCTAATACAGAAACATTGCACTATGCTATTCCAGCTTGTTAAATCTAGTGGCTGCTTGAATCGCATGTTTCTAATTTAATTTTTGATAGGAAATCAGTCCGTGTAGTTAAAGAATAAACACATACAATAATGCATGCCAGGCTTGGAAATGTTGTCTTTGGGAGAGACTGGGTAAAAGGCACACGGGATCTTTCAGTGTTATTGTTTTATTACTGCGTATAAGTCTACAACTATCTCAAAACAAAAAGACTAATTTAAAAAAGTATGGCACAGAGATGCCTGGGTGGCTCAGTCAGTTAAGCATCTACCTTCAGCTCAGGTCATGATTGCAGGGTCCTGGGATCAAGTTCAGCATTGGGCTCCCTGCTCAGTGGGGTGCCTGCTTCTCCCTCTGCCTGCTGCTTCTCCTGCTTGTGCTCTCTCTCTTTCTCTAACAAATAAATAAAATCTTTTAAAAAATAATTAATTAAAAAATAAAAATAAAAAAGGACAGCACAAAGCCTTATTCCCACCCTCTTTTCCACCTGCTAAAGTCTCACTGACCGTGACCTCTTCCCTCGATCATACACAAACCACTTTTTTAGTTTCTTTATGAAAGCAAAATACAAGTATACACTATTACCCCTTTTACATTCTATCTCCCCTCACCCCCACCCTACAAATAGTAGCATATTTTGCTCTGCATTTTGCTTTCTTCCATGTAACAATGTACTGGAGATTTTTCCACACTAATGTATTATTAATAAAGAGTATTTTTGATGGCTGCATAGTATTCCATTTTAATATATACTACATCTTCTTTTACCATTTGCAATGAAGTGGATGAAACTAGAGGGTATTATGCTAAAGCAAAATACATCAATCAGAAAAAACTATATGATCTCTGTGATATGAGGAATTTGAGAACCAGGGCAGGGGGTTGTAGGGGGAAGGGAGGAAAAAAATGAAACAAGATGGGATCAGGAGGGAGACAAACCATAAGAGACTCTTAATCTCAGGAAACAAACTGAGGGTTGCTGGGGGGTGGTAGGGGGGATTAGGGTGGCTGGGTTACAGACACTGGGAGGGTATGTGCTATGGTGAGTGCTGTGAATTATGTGAGACTGACGATTCACTGACCTGTACCTATGTAGAGTATTCTATGTATAGAGAGCTTTCCTTTGATGTATTCTTTGCATAAACCATATTTATTTAGTCAATCCTCTCGGATGGAAATCTGCATTGCTTCTAGCCTTTTGTTAGTAAAAGCAGTACTATAAGTCACCTCGCAGATACATTTGTCATTTTGATACATGCCAACGTCCCTCCATAGAGACTGACTCTGTTTATATTCCCACCAGCAACATGTGAAAGCCTGTTTCCCCAAAGTCTCACCAATCGAGTGTGTTATCAAAATTTAGGTTCCTGCCGATCCAATGATGAAAAATGGCATCAGTGAGTTTTAATTTGAATTTTTATTCCATTCATGAGGTTGAGCATCTTTCCACAGGTCTAACAGCTATTTGCCAATTTATTCAATATGTTGCAGGATAACAACGTTACAAGAAGATAGGTGATGAGGAAGCTGAGTTTGAATGTCATATTGGAAAGAGGTCCTCCCAGGATTATGGTTCTTATTTAAAACGCAATGCCTCTTATTTAAAGTGCTCGCATTTTGGGGGTCCCTGGGTGGTTCAGTTGGTTAAGTGGCTGACTCTTGATTTCAGCTCAAGTCACAGTCTCAGGTCCTAGGATTAGTTGCTGAGGAGGGCTCCCCGCTGAGCAGGGAGTCTGCTTGGGGATTCTCTCTCTCCCTCTCTGTCCCTCCCCACCACTTTCTCGTGAGCACTCTCACTCTCTCCCAAATAAATAAATCTTTAAAAAAATAAAGTGTTCAGTGTTATTAAAAAATAAACCAATAAAGTGTTTTAACGTTAAGAAATGTCAGACTATTAGACTGGTTGAACAACGTCATCACATAAAAGGGAAGCATCCTGAATACATCCAAATCACTGATCGATGACCAATGGTCGTATCAACCCTTCCCTAAAGGGATGTGGCCCTGGGAGGGGGGAGGGGGGAATAACCGTATCGAAAATGAGTGCCCCAGAAATATTAATTCAACAAATATTGAAAGCCCTCATGGATCCTCCATTCCCGTGAAGGAAGACAGATAAAGAATATAATTTGTTAGAGGATGATAGATGCTATGCTGAATAATTAGACTAGACATGGGGGATCAGGAGTGCTAGCGGGCAGTTTTAAATAGAGCGATAGGCCTCACCAATATTTGAACAGAGGAGGAGGTCATGGAGAAAGCCTGATAATTTCTGGAGGAAGAGCATCCTGGCAGAGGAATAGCCAGGGTCATGAGGAGGTGACTTTCCGACAGGCTCAAGACACAGGAAGGAGGCCAGTGCAGTCAGAAGGAAGTGGAGGGAGTGGGAGTAAGGGAGAAGGGGAGGCACTGATAAGGTCAAACATTTCTGGGGCCAAATGGATAAATCTGGCGTTAGTCCCACCACTTCCTGGTATCTTGTTCTTAATCTAAATCTTGCCTTTGCTTCAATGACTTGGTTTCTAGGAGGGGCAGAGACAATGGAGCTCCTCAAGTAGGCAGATAGAGCAGACACCCTAAAATCCCCCAGCACATGTGGGCAAGCAAAACGTATGTTTGTTGTTTATAAGCTGCTGGCTCCTGGCAACAAGGTGACAATCTCCAGCCTTTTTTTCCTTAGCTTCTGCTTTTCCTAAAAGTTTCCTTTCCTTGTTTAATTTAATACCTATTCTTTGCACTGTCTGTGATCTGAACATGTCACAAGTGGTTCATCTCAGTTCATTTCCTCATTTCTTAGTGTCTTCCATTTCAAGTTCGCCTTGCGGTGCGCTATTAATCACAACTACACCGGACCTCTCCGAGAAGATTCAAGCCCTCCTGTCTCTGACACTCTCCACCCGTCTCGCGCCACCAATGAGTATCAAATATTATGTGTTCCTGACCTTCAGATCCTGGACAGCTATTATTTTCTCAATAAAAAGCATTGTAGGGAAAGAAACTCCTCCCTTTTATACAAGTCTAAGAGGATCCATCAGCTTCGGAATCAAGAAAAACTTGACAGTGCCGTGTCAGACTGAGATGAGCCACGAGAAACCAAGTCCAGGTTTGGCAGGGCACAAGGTCTGGTGGGAAAGTCTCCTTGATGCCTGCAACACCTCTTGAGTGGGCAAAACCACCACCGTTAACTGCTTCTCTGCACTCTTCTCCACACTGCTCTCTTTCTTGCTTCAAACTCTAGTCTCTTCTTGCCTCACCTTTCTTTCCCCTTCCCTGCCCACAAACTACAGAACATTGCTCACCACGCAGCATGGCTGCAGGACGGAGAAGCCCTATCTCTATAACCATAAAATGGTAAAAAAAAAACCTTGGTTGTCACCAACTTTATTATTTCCTCACCAACCAGTGCAGGTCAGGGCACTTGGATAAGGATATATCGTTCTAAAGGTTAAGGAAGGCCCATTGCCATGGGCTAGTCATGGAGCTGGAAGCCATTTGAAAAGGATTAAGAGGTCTTAGGCACTGATGAAGTGACCCCCCCCCCCCCAGGAATGGTGAAGCCAAAACTTAGGAAAAAAGAAACAGCGTAATGACAACGCAAGATATGTTGTAAGTTGCTGACAATTTGAGGGCTCTGACTATGCAGGCGCTGTCCCCAGAGGGATCCTGGGCAGCTCCATCCAGGAGAGTTTAAGCCAGACTCCCAAAGACCTGGAGGTGACACAGTGTTCCTTTTGGGGTGGTCGGATCTGGGTGTGGATTCTGCTTCCACCATTCCTGTCTGTGACATCAGTGTCACACTGATGATATTTCAGCAACTGCTCATACTTAAGTTTCCTTGCATGAAAAATAAGCCGGACATCCAACACGAGGGTGTTGGGAAGTGGAAGTGAAGTATGTGAGCTGTTATAGCATACACCAGGATCTGCCTCTTACACACTCAAAAAATGGCATCCATCAGGCCCCATTCTTGTTTCAGTACCGCCCAAGAAGCATCTTCCAGGGATTTTGTCCCACGGGTCCGTCTGAAGTTCTATTGTCTATCCTGAGCCCCTCCCGACCGCAGTGGGTTCAGCGTTCAATGTTCAGGGTAAAGTCAGAGCCCCTTGACTCTGCACCCGCTGCCTCCCTACGCGTTCCGACAGCCAGGAGCGCGCTCCCCTGGTCGTCAGACGTGGCTCTCCCCGCAAGACGCCCCCCGCCGGTCTGGGCCCTTCCCTCCCCGCGGGCAGCTCTGCCCCCAGGCGCCTCTGCCGGCCGGGCCTCACCTGATGTAGGGGAGGAAGGGGTTGACGTGCCCCGAGAGCACCGCGACCACGTAGGAAATGATGAAGGCGGCGGACGACCAGGTCACCAGGAGGAAGGGCACGAAGGCCATTCCCCTCAGGAAGCACAGCATCGCGCGGCCGCCGGGAGGGCGCTACGCTCTGCGGGGCCGGGCGCGCGGCGCTGGGCGCGGGAGTCTCGCACGTGGTGGCCCGCAGGCGGCGGCCGGACCCGAGGCTCCGCGACGGCGGGGCAGGCCCGGCAGCGGACGGAGGGAAGCGCGGAGAGCGGAGCGAGACGGCGGGCGGCGAGGCAGGCGGGCGGCCGGGGGTGGGTGGGGCGTGGGGCGTGGGGCGCGAGCCGCCCGGGCTTGTTGCGAAACCAGTGAAGTCACAAAGCGGCGGCCCCGCGGGCCTGGAGGCGCGCGGCGACCTCCCCGCCGACGCGAAGTGGGAGCGGCGGGGACGCGGCGCCCGGCTCCTTTCGCTTTTGGTTCGGACTCGGCGGGGGTCTGCGCGGGTGCCCGCGGCCGTGGCAGCCCGCCCGGCCGCCCCGGCTCTTGCGCAACTCCGGAGAAACGCACAGCTCCTCCCGGGCCCTCCTTCCCTGGGGGTTTCCAGGGTGTGGGGCCTCGAATTCCGGGGGGCTTCCCTTCCGTGGTCCCACCGCCGGCCCGTCGCGGGTTTAGAGTGTGGGCACCGCGTGGCGAAATCCACCTCACCCTGCTGCTGCTGCTGCTGCGGGGGTCCGGACAGGAGTGTAAGGTGACGTTCGCCAACTCACGGGGCACGGGGCACCCACCTCGATGGTGCCCACGAGAAAACCTAGAGTGTGTAGGAGCCGGTGAGAGTCGAGGTGGGACTGAGTTGCAGCCCGGCCGAGTGGCCCTTTGTGCCTCATAGTTCTGCTCTTCACTAGAGCAGACCTGGAGTTATTTCCTAGAAATTAGATTTCCCTTTCTCCTCTCAGGGCTGAGAGTTCGCCCCTGCTGAGAACTATGACGTAAGATGAGTAACGGTAACCTCATACATTTCAAACTCTGCAAAAAGGATTTGTGTTCTGGAGGCGCTTGTGAGTACGGCGATTTTGAGGGATGGGTTGTAGATTATGAGCCCAGGGTATGTGTGGGAAGTCATTGGATCTTCGGTGACCAAACGTGGTCAAACCCTGCTAGGGGACGGGATACAAAGATTAAGTAGTACCATGGGGCCAGAAGACTGACATAATAAACATTAAATAAAATTATATAAATATAAGAAATTTAAAAAGTAAAAGAGTTGGCAGGTGGGGGCCAGTGCTCAGGAAAAGGATCAAGGAAGTTTTCCTGACAGATGGTCTTTGAGATTTTGAAAGTAAATGATTGCTAACCAGGCAAAGAAAGGGGAGACAAGCCTTCTCCAGGCCAAGAAAAAAGCAGCAGAAAATGCACAGACCATGGAGTTGCTTGGTTTCCGGAAGAAGAAAAAGCACTCCAGTGTAAGGCAGAGAATAGAGAGGTGGGCAAAGAGGACATCCTACAGGAGCCCTGGTAATTATTTTTAGTTCACTTTTTTTAAGTTTTTGTTTTTTGATAGGAAATTATAGGGATATGGACAGATATGTATTTCAAATAAATCATTGTGACTGGGAGTGGGGGGACTGACCACCATACAGAACACAACAGAGGCTTTAAATTAAGGGTTTTAAAAATTGGAAGAGCTGTCATCCATGGTGATCCACCTCACATCTGTACCTTGGTTTCTGCGTTCTGAAAACCACTCTCTTCCCTGGTCTTCCTTCCCTTTCCCTATGCCTTTCTTGTTTTTTTCCTACTCTACTACTGATTCATCTGATTTTAAATACCCTCCGAAGGAGAGAAATTATAACATCAAATGGAGCTCACCTGATCACCGTATCCTTTTGTTGCTTATTTGATTCCCTTAAGCAACCCAATTGGCTAATAACTGTTAAACACATTAAGAGTTGTCTGACTATAATGGCAATAGGTATTTCATTGTTTAAAATAAGTTTGTACACATGTATATATTTAAAATAGTTCTATAACTGTAACTAACCATATGTACTACATATGGAGCCAAGGATCACTGAGAAGCATAATGCTGCTTTCCCTCCTAAAAGCCTTCCATACCATAGATCACATAAAGCCCTCTCCGTGAAATAGTAAAGTTTATGATGGTAAGAAAAGCAAAAGTCCTGGAAAACAACCTGACCGGTGAAGTAAACCTGAATATGTCACTTCAAAATATGCCTCTTTGACATAGAATTATGTTGTGCTTCTCCCCTTGAATTAATTCCTGATTTTCTCTCTGTCAAAGCCACACCAACTTGAAGTAAGGGTCTGGTTGGGCTGCCCTTTTGAAGATGATGAGGGCATTCTTCCTTGTTGACCACCATTTACGTAAAGGCAGTATGCTTCCTGATCTAAATAAAGTTCATGCCAGCACTTAGGTATCATCTCCTTTTTATGGCTGAGGAAATAAGGCTCAATGTCATGCAGCTAATGAATAAAGATACAGAATTTGAATCCAGGCTCAGAGGCCTGTAACCCTAACTTGTGAGGAACTGTCTCACTCTTCAAATTCCAGAACCCCAGAATTTCAGAAGGAAACTCCTTAAAATATATGTTATTTTTTATTTTTATGTACATATTTATGAATTCATTCGGGTTTGAAAAAATTTCAAAAAATTTCACAATATTATCTAAAAATAAAAACAATAGAGACGCATCTATAATTCTCTGCCAACGAGTCAACTTTCTCAATTTCCTAATTTCCATTTGAATCTTATGCAATATTTTGAATATTAAGAAATATTCAAAATCAAATTGTGGTTACAAATTTGTAGCTTTATTATTTTTTAAAAGATCTTAAAAATGTATTTGAGAAAGAGAGAGCAGGAATAGAGGGACAAGCAGAGCACGGGGCCTGACTCAGAGCTCTATCCCAGGATCCTTTGACCTGAAACAAAATCAAGAGTTAGACGCTTAACCCACTGAGCCACCTAGGCACTCCTCTCTATTGTTTTTATGTATTAAATATCTACTCCATGTTGTTATTATCTTTGAGTTACTGCTTTTCATTATTCTATATTCATCCATTGAATTAATGAACTATAATTTACCTCACTGCCCCCAGTGCTAATGTTAGTGTAGGTACTGCCCTATTTTAAGCAACATTCTATTAACATCTCAGTTGTTTCTGTGTTTTCTTTTTCCTTTAAGTGAATCTCCATGAGTAGGATTGCTGTGCCAAAGGCAATGTGAACATTTTAAAATCTACAAACATCTTAAATTATTTGAAAGTATTGTATCAGTTTCATTGCTTCTAATAACCTGTGTTTCAGTTTCATTATATATCACTTCTATGTATTTTTAAAGATATTTATTTATTTATTTATTATTTATAAATAGTCTCTAGGCCCATTGTGGGGCTTGAACTCATGACCCCAAAATCGAGAGTCATATGGTCTACAACTGAGCCGGCCAGGCACCCCTCTATGTATTTTTAATTTTCTGTAAAAGCTATGAAAATACTACTTGAGATTTTAGCATACTTCCTTTTAAAGTTTTCGATCCTTTATTTCATTGTTGTGATAGAGACCACTAGCTACCCAGTGCAGCATCCATTTTTTTCTTTTCTCCTTAGTAATAAACCCTCACTTCGAAATGGACACCTTTTGCCCCACACAAAGGGATTAGATTTCTCAGCTTCCCTTGAAGCTAGGGGTGGCCATGTGACTTGATTCTGTCCTATGGCATGTAATAAGTGTTATGTGATATAAGAAGGGTGCTTAAAGGAAGCTGACTTGCAACATAATGGGATGGCTGGGCTCTAGCAGCTATCTTGGAGTATGTAGTCATCGACCTTGAGGAGAGAAGCCCTAAGTGAAAACTGTGGAGCAGAAGATGGGTGCCATAGTCTCCTGACATTATGGAGCTACTGAGGTGTGACCCTGGATGGTCTAGCTCTGGGCTTCTTTTATGTGAAAGAGAAATAAACTTCCATCTTACTTAAACACTATGCTCTGGGGAGTTTTCTCTTACATGTAGCCACAACTAATACTTCCTATATTGGTTATCACATCCCCTTTATGATGTCTCTAAATCTCAGGTACCTAGTTGTTTGATGGACCATATTCCTAGAAAACAGAGTATAAATTCATTTTTCTATATACCACCTTCGAAATACTGTAATGAACCCTCTTGTAAATTACCCCACAATGTATCCCTTTTGTAAACCTGGATTTGCATATACTAAATTTGCTTAAGAGGTTTGTTTATTTCTTCTACCAAGTATTGATAATTTACACACTCAAATTGCAGTCTTTCTGTTTCCCTCTTAAAGTGTGCTTTTACATCCCTGGAGTTCTTTTTTTTTTTTAGAGTTTTTTTGTTTTGTTTTGTTTTTGGTCGGAGAGAGAGAGAGAGAACACAAGCAGGCAGAGTGGCAGGCAGAGGCAGAGGGAGGAGCAGGCTCCCCGCTGAGCAAGGAGCCTGATGCGGGACTCGATCCCAGGACCGCGGGACTCTATCCCAGGACCGCAGGACTCTATCCCAGGACTCCGGGACCACGATCCGAGCCAAAGGCAGCGGCCCAAGCAACCGAGCCACCCAAGCGTCCCTACATCCCTGGAGTTCTTAAGGCACTATATTATGTTATCCTGGTTGAATATTAGATAAATTTTTTGAAAAATTATTTTTAGAAATAATTTTAGGTCTTGAATGATACCAACTTTCTCTAGTGAGTATTTTGTTTACTTCTTGCCCGCACTGGGGACACTTGCTACTCAGTATTATCTGAACCCCATTTTAGGGCTTGAGGTTTTCTATCCACCCAGGTACCTCGAAGCCAGACTTGTGGTGTGTGTGAGGGCTGGTTGTTTCTTGTTCACCCTACCTTTGGCCCCACAACCCTTCAAGACTCTGTCCTGACCATAACCTATAAAGTAGTTGAAAGCCCTGTTCTGTGGTCTCTCCTGACTTAACAAAAGTCCCTAAACAAACAAAATCCCAGAGCTGGGCTTGCTTCTTTGGATTTCTATTCTTTGGGGGGCTCTTGGCCCCAAAACTCATAATTTGGTTAAATCTTTGATGCTTTTAGGAATATGTTTTTATACTTCCTCAAATTTTTCATTTGTATGAATTTCCTAGTCCATCATTATTTGAAGCAGAAGCCAGGGCACCACATTAAGGCCATTTATTTCACTAGGAATACATTGTACTTCTTGTAAAAGCTGTGCATTTTTAAAAATGCACAGTTCAGCAGTTTGGTCACTTGTCATTGCTCAGCTCTTTAATACTAAAGAGTATAAAAATTAGCACTGGTAATTCCATTTCCCTCATCATGTGTTTGCTTACTGTATATATTTTTATCCACAGGCAGTTAAAAACTTGAATTATTTCTCCATTCCCAAAGTTGCAGTATTGTCTCTATTTGAACGTGGACTGAACTTAGTGATGTACTTTCGAAGCCTAGCGTATAGAAGGGAAATAAAGTATCTCTACAGAGGAGAAACCTAGCAGACACCACCTTGGTCAGATGATCAAGGTTAATGTCACCATATAAATTGATACTCCATATATTCATAAGATACAATAATAGGATATGATATGATGAGAAGGTACATCACCTGTGTGGTATTTCCCCCCCAAACCCATAACTGCTGTGTGGTCTAATCATAAGAAAATAAATTAAAGGCCAGTCTATAAAAGACCTGATTAGTGTCTTCAAAGTGTCAAGATTATGAAAAATAATAAAAGATTGAAAAACTGTTGACACATTAGAGAGGACAAAGGAGACATGATGACTAAATGCAATATGGTATCCCAAATTGGATCCTGGAACAGAAAACCTCAGTAGAAACCTAGTGGAAAAACTGGTGATGTCTGGACAAAGCCTGTAGCTTAGCTGATGCTAATGCGAGATGTTACCATTAGGGGCAACTGGGGCATGTATCTCCATTTCATGACATCTTTGCAACTTTTCTATAAATCAAATTATTCCAAAATAAATTTGCTTTTAAAAATTACAGTAATTTAGGAGTGCCTGCGGTTAAGCGTCTGCCTTCGGCTCAGGTCATGATCCCACGTTCCTGGGATCAAGTCCTGCATTGGGCTCCTTGCTCAGCAGGGAGCCTGCTTCTCCCTCAGCCCGCTGCTCCCCCTGCTTGTGCTCACTCACTAGCTCGCTCTCTCACTCTCTCTGACAAATAAATACATAAAATCTGAAAAAAAAAAAAATGAATGATGAGTGGAATAAGTCAAGCAGAGAGAGTCAATTATCATATGGTTTCACTTATATGTGGAGCATAAAGAAAAACATGGAGGATATTGGGAGAAGGAAAGGAAGGGTGAATTGGGGGAAATCAGAGGGGGAGACGAAACATAAGAGACTGTGGACTCTGAGAAACAAACTGAGGGTTTTGGAGGGGAGAGGAGTGGGTGTTGGATGAGCCTGGTGGTGGTGGGTATTGAGGAGGGCACGTTTTGCATGGAGCACTGGGTGTGGTGCATGAACAATGAGTCTTGGAACACTGAAAAAATTAAATTAATAAATGATATTGTTGAAACAAAACATATATTATGGCAGAAATGATTAGATGTTCACCTAGAATGAAGGTTTCTGCTCCTTTTTCATTGTGAGCTCTTGCTGGGAAGGAATTTCCCAGACAGAGACTTCATTTCCTCCTGGTGGGATCATACTAGTTCTTGCCAGTGGAAGATGTGAGTCACTCTCCAGTGAAAAAGCCAGTATGCCTTCTCTACTTTCTCTCCTCCCCCATCAGCTAGCTGGATGCCAGTGCCCATGATGACCTTGGAAGCTACAAGTTAGGAATGGAGACCATCACCCTAGGTTCCTAAACAATTTTGTGAAACAATGCACTCCACCCAACCCCTCCCTCCACCACCACCATTAAGAAGCTCTCCTTTGGGTCTTTATATATAGATGAGAAACTGAAACCTTTATGATTTCTGGATCTTTCTGCTATAGCAGCTCACATTATCTTAACTAGTATGTAGATCTACTTGAGTCTCTTGCCTTCCCTAACTAAATCAGGTTGACATTACATGTTATTTCTAGATTCACAGAGAGACTCAGGCAGAGGTTAACGAACATTGCTCTGAACAACAAACACAAGAGAACTCAAGTGAATAAATCATTGCAATTCAATACATTTAGAATTAAAATAGTATATTTTTCAATGAATGGCAGGGTCACAGGGATCTTTCCACCCAAGTGGCATGTCACCATCCTTCTTCCAAGAGTCCTTTGAAAAAGTCAAGTAAATTTATCTGAGTGAATGTTATCATAGCTCTGAAATAAAGGGCACACATACTAATGTGTACCATCTCTTTTAAAAGCACTGTAAGTTCTTTTTATGATCAGGAAGAAATTTAAAATATGCTCTTGGAGGAAGGGTTAAGGGGAATCCCTTCCCTGTATTCCTGCTTCTGGCAAAGGGACATTGTCACGGTTATGTCATGATACAGGGTGTTGGTCATTGTGTAAATGGCCCACCCTGTGTGTGTGTGTGTGTGTGTGTGTGTGTGTGCGTGTGTCTTTATCATGGCAAGGACCCCTGAGTTGTGAATGGATTTTCAGCCCTGTTCCCAGGCGTGGAAAGCAGTTACCTCTCTGTATACAAAGGCAGGAAATTTCAACATGTTCTCAACACATTTTGAATAGGACCAAGATTACAAAGTGAGCCAGATTTTTCCAGTGCCTAAACTATACTCACTTGTACATAACTATCCTTTAAAGATATATTGTTTATTTTCTTTTTAGATTGTTCATCTGGCAAAGTTCCTTCAGGGTATTCTCCTAAAATGTAAATTCCACAAGGACAGGACTTTTCTGCTTCTTTTTTACTGCTATATTCCCAGGCCTAGAGCAGTGCTTGACACAGGTAGCTTAATAAATATCTGATGAATGTATTCACCTCAGCAATGACCTGCTTCAGGAAGTCTTTCCTAATATTCCCAAGGTCTGACCTCTGTGCCACTCTTGTACATCCCAAAGCATCCTGGGTTACTTCTATTATGTATTCTATTATATGTTCACAATGTTAACTTGTCAGCCTGCCCACTAGACTCTAAACTCTTTATGAGCAGGAAATAAATCTTCTATACTTGTATCTCCAATGCCAGGCACTGGCACAAAATAAATGGCTAATAAATGTTTATTGAAAAAATAGATCAATAATTTCTACTAGTTTAATAATATTACCTAGAGAATCTGTTCTTTATATAATGGTACAGGCCATCAGCATATTCACATCTCTTAAGAAGCACTATTTGTCCCATATCACAGAGTACAGAAATCAAAGATGCAGCAAAGGTTTAGAGATTTTGGTTACTCGATGGGAGAGAAACCAGAACCTTTTGTGGGAGTGATACCTGTTTGTGAAGATAAACTTATCAGGACAAGTTACTACACATTTGGGCAATGGTACCAGATACTTCTTCAGTTTCATACTATTTTTTAGCAGATGTTTTTATGCTACCAGAGATAAAGAAAAAAGAACACATTTGAGAAATTTGGGAATTTCCATTTTGACAAGGAGAGTGAGAATTTCTTGTAAATTTTAAGAGGTTGTTTCTTTCCCCTTCCCCTTATGATACTTTCTAAATGAACTTGCAAATATAGGAACTCATATGATCTGGTTTTCTCAGTTTAACTAATCTTAAATCTCTATTTGTGGCAACAGTCCTACGTAGGGGTTTATCATGAGTTGCAGTTCATGCTTTAGTGACCATTATCTATGGAAAAATGAGGTCTGATGCTCTGTTTACAGTGATCGCATGAATTCATTTCTCTACACAGTAAAGGTATTACAGAAGGGTAGGGAAGATTTTGTCAGCTGTTCTTCTCTTGATAGTCTAGCATAAATTAGACAAGATTTGAAAAAGACTAGAAAAATGACAGAAACATTAGGACACCAGGCAATTATTTGCCTCCCTGTCTAAAAATAATAATAATTTTCTTGAAGGAGGCATTTCTTTTATAATTATTTTACTTACTTACTTACTTACTTACTTACTAATGGAAGAACAAACCATCCAAGATCTGTGCTTAATTCATCTAACAAACATTGATTGAAGATGTACACTTTGTCAGATGTTGTGCTTTGGGATGAAGAATAAAGAGAACTCTGTGCTTGAAGTTTGAGTCACACAGTTCAAATGAACTTGGTTTGCTTAGGGGATGAAAAGAGGTACACTGCGACTGGAACACATGAAGATAAGGCTGGAGAGATAGTGGCAATGACTTTGTGAAAGGCCTTCCATCGATATACTGAGGAGTTTGGACACAACCTGGAAGCAACCTTTGGGGAGAAAGTGGAAGTTCATAAATATGGTGCTATTATTATCAGACTTGTTTTCTCTGGTGAAAACTCCATCAGGCTTTGGGTGAACAGACCAGCAATAGCCCTGGGGATTAATGACAGGTAGGCCTTTCAAAGAAATGCAAAAAAACAAATGTAAGGCAGTAGACTGTGGATAGAGAAAAGTAAGGTGACAGACAATTGGATGCATGGAATAAATGAGAAGAACCGAAGATGAGATGGATTTAGTTTCCTCCTGGAGAGGCTCAGGGCATATTAATCATTAATTGAGTCAGGGGACATAAGGATTACAGAGGATTATGAGTTCAGTTTTGGATATACAACAGTTTAATGAATAAAATGCTTGTAGGAGACCCAGGCGAAGACAACTGATAGGTAGTTGGAAATTGAGTTGGGAGGAGGCATCAGTGGACAGTGGGTGGGACGCCACCAAAATATGGGAAGTCAAGGGAGTATATGTTGTAGTGAAATTCAGCACGAGAAGAGGAGAGATTGGTTTGGGCAGATAATGATTGACAATTTTTATTTAAAAAATTTCATTAAGGTACAAATAAAAGTTGGATTGCATTGGACTGAGGAGTAAAAACAGTAGGTTTGGACTTCTATTCCAAGATGATAGGTAGAGAATTACACAAATACAGAAGGGGGACATGCTCATATTTATGGGTTAAGATAGAATCCTATCCAAGGGAGAATTTGAAGACTTCCTAGGACATTCATGAATCACTTAATTAGGTTAATTAACCTTCAGATTTACTTAGGTGAATTTTTGTTCTTTAACAAGGAGGAAACCTTGGTTTGCAGTGAAGAGATAAACCAAATGCAAAGGGGGCCTGGCTTCTTGTTTTGAAAGGAGAAAACACCACTCAGTGGAGTGCCCTCAGGCCTGCTCAGATTGACTGCAGGGATGGGACAATAGTAGAAGACACAGAAAGAGCCTCCCTTGAGGGTTTGGATGGAGCCAGATCCCCCGCCCCTCACACACTTTCAGGAGGAGTGGAAGATAATTGAATGGTAACCTGCCTTGGGGTCACCAGGAGGAAGGAGGTAGAGGAGCCAGAAGTGACTTGGCAGCCTCTGCCACTGGTCTGACAGAGGTAATGCCTGAGTTCTCTAAGTTAGGGCCACGGGGCCAAGTCAGCATTTGTGGATCACTGGGCCCCAGTCCAGCCAGAGTGCAGGCCAACGGTCTTAATTCTGCACGTTCCTGCAATACGTGTCCCCAGAGTTCCCAGTGACAGGCATTTCTGGGACATCAATACTAAGTTGAGGAGGGTCCCTGAGGCCCACAAAGGTTTCAAAGCCTATAGAAAGATCCACTTTTGGATATAAGGACTCCCTCCTCCCACCAGGAGGATATATGGCTTTTCCCGTGGAACCCAGACACCTTGAAAAGTAAGAGGGAAAAAAAAAAAAAAAAGAAAAGTAAGAGGGAAAAGGAGGATGAAATGGCTTTGATAGGGAGTTACAGATTAGATTATTGAATATTTACCCAGCAAGAGACAGTTTTAACTAGCACGCACTAAGATCTTTTACTTGGCAAGTTTGACTCTGATGGCATCCCATTTTACTGCTTCCGTTCTCCCTCCAGCCAAGTGGGGTGGAGATTAGTGAGAACATAAATAAAAAGGACCGGGCGCCTGGGTGGCTCAGTTGGTTGAACAACTGTCTTTGGCTCGGGTCATGATCCTGGAGTCCCAGGATCGAGTCCCATGTCGGACTCCCGGCTCTGCGGGAAGTGTGCTTCTCCCTCTGACTTTCTCCCCTCTCATTGTCAGTCTCTCGCTCTCTAATGAATAAAAAAAAAAAAAAAAAAAAAATCTTTAAAAAAAGGACCTACTATTATAGGTTGTGGTTTTGAAATTTTTAACCTCATAATTCTATGACCTTTATGTGAATTATCTCATTTAATCCTCACAACAGCCTTATAAAACAGATAATTATACCTATTTTATAGTTGAGAAAAGAAGACTTAGAGATAGTAAGAGGGGACCAGTTTTCGAATCTATACTGATTGATTCCAGAGACTGTTCTCTTGAGCAGTTTTCTGTTTTCTCCCTATAAGTCAAATAGAACTTTTAATCAAAGTTAAAAGTTTCAGTAATCAAATGATTAGTTGAGGTTATGTATACCACCCCAACCCTTTATATCTAGGAAATCCCAACCGTCATTCATTCATACACCAAATATTTTTTGAGGACTTACTTTGTGTCAATCCCTGTGCTTAACATTAGGTGTATATTGGTCAAGAAACTGCATTTGATAAAATTGGTATGGTCACCCAATAAGAAGTCAGGATCTCTTGCCCATTTCTTGAACCTGAGTCAGTTTTCAGACCTCTTATCAGTTGACCGAAGTGGTGGTCAAGTCACCAGGTGGAGGAACCCTGAAACCCTATCGTAAGAGTATTCTGTAATAATTCTCCCAGTCTTTCCTCAAGGGGGCATACAGGCATCTACCATGGTGGCTGTGTACTGGAGAAAGAGGAATTCCAAAAGTTACTATGGCTATCAAATACAGGGGTTGAGGTGGTACTGATATTTGGACACCTGAAGCATCACCATAGGATGTCTTTCTCTGCGTTTTAGGCTTTAATTTAATAATAAGTATGGGGGGACCCGGGTGGCTCAACCAATCCCAGAGTCCTGGGATCGAGTCTCTCATGGGGCTCCTTTCTCAGCAGGGAATTCTGACTCTCCCTATTCATCTACCCCTCCCCCTGCTCATGCTTTCTCTCTCCCTAAAAAATAAATAAAATCTTAAAAAAAAAAAAAAAAAGCCAAAAAAAAAAAAAATAGGTATGGCACACATTTAACATATATGGCTTGCAAATAGTTTTTTCTTAAAATCTGGATTTCTTTAATATTATATAACATATCATAAGTCAAAATAAGGTTTTTATTGGTTTTAGATTTCCTTGAGGAGACCAACTTGTTGAGTTGACTATGTTGAGCCCAGTAGAAAATAACAGTTCATAAGCATTATCCTTCATAAGGGAATAGATGACACAATAACAAGAGTGGTTTGAGCGGTAGATGTGTGTACAATGTCAAGATAACTAATTCTTTATTTTTAAATTTTTTTTAAAGATTTTATTTTTTGACAGAGAGAGTGAGTGTGAACACAAGTGGGGGGAGTGGCAAGCAGACTCCCCGCTGAGCAGGGAGCCCAATGTGGGGCTTGATCCCAGGACCCTGGGATCATGACCTGAGCTGAAGGCAGACACTTAACCAACTGAGACACCCAGGAGCCCCTAATTCTTTAAAGAAGAGCAATGGATACGTAGAGGAACATGCCATGTTTTTGTGTGGGAATACCAAACGCCTTAGAGATGTCACAGTCAGCACAGGAACTGCAGAACACCAAAAATGAAGGAAAGAACTTAAAAGCAACCAGAGAGAAAAGATGGATGACCTATAATTAACTACTGATTTCTCAACAGCAACAATGGAAACTAGATGAATGTGGAATGATAGATCCAGAGTCTTCACAGAAAACTATCTTTTGAGAATGACGGCAAACTGAAGATGTTTCAGATAAACAAAAACTGAGAATGTTTGTCACCAAGAGAGTTTATCACTGAGGCAACACCTAAAGACTCTATTTCAGGAAGAATAATTATTACAGAAGAAAGACCTGAGATTCAAAAAAGAGTGGAGAAGATGGAAGTTGTATAACATGAATATAACTCAAAACAAAAAAAGTCTGTATAACTGGAAAAAAATATCATGTGCATGAATTAGAAGATTCACCAGTATCAAGGTCTAATTCTCTCCAAAAGGACCAAAGGATTTAATGTAATCTCAACCAAAATCCCAATGACCTTTTTTTTGTAGAAATCGACAAGTTCATAAAATTTATGGAAAATCCAAAGATCTAAATAGCCAAAATATTTTATTTATTTATTTATTTATTTATTTATTTATTTATAATTTTTTAATTAACATATAATGTATTATTTACCCCAGGGTACGGGTCTGTGAATCATCAGGCTTACACATTTCACAGCATTTGCCCTCCCCAATGTCCATATCCCTATCCATACCCTCCCCAATGTCCATATCCCTATCCACCCCCCCACCTCCCAGCAACCCTTAGTTTGTTTCGTGAATTTAGGAGTCTCTTGTGGTTTGTCTCCTTCCCCATCCCGTCTTGTTTCATTTCATTAAAAGAAAAAAATTAGAGGACTCAAATTATCAAATTTCAAGATTTTGTATAAAGTTACAGTAATCAAGGCAGAGTAGTATCAGTGTCAGGAAAGACATGAAGTTTGATGGAATAGAAGAGAGAATCCAGAAATAGACTCACAAATAAAGGTTAGTTGATTTTTGAAAATGTGTCAATTCAATGAACAAAGCAAAGTCTTTTCTGCAAAATGTGTTGTAATGATATACAAAAAAGAAAAGAAAAGAAAAGAAAAAAACTACTTGGCTTCACGCCACATACAAAAATTAACTCAGAATTATCATAGACTTAAATATAAGAGCTAAAACTAAAAATATGTCTAGAAGTCTAGATGAAAAATATTTATAATTTTGGAAGGGACCAAGGTCTCTTAATCAGGAGTGATTTTGGCACCAGGGAACACTTGGCAATGTTTGGATATATTTTTGATAATTACAACTTTGGATGGGAAGTTGCTACTAGCATCTAATGAGTGGAGGTCAGGAATGTTGGTAAACATTGTACAATGTACAAGGCACCCCTCACACACAACAGAATTATCCATCACAAAATGTTGATAGTGCTGAGGCTGAGAAACCCCGGGGTAGGCAAATGGATCGACACAAAAATACAAACCACAAAAAGAAAAAAAAAAGATAAATTGGGCTTTACCAAAACCTTTTCTTTTTTGTAAGAAATGAGAAGAAAAGCCATACACTAGAAGAAATGAAAAGAAAAGCCATACCCTATAGAAGATAGTATTTGCAAAACGCACGTAGGTGAACTAAATGTTCACAAACTAATGAATGGAGAAACAAACTGCTGTACAATCACAACAGAAAGCTACTCAGCAATAAACATGACATTAACTACTGAGAAATGAAACAACAGGAATGTACCTTAAAAGCACAAGAAGACACAGAAAGCTATTTACCAGATGAGTCCATTTATATGACATCCTAGAAAAAGTAAAACTGGGGCACCTGGGTGGCTCAGCCATTAAGCGTCTGCCTTCGGCTCAGGTCATGATCCTGGAGTCCTGGGATCTAACCCTGCATCAGGCTCCCTGCTCAGCCGGAAGCCTGCTTCTCCCTCTCCCACTCCTCCTGCTTGTGTTCCCTCTCTCGCTGTCTCTCTCTTTGTCAAATAAATAAAATCTTTAAAAAAGAAAATGGTGCTGGAAAATTGGACAGCTATATGTAGAAGAATGAAACTTGACCATTCTCTTACACCATACACAAAGATAAACTCAAAATGGATAAAAGACCTCAACGTCAGGCAGGGATCTATCAAAACCCTAGAGGAGAACATAGGCAGTAATCTCTATGACATTAGCCACAGCAACTTCTTTCAGGACATGTCTCTAAAGGCAAAGGAAACACAAGCGAAAATGAACTTTTGGGACTTCATCAAGATAAAAAGCTTCTGCACAGCAA
>CM052807.1:103044013-103068935 GCA_028533885.1 Nasua narica | reverse complement strand
ACACACACACACACACACACACAAACAGATACATGCGCATGTGAACATGAGACCTTACCACTCCTGAAGCTCATGCATGTGAAGGAAACGGTTTCGATACTCCCTTGGCAGCTCAAACTGGGATGGTATGGGGAACATGGATTCATAGAAGTCCCTGAGAACAGCTTTCACTGTTTGGGCATCTTTATGATTATGATCTATGTTGTCATTCAGGCAAACAAACTTCCTAGAAAAATAGAGATTCAGGATTATTGGTTATCATGAGAATGATCTTGACACAATAAAACAAGAAATGTAGATTCCAAATTTTTATTTTTTTTTTAAAGATTTTATTTATTTGACAGAGACACAGCGAGAGAGAGGGAACACACTCAGGGGGAGTGAGAATTGGAGAAGCAGGCCTCCCATTGAGCAGGCAGCTTGATGCAGGGCTCGAACCCAGGACCCTGGGATCGTGACCTGAGCCAAAGGGAGACGTTTAATGACTAAGCCACCCACGTTCCCCCCAAATATATTTTAAATGGACTCATGTTCCAAGTTGTTATACTGATACAATTCTCTGGGGGAAAAATGTTCTATAAAATTTTTCTTTGGATTTTCCTCACCTGTAAAACAAAGAGAACTAGGGAAGATAATCTTAAAAATGCCTTCTAGTTGTTGGAATAAATTAATGATTTCTGTTTAGCATGTCCCCAATTAAGTGTTTAATAAATACAGTTTACTGATTAGAGCATTTTGTTGGCAGCCATAGGAAAAATTGTTGAACACCTAAAATCAAGTTCTATTATGGTTATATTACTAAGAATTGTGATGTAGATAATTAAGATAAAGATGGTGCCTTACAGCTATAGATTCTATGAGTTTGATGACTTTTTCTTTTTTTCCTTTTTAAAGATTTTATTTATTTATTTTACACAGAGAGAGAGATCACAAGTAGGCAGAGAGGCAGGCAGAGAGAGAAGGGGGAAGCAGGCTCCCCGCTGAGCAGAGAGCCCGATGCGGGGCTTGATCCCGGGACCCTGAGATCATGACCTGAGCCGAAGGCAGAGGCCTTAACCCATTGAGCCACCCAGGTGCCCCTTGATGACTTTTTCTTAATATGTCTCCAACTAAGGGGCACCTGGGTGGCTCAGTGGGTTAAGCCTCTGCCTTCGGCTCAGGTCATGATCTCAGGGTCCCGGGATCGAGTCCCGCATTGGGCTCTCTGCTCAGCAGAGAGCCTGCTTCCCTCTCACTCTCTGCCTGTCTCTCTGCCTACTTCTGATCTCTCTCTCTCTGTCAAAAAAATAAATAAAATCTTTAAAAAAAATAATATGTCTCCAACTAAGGTGCTAGAGTTTGACAAAAAGCAGATGACAGTCATGCTTCCCCACTGTTTGAAGTCTTCAAGGCAAAGTCATTAAACTGAGGGCCCATTAAGACAGTAGGCAGGGATAACACCACTTTTAAGTACATGTGCTAAAATTTAAAACAGACAACAACAACAACAAAAAACCTCACCAAACAAATCTAATAAAGCCCTTAGATCCTACTACCAATTAATAGGAAATAGACATGAGAACATGAGACCCAAAGTAGTCCAAAGTACAGGGAATATACAGAATACATAATTGAATTTTTTCATATACAGATACAAAATTATATGGTTAAAAAAGAGAGATTGAGGGAAAACTTATCGACTTAATTACAGTGAATTTACTTGATACCACTTCAAACCAATAAACTTAACAAACATAAACGCTTAGAAAAAACAACTGGGGAAATACGTACATTGACCAGATGGTTAACATATTAAGGAATAAATAATGATGTGGCTATTTTGAGAGATTTGTTATAGAGAAATATATTTTAAAAGAGACTTGTTATAGAGAAATATATTTCAAAATCTAGAGATAAAATGAAACAATGTCTGAGGTTTACATAAATATAATCAGGAAGTGGTAGTAAAGGAGTGGATGTGTTTAGATGAAAGAGGAACAATCATAAATCACTTCTTATTGAAGATGAGTGATGGGTGAAAATTCATTATCCTATCTACTCTCTGAACTGGGGTACTGTTTTAAATTAAAGGATACTAAAAGAGATATCAATGAAATACAATGCATAAGCCTTGACAAGATCCTGCATTTAAAAAAAAATAGCTATACAGGGCATTTGGATGCAACTAGGGAAATATGAATATAGATTATCAGATGGTATTACTTAGTATTGTCAGATTGTGTGTTAGATATGTGTTAACTCTCTTTAGTATAAAGCAGAATGATTTTGTTTTATAAGATATGTACTAGAAGGATGCCTGGGTGGCTCAGTGGGTTAGGCCTCTGCCTTTGGCTCAGGTCATGATCTCGGGGTCCTCGGATCGAGTCCAGTGTCAGGCTCTCTGCTCAGCAGGGAGCCTGCTTCCCCCTCCCTCTCCCTGCTTGTGATCTCTTTCTGTCAAATAAATAAAATCTTTAAAAAAAAAAAAAAGAAGATATGTACTAGAATAATTAGGGGTAAAATGAAAATGTATGGATGCCTGAAACTAACTTTCAAATGGTTTGGCAAACAACAACAAAATAAAAACAAAACCTGTGTGTGTTGTGTATGTGTAGATAAAGAGAAAGATCAAGTAAATATGATAAAACCTGACATTTTAAAATCTAAGTATTTATGGGATTTATTGTACTATTTTTTTCAATTTTTCCTTATCTTCAAAATTTTTCATGACATTGGGAAAAATTAAAGACAGTATATGCATGAGACAAAGGGTATGTGTGGACAACTAAATTAGACCCTGCTGGGTGCCTAGCAAACATTGTGCCCTTTCTTCTAAAGAGAATTTGCATTTTGCTCAGTATTTCTCTCCCCTTGAGGTGACTCAATGGGAGGCAAGCCCACTCCACCCCAGAGACAGCTCCTATGTATGTGAATCCTCTTCACAGTGACTGATGTAAGAATGGGGGTCTGGGGCACCTGAGTGGCTCAGTTGGTTAAGTGTCTGGCTCTTGATTTCTGCTCAGGTCATGATCTCAGGGTCATGGGATGGAGCCCCTTGTGGGGCTGGAGGGGGGGGGTCCGTGCTCAGTGGGGAGTAGACTTATCCCTCTGTGCGTCGCCCCCCTCCCCGACAGGAGCTCTCTCTTCTCTGTCTCTCAAAATAAAATCTTAAAAAAAAAAATCAATGAATGAATGAATGAATAGGGGGACAGCACACAGTACATGCAAAGGGGCAATCCCATTGTCTCAGAGCACAGCTCCATCTCCAGGGACATCTAGAATTGCTGTGGCTGCCCTATCTCCAGCCTAAAGATGAAGCCAACAAAAGCAGGAGGGCAACAGAGAGGAAAGGGCCTGAGGGAAAAGCAAAGCCTGGATTCTGTCTAGTCCAGACTCCTTGTTAATGGAAGCAAACCTGTCCTTAAAGCTTCAGGTCAGTAAGAACACTGGTTTTCCATTCCTGACTTAAAATGAGCACCCATTAAAGTAAAACAAGAGTTAAAAATAAGATCTGTTCAAGGTCACAAGGGCCTCTGGCAGGTACTAAGCCTGACTTGCCATGTGTCCTTTTAGTAAGTCCCTGTCTATTTAAATACCATAAAGGTCTATGAATTCTCTTACTCCACAACTTTCAAACTGGCACAAAGATATAAAGGTATGAGGTATGATTGAAAACTACAAATTCTCACACGTTATTCCTACATATAACAAAATGGGAGGGCACATCAACAAAATGGGGGAAGCGAAAAGCAAGTATTGATATTGTTTTTTTTGTTTGTTTTTGATACTGGTTTTTAAAGTTATTTTAAAAAATTAGAGCAGGGCATTCTAGTCAAAGGAAATAGCCAGTACAGAGAGCTACAAGCTACAAGCTGAGTGATTATTAATCATAATGGTTGGGACACCTGGGTGCCTCAGTCAGTTAAGCATCTACCTTCAGCTCAGGTCATGATCCCAGGGTCCTGGGATCAAGTCCCACATTGGGCTCCTTGCTTCGCAGGAAGCCTGCTTTTCCCTCTGCCTGCTCTGCCTACCACTCCCCGTGCTTATGCTCTTTCTCTCTCTTTGACAAATAAATAAATAAAATCTTAAAAAAAAAAAAGTTAATCCTCAATGGCTTTTTGCTTATTTGGCTTGTGAGAAATATTTGTTATTTTATAGGAAATAAAGTATTTTACTGAATACACTAAGTAAACATTAAAGATTTTTCCATTTATCTTAAATTTCCCATTTCTGCACACCTCCCTACTCCCGCGCCAAAACAGGAATGAGATTTTTAGGAAAAAATACCATGGCTTTACCTGGCTAAAAATTTTGCATCTCTGATCACTTATAATTAAAATCATAATTTACATGAGGTAAAACTGAAGACTTACAAAAGCATTTAAAAGACTCAGATGAGGGGCACCTGGGTGGCTCAGTCAGTTAACCATCTGCCTTTGGCTCAGGTCACAATCCCAGAGTCCTGGGATCGAGCCCTGCATAGGGCTCCCTGCTCAGCGGGGAATCTGCTTCTCCCTCTGCCCTTCACCCTACCCTGCTTGTGCTCTCTCTCGCTCTCATTCATTCATTCATTAATAAATAGATAGATAGATAAATAGATAAATAAGTAAATAGATAAATAGATAGATAGATAAATAAATAAAATATCTTCAAAAGACTCAGATTAAAAACATTCAATTTTTAATGCCAGGGTCTTTTTTTTCCAGGAAACTGCTGAAATATCTATTTCCCACTAAAGTTCAAAACTCAAAAATGCATATTTTAACTAATTTTATCAAACTATCAAAGGCAACTGTTAGGAGATCAGGCTGGAAATTTTCAAGGCTTATGTAAACCTGAACATTTAGTCAGCCCCAAGGAATAACTAGTTTGCTGGATTAATTTTCAGATTTATGAAGCATTTCTTTTTCCTCAGAAACTAATCTGAACTTTACTTTGAATTGCAAAGTCTAACCACCGAAACAACTTTTCTGGAAGCATCTTCCTAGAAATGCTATGAGAGTCCCAGCTGTCTGGCCCCACTCTCCATGATGGAGTCCACCCCTTGGCCTCACTGAACAGTTCATGTCACCAGATTCTTAGAGGTCTATACTAATCCCTGTGCATAGAGGAACCCTATCTAAACTCACAACTCCTATCTCTAGCTCAAACACTACCTCACCATTTAGGCATTCCATCTGCTCCAAACAAAATAAGCTACTTCCTTCTCTTGAGTCCTACTGCCTTTTTTCATGTTTATTTGCATAATTAAAGATCATTTTTTGGGATGCCTAGGTGGCTCAGTTGGTTAAGTGTCAGCCTTCAGCTCAGGTCATGATCCCAGGGCCCTGGGCTTGAGCCCCACATCGGGCTCCCTTCGCAGCAGGGAGTCTGCTTCTCCCTCTGCCTCTCCCCCTCCTCCACTGGCTTGTGCGTGTGCCCTCTCTCTCTCTCTCTCTCTCTCTCTCTATATATATATATATTTTTAAAGGGTTATGGAGATTGGGAAGGGTATGTGCTATGGTGAATGCTGTGAAATGTGTAAACCTGATAATTCACAGACCTGTACCCCTAGGGCAGATAATACATTATATGGAAAAAGAAAAAAAAATCATTTTTTAAAGTTATGGGAATTCTCTGTATTTTCTGTTCAATTTTGCCATGAACCTAAAAGTATTCAAAAAAGTAAAGTTTACTACTTAAGAAAAAAGTACCTGGGGTTTTTTCTTATATCATCCAACTGGCCAACCACATGAGAAACATTGGTACGGATCATTTTAAAAGCAATTTCTTCTTCTCCCATGATTTCAAACCTAATTATCAAAACATATTTTAAAGAGTGAAAATATTTATGTGGAAATAAAAACAGAATTTAAATAAGAAAAGTATTTTATAAAACTTTAACAGTCAGTATCCTGAGAATCACTTATTCTTTTGGTATTACTAAACAAAACAATCTCACATAAATTTTAAAAGAAGGCTTAAGAGATAAACTATTGTAAAATTATGAAAATGCCAGACTCCTACAATTATTCTTAAACTGTTAAACAGAGGAAATATATGTACAACTTACCTATATTTGTTTTTGTCCTTATATGCTTTGTGGATTTTATCCGTTACTGGTTTACAGTTGGTTACTAGACTCTTAGTGACTGGTGGCTATGAGAAAATACAAGCATTGCATCAGGCCAAGACTAGGGTGGGACAGGTGAAGCACTGACCTTAGTGCAAAATTTAAGGGGGGACTGAAGACTCCGTAATCAAGACAAATACTTTAATGCAGTATTTGAAAAAATCAAATTGGCATGGTATAGCCTGCAGGCTAACTGCCTGTTTTTGTAAATAAATTTTTATTTTGATCACACATTACTATACACTGTTAAAACAGTCTCATAGGATACTGGTAGAATTTTTTTCAGAAAGAAAATAAATTTTAACAAATTGTAATGAACTGGTCTATGTCATACTCATAAGCTAACTTGTCACTCTTAACCTAATTAGGAAATACTTTATCCTAGGTATAATCACAGTTAATTACAGTAATGAAGCCAACATCTTGCTAAGAGTTCACTAGAGTAATGTTAACTAATGTTAGTATTCATGCTCCAAGTAGTTTATTTGTATGAACCTCAAGACTAACTTATTAACATTAGCAAGCAGCCTTTACTTAATTCTTAACAAAGGATATTTGCTGATACTGAATCTCATGCCAGCAAATACTAAAGCTAGCAAATACTAAAATACTCTTACTAATGAAAGAAAATGTATGCATTTTAAAAGCAAACTATATCTCAGTAATCTTTCATCATGCCTCTAACAGGACAAGAATAACTGTTTTCTATGTGTAAATCACCTTCCTTAGGGAAGAACACATTTCTGCAAGTTCTATGTAAATGCAAGGGCTTGGTAACTGTAAAGTCTTACTAGGAACCCAAAGTTTATAAGAGAAAGATGGAAAAGGAGAGGAGAAAAGGCCGTGAAGGACAGATATGGAAGTACAGATGGGGGAAACAGAAGTCTTGAATGAGAGTAAACACAGGCTGTGCTACCAGCAAAACTCTCTGAAGTATTCTCATTGCCTATCCTCTGCTATCCTTAGTGAACAGATGTCTGATTATAGAATATTAGCAACTAGTCTCAAACTAGTGAGAGTTTGACTTCTTCGTTGGTAGGTAGGAGAAAGAAAATATAAATGATTCTGGATTATCTGGACTTCTGCTGTCTAACAAAGATATAAATATAGAGCCTGCTTCAAGTGTTTGAAATGCTATACAAAACTGGTATAAATAATACTTGATAAGGATATACTTCCTTTTTACACAAAGGAACTCATGCCACTTACCAAATTGGGATCATAGTATGCTTCCTGAGTTGGTGGAACACTGTTAAGCTGAGTGATATTAGCAGGGAGCATTTTCGAGCAATTTATTAGCATGTGTTCCAGACCTGTTAAATCCTAATAAAGCAAAATAAAAGGATAAAACTTATACGTACAAGTAATAACTGTGGTTTTAAAAATAAAAATTATATAAAAGTCTCCAAAATTGCTTTAAATGCTATCTTCATGGGGAGTTTGATTACATGACTCTTAAAAACACCCCAAAAAGAACAGAATGAGATAATACAAACACAAATATTTCATCTTCATCTCAAAGTAAAACATACTGGCCTATGAGGCACTATTTTACATTCAGGGGGAGCCCAAGATGGAAAGTCCTGCAGTTAGATTCATCTTGGCACTCACCACTAACAAGTCTCCTACTCCTGGGACTACAGGATGCTGCAACCAAGGGGGTTGTGCAACAACCCAGGCCTGGCTGAGACACAGCTCCAGTGGGCCACACCTGAAGCTCCTGAATGAACTTGTCACGAGAATCTTATGTGCAGGGATGATGGCCTGGCTCTTCTTCAGATAATGGAATAGCAGAATGCCTACTTCTAGCCTAAAAATGTCATCTCATAAAATGTGAACCTCAAATTTGGCTTTAATTCTGGCACTAAAAAATGGACTAGTTGTGAACACCTCCATTAAATATTACGAATTACTTTTACTTGCATTACAATGAAATATGTGAAAGAAAAGAGAAGGTTCAAGAGAGGAAAAAAAAAAAAAAAACACCTGCAAACTTAAAGGCAGGTCATGAATTCTGGTAGCCAGTGTTCGGATTTCTCTGTCAGATAAGACACCAGACTGGTCTGTATCAACTTCATCAAAAACCTGAGATATATTCAGTGGCTGAACAGCACTCATGAGATAATAAAAATACGAAAAGGCAAACTGCATATCCTCAGAATGGCGCACTTTGTGAAATGATGTCTTGTCAAATTCTTCAGGGAACCTGTCCAAACATAACATACAGTGAGCTTCGGATATTTAAAATATATATAGACATTAATCTATATTCAAATATATTCCAATATTTGTGGAGTTAGAATCTTTTTCTTTCCCACTTCTTTAGCTGACACCTTCAACATACCAGTTGTTAAGTGTTAGAGCCATACATCAAGCATAGCAAAGATGTCCATTTTAAGCAGACTTAGCTCTGAGCACGTGCAAGCAACTCAAACAATAAGCAAGACTTACATATCTTGAAGTTCTTGCATAACGATTCGGTCAATCATGTGAGGCATGTGTGCAGGGACTTTCCGAGATGTGAATCCAAACTTGCTGTTTAGAATTTTATTTACATATCGAAGGGAATCTGCAAATGTATCTTTCAATTGCCTCCCAGTGTGTTTGCTATCAGTGTAGTATGCCAGTTGTGTCTTCAATGACTCTTCTTCCTGAAAATAGAATTCCACATAACACAGCATTATGTTTACTGCACAAGTGTATTTTGTTAACAAGAGATAAGTACTATTTTATATATCTAGCCACTAACTGTGGCAACTGAAATAAGCACTAAAAGGTCACTTTAAGGATCCTAAGAGTAGGACTAAACTGGATTTCAGTGAAAGTATCACCAACACTGGCTTGTGAACAACAGCTGGGCAATGGAGGTCTATTTATAGAGTATTTTTCAAGGACTAGTTACCAGACATGAAATTTCATAGTCAATTCAGTGTAATATTTAGAAAATTTATTTAAAAATAAGTTTGATAGAGGGGTGCCTGGGTGGCTCAGTTGACTGAATATCTGACTCTTAATCTTGGCTCAGGTCTTGATCTCAGGGTTGTAGTTCAGGTCTCACATTGAAGCCTACTTTAAAAATAAAAATAATTTGATAGCATTTTCAATATCAAGTTATTTCTACTGGTGACATCTAAGCAGTAAGCACTTGAGTTCTGAAAAGGACAAAAAAAGGATTGTTTCACCATATAATAGTGTTAATATTATAAAATGTAAAGAAAGAACCCTGTCAAAACCAGTAAGAGGCAAAACTGAGTGAATGGGCAAAGAATATTAACAGAATATATGAATACACTTTACAAAGATGAAATATTTTTGCACTGTTGCTGGTTAGCCTGTGGAGAAACAAGCACTCTTGTACACTGTGGAAGTATGAAGTGGTATGGCATTCTAGAAGGACACAGTTAAATTTAACTTTAACCTAGCAATTTTACCTACAGAAGTAAAAACTTCCTCAAGAATAAGCTATATGGGGGCGCCTGGGTGGCTCAGTGGGTTGAAGCTTCTGCCTTCGGCTCAGGTCATGGTCTCAGGGTCCTGGGATCGAGCCCCGCATCAGGCTTTCTGTTTAGCAGGGAGCCTGCTTCCCCCGCTCTCTGCCTGCCTCTCTGCCTACTTGTGATCTCTCTCTCTAGCAAATAAAGAAAATCTTTAAAAAAAAAAAAAAGAATAAGCTATATGTACAAGAATATCGATTATAACACTATTTGTAAAAACAAATACAGTTCTTTAAAAACAATGACACTAGCATGGATATCCTCACATACTACTAGATAAAGTGTCAACCGCAGAGCATTATGTATAGTGCAATTTCACTGTTGCAAAACACATATTAATATAGTTTGTATGTTCACATATCTATATAAAAATACTGGAAAAACACCCAAACTATTCATAGTGCTTATTTCAAGTAAAGATGAAGGAAGGAGGAAGATCTTGCCCTTTTTTATTGTATATTTTTTGGATTGCTTGCAATTTTTGCCACTAGTCTATAATATTTTTGTGATTTAAAGTAAGTAATGAAAGGGGGAAGAGGGGAAATCATCACAGGTAAGAACTTTGCAGTCCTTCACTCAACTCATTCACACAAAGGCTGTTTCCTAAACTGTGACATGAGGATCATGATAGTAGATAACCTTTTAAGGTATTTTTATTGTTAGGGGCAATAAAACCATGTAATAAATAGCATTTAGTTCAGTGATTGACACAGGAAGTCCTGAATAAATGGTACCTATTATTATATAATTATCCCTTATAAGGTTATTTATTTTTCCTGAGCATGAGAAAGAATACAGCTGGATGTAACTTACATCAAGAAGATCCTGGAAATACTTTTTTTTCTCCCATGGCAAAAAGCCCAGGTAACTATCTGTATAATGCTGCAGTTTTCTTCCAGGTAGTACTTCATTAACATCTATGTAATTGTTTGCATTTTCCTCCATTCTGTTTTTCTCTTGTTCTTTCCCTGTGATTTTCTTTTCTTTTGTAATCTGCTTTTCCAGTGGAACAATCCGAGATGGGAGTTTTTCTGTTGATATACTTTCACCTCTTACTTTTTGGGTCAGAATTTCAGATTTAAATTTTTCTTCAATTTCTAAGTCTGGAGGTGGATTCTGACTCTGGTAGTGACCATTCACTTTCATTGTCACTGCTGAAAAAGTCGACCTCTGTAATCTTTCAGATGTTCCCAAGCTTTTTGGCAAGATGCTTTTGTGAACGTGTTTTTCCAGTGGGGCCTCTACACTGTCATTTCTTTCATCTTTTATTAAAGCTTGATTTATTTTTATTTCAGCATCTGGTAAGTTCCTCAGAAATGATCTCAGCAAGGCTGACTTGGACAGGTTGTATCCTTTCACAGTGATGTCTCCACGTTCTAGTTGCAAATCCAAGTTATTGAGACTCAATTGGGCCTCTTTGGGAAGGAGTGAAATATTTACCAGGGGAATTTTCACCTCCACTTGGAATCTTCCTGTTGTGTTAACATCATGTCTCTTGAACTTGGGAAAGCGTTTCTCTTCAGGAATATCCTCAAACAGTATTTCCGCCTCTGGAAGAAGTGTTGTGGGGCTAACCCAATTTTGGTAAGACTTCTGGGTCGTAGAATTCACTTTGGGTTCCTCTCTTGTGTCAACCTCTACTGTTAAATGGATTTTGAACTCTTCGTCATTTTTATTTTGAAATGTGAGATTAAAATGTATTGTGGTCACATTCATTCCACTGTGCATTATGAGGTGGATGGTTTTCCATTTATTGGCAATAGAGGCATGTCGAATTATTGGGTTGTCACTGTAGGCGCCTTCAATCCCTCTTTTGGCTATTTCTGCAAAGCTGAAATAAGGCAGGCATTCACCTTTTGGAATAACATAGTGAGTCTGGTTTGGGAGAAGAGTTACTTTATACAATTCATGAAAATGATCTAGAGGAAAAAACACAAACATGACTTTAAAAATGAGGCATTTCCCCCTCCTCTTCCTTTAATTCTTAGGGTTTGGGTTTTTACTTTCTAAGAATGACTTTACATTGACTTCGAAATAAACATTCTAACACAAGAGTTGCTGGTATGGGGCTCATTTTATTATCTGAATCAATCACTATTATCAACAGGGAATGCTGAGTCTAACTCACTGAAGAGATAGGGAAAATTCCACTGATCAACTCTCATCTTTGTGTCCATTTGAAAAAATACAACCTTCTGCCAAAATGCCCTCCAGGGAAAAGTTATCAACAAGATCCAGCATTCAAACCATTCTTACTTAGTGTATTATTGGTCTCTTTCTATTGTTTCTAAATTAAACCTTTGCCATATATTTTCAACGAAGATACATCTGCCTAGTACAAAATAAGTCAGACTAGGTGGCTCAGTTGGTTAAGCGACAGCCTTCAGCTCAGGTCATGATCCCAGGGCCCTGGGCTTGAGCCCCACATCGCGCTCCCTTCTCAGCAGGGAGTTTGCTTCTCCCTCTGCCTCTCCCCCTCCTCCACTGGCTTGTACGTGCGTCCTCACTCTCTCAATGTGTGTATATATGTGTATATATATACATACATACACACACACACACACACACACACATATATTTTAAAGGGTTATGGACATTGGGAAGGGTATGTGTTATGGTGAGTGCTGTGAAATGTGTAAACCTGATGATTTACAGACCAGTACCCCTAGGGCAAATAATACATTATATGGAAAAAGAAAAAAAATCATTTTTTAAAGTTATGGGAATTCTCTGTATTTTCTGTTCAATTTTGCCATGAACCTAAAAGTACTCAAAAAAGTAAAGTTTACTTTTAAGAAAAAAGTACCTGGGGTTTTTTCTTTTCTTTTTTTTTTTTAAAGATTTTATTTATTTATTTGACAGAGAGAGACAGAGTACAAGTAAGCAGAGTGGCGGGCAGAGGAAGAGAGAGAAGCAGGCTCCCTACGGAGCAGGGAGCCCGATGCAGGACTCGATCCCGGGACTTCAGGATCATGACCTGAGCTGAAGGCAGCCGCCCAACCAACTGAGCCACCCAGGCACCCCCTTGGGGTTTTTTCTTATATCATCCAACTGGCCAACCATATGAGAAACATTGGTGTGGATCATTTTTTAAAGATCTGTGTCCTCTCTTACTTTTCACTTACAGCTCGTTTGGATGCAAGGATGGGATTGCATAGAGAATAATTACTTTAACAACCATTTCAAACAATACAAACCTCCCTCTATTTATTAAGGATTTGGATCCCCCTTGCTCTAAATATCTTTTTATGTGATAAATATACCTTGCCCACAGTCGCCAGCATCAAACCCACAGGATAAGACATTACAAGCTTGGTCACAGAACTTATCAGCAAGCCAGGAATTTGCACATCCTTGATTACAGTAAGAGACACTATTTAGTCCTCCGCCAAATTGCCAGGGCTGTCCAATTCCAATACTGCCGGTACCCCCGCCTCCTACAGCATAGCGACTCCCACCACTGTTACCTGTAGGAGGAGAGGAAGAGAGAATCTTGCTGTGCTTATCATCGTGGAAAGGACAGTTCCTTCTTTCTCAGTAGTGCTATCAAGACTGATGCCTGCATTTCAGTCAGAAAAGGTTCACCCCATTCTTTAGCAAAAAATTTCATGTATCTTAAGAAGAAAACAAACTGAAAAAGGAACGTCACTTGACATGGGACTGGGCATGGGATGACCCGGTCTTGGCACTTAGTAGCTGTGCAACCCTGAAGTACAAACTTGCCTACAGGGGCATGTGGAGGTGTGTGTGGAGGAGCAGGGAAACCGGAAGAGATGCTTCTGAAGACTGACAGAACCGCCAAAACATGTCCTAATATGGGGTGCCAACCTCATCACCAAATGTTCTGTTCTATTAGGAGCTGAAGTCTCTGGACTGCACGGATCTTCTTGGCATGTCTGTGTTCTCTCACTGAGGCTGCTTACATTTTTCAAAAGTGCATCAGACAGAACATAATCTAAACCTTTGTTTCTTTAATACTCAGCACTTTTTCAAATCTGCTGCTGTATGTGGAATATGGGGATGATAATATCTGCACATACTCTCTCCTTGAGAAATTCAAGTGGATAATGGATAATGTGTTATAAATTTAAATGCTTTAAACTGAAAGGCAATCAGTAAATGTAAAAACATGCTATTATCAACAAATACAGATAGAACCATGTAATAGAGAGGAGATGCTGAAGAGATAAGAACTTTATTTCTATTTACTCACTGACAGAAAGCTACTGCTGAAAGCCACCAGCTGTGAGCTCCTAGAAGAACCAGTTAGAGTGATTCTTGCTCTTGAGTTTACATAATTAAATATATTCCTGATTTTCTTATTTCAAATAATAAAAGGCATTTTCAAGTGCAGGGCCAGCCTGGGAATATGCCCTCAACAAGGGAGAATATGAAAAAACTGAGCCACATGGGGCTGTTAGTCATTACCTCCATAATCTATGGATTACTATATGTATTGCTTTCATACATGAAGAATGTTTAACTCACTGTCCATATTCAGTTATGATTAAGAATGAAAAAGTCCGTAAACATGAATAAATTACATGTGAGCACATCCTTACCAGAGCAGTCGCCACCATCCCAGTCACAGGCTGAATTATTGCAAGCCTTGTCACAATAGCCGTCTTTAATCCAGGAACCCGGGCAACCCTCAGCACAATTTGGCACAGGCCATGTCAAATAAACCTATGGCAGAGCCAGAAAGAAAATAAAATAGACACTTTTTAATCTCAAATTAGGATTCCTTTAAAAAAAGAAAAAAGAAAAAAACTGAGCCTCCAGTAAAGGTTATGATTCTCCCTGGGCTGGCCATCCACATCCACATGGCATATTTTACATTGTTTGCTACAGCAGTTTACCGAGTCCTGCTGTGTCGATGATTCTTACTGAGCACATTTATTCTTTTTCTTTACTCAAGGAAAGCAGACAAGAACTCAGCTCATGGATTCGTTTATAATATATTTTGAAATAAAAAAACAACAGGTCAGACTTAAAGTACAAATGCATGCTGAAGCAGGTAGAAAGTACAGCACACTTTCACTGCTTTTCTGTGACAACTGTCATTAGTTCCTGAATGTATTTACCCATGAATTTGTCTCACCGCTGAGAAAAGAAGCAGATGAACTCTCAATACCTTAATCTCTGTGAATAAGGTCCTGTGATAAATTATTAGCACAGTGTTCTAAGTTGTGAACTCTCCTGCTTTCAAAATGAGTGATATGGGGATGCCTGGGTGCCTCAGTGGGTTAAGCCTCTGCCTTGGGCTCAGGTCATGATCTCAGGGTCCTGGGATAGAGCCCTGCATCAGGCTCTCTGCTCAGCAGAGATTCCTGCTCTCTTCCTGCCTGCCTCTCTGCCTACTTGTGGTCTCTCTGTCAAATAAATAAACAAAATGAGTGACATGGTATATGGTAACTTTTTAAAATAAATAAATAAAAAAAAGTACTCCATGCCTCTGCATGCTCCATCTATTTGGAATGCCTTACTTTATCTAGTTAACTCTTAACTTGTTCTTCAAAGTTCACTTCAGTTCAGATGGGAATCTAGCCCTGTCTGATTTCAAATTCCTGGGCCCCCATGCCTTCCCACTGAGGGCACACCTGCTGGCATAGAAATCACTTTTCCTAGTTACTGATTTTGTCTGTCTCTCCTGCCAAGCCACAGCTCACCCTGGCTTGGCAGCCTACAAACACAGAGGAGGCAACTGAACAGGGACAGAGAGAAGGAGCACACTGGGGTGGCATAAACAGCAAGAGGAAAAGAAACTTCGTGCAATTAGCATTTCAGTTGCAGGGTTCTGTAACTTAAATTCTCCAACTTTTCACTGAAGCCTTCTAATAGGGAAACAGTGGTATTCCTAGTTTCCCCAGCACGCAGACAGGAAACACACATAATCATTGTCCAGGACCATCCTCAACTGCTGGCTCGGTCTGTGCTCATAACCACTTCTCAGTCATGCCTCTCAAAGCCGTGGGAGACTGCTGCCCTACATGAAATTTCACCCATGTCTGTAAGCAGAAAATTGAACTCACATTTTATCTTGGCCATTTTGCTGATGTTTTAATGATGATTTTGTGTTTCATAGTGGTCTCGCTTTTACTGCTATTGTAGTAGAAAATATAGGAGGTGCATTCTGGGTGTCTGACAATGGAGGGAAGCAAAAAACTACTAAGGAGCACTTTTCGTCCTCCCAAATTGTTAACGCTCTTGAGCTTAGCACTCAAAAATGCTTATTTGACCCAAATTGAATATACAGTAGTATATACACTGTTTTCCCGATCTGTTTATAACTTCTAAGTGACTTCTAAGCTAGGCATCCCTTCCTCTCAGGCACTCACCTTCTGACCTTTGGAGTGACTATAAAAATCATCTGGCCAGACATCCTTCCCAAACATGACATCGTCGTTCAGATAAATAAACTTCTGGGACAGCCCTTCGATGCGATGAATGTGACTTTCAATAGCAGGTGAACTAAAGGTAGGCAAGTGGCTCAAATTTCGAAAAACATCCTTTCAAGCAAACAACAACAAAAGCAAGAGAAAAAGAGGGTGGATGAGAATTATTTCATTTTGTTTTCATTTTTGGAAGGAAGAAAGGGAGATAAGTAGAAGAATCAAAGGGGATGGAGGGGGGGAGGATGAGGGAAAGGGGAATGAAATGAGGGATAGGTGAAGGACAGAAAAGGAAACTACAGCCTTGTGATACATGGAAAGTCATGGACCTGGTGTGTGACTATTGTCACTCGAGGATTATCAAGGTTCAGCCAAGATGGAATCTGCCCGTTGGTGACAATGAAAATATTCCGAACCCACGGAGCATGCCTCTCGATGGATCGCAGTGAATATCTCAGTTCTTCGTTATCTTCAAAACGGCTGGCAGAAACATCTTCGTCCTGCTTAGACTGAGAAGAACATTTCACACATGAAGATGTAAAATATCACTTAAGTCACACCTTTCCTCCTGGCCGTCCCCTCTGCCCGATCTGCTCTCAGTGCTCTGGCAGACTTCTAAAGACCGAGTCCTACATTTGAACATCACAAAAAATGTAAAACACTCAGCATATTTAAAAAACATAAATACCCAACATTTCTTTTGTACTTTTTTAAAGAAAAGGTTCTTGGATCTGATTCTAGGTCACTTCAGTTAATATTAACCAATGGTAATGACTGGAAAATTAGAAAAGTTCCAATCAACTCATCTCTCTGTAAGTCCTCTTTCCTTTTTCTAATATAATGACTTATAAATCCATAAATCTAAACCATTGATTGGGGTTTAGAAAGAATCTGCATCCCTTACCTGGCTGATGGCACTCAGGTCCCATAATAAATATGCAGGACTTATAGTCAGTTCTTTTCCATCAATGGTCATGTTCTTCTTAGTCTGCTTATTCAGTTCTTGGAACTCTTTGGGGTTATTCAGTTTTAGAAGTGCTACACTGGCCTCTGAATATAACTGTAACTGTAAAATAACAAAAGGGTTACATGTAGAAAAACTAAGCCTCAAAGAAGAGGCACCTTTAAATTCCCAGTTTGAATTTTAATATTTAAATGTATATAATATATAATACATACTTACATCTACATTATGTACGTTTAAAGATTAATTCTTTTTTTTATATTTTTTTAAGATTCCATTTATTTACTTGATAGAAAGAGATCACAAGTAGGCAGAGAGGCAGGCAGAGAGAGAGGGGGAAGCAGGCTCCCCGCCAAGCAGAGAGTCCAGTATGGGGCTCGATCCCAGGACCCTGAGACCATGACCTGAGCCGAAGGCAGAAGCTTCAACCCACTGAGCCACCCAGGCGCCCCAAGATTAATTCTATCTATACAGATAATGAACTAGTAAGCCTATGATCACCAAAAGATGATGTAAACAGGGATGCCTGGGTGGCTTAGTCAGTTAAGCGTCTGCCTTCAGCTCAGGTCATGATCCTTGGGTCCTGGGATCAGGTCCCGAATCAGGCTCCTTGCTCATTAGGGAGCCTGCTTCTCCCTCTACCTGAAGCTTCCCCTGCTGGTGTGCTTGCTCGCTTGCTCTCTCTCTCTCTCTCTCTAACAAATAAAGTAAAGAAGAAGAGGAAGAAGAAGAGGAGGAGGAAGAAGAAGGAGGAAAAAGGAGGAAGAAGAAGAAGAAGGAGAAGGAGGAGGAGGAAGGGGAAGGGGAGGAGGAGGAGGAGGAGAGAGGAGGGGGAGGAGGAGAAGAAGAAGAAAAAGTAGTAGTAGTAGTAGTAGTAGTAGTAAATAGGCCAGACACACTTGCCCAATGAATGGAAGAACCTAGGTAATGTAAAGCAGAGGGAGTGGTGGTGTTCTGGCAAATGGGACATTTCAGGACCCAACCAAAAGCCACAGCCAATACTCAATACTAACAAGTGCAGCAAGATCTCCCAAGAGGCCAGAATCCCCAAGTGTTCTATGAAATCTCCCCATTTTCTTTTTTTTTTTTTTTTAATTTTATTTATTTATTTGAGAGACAGAGAAAGTGAGAGAGAGCATGAGAGGAGAGAAGGTTAGAGGAAGAAGCAGACTCCCCGTGGAGCTGGGAGCCCAATGTGGGACTCGATCCCGGAACTCAAGGATCATGACCTGAGCCGAAGGCAGTTGCTCAACCAACTGAGCCACCCAGGCGCCCCGAAATCTCCCCATTTTCAATGCTGGCTCAAATGTTTTCGATTGTCCTGCTTTCAAACAAAACACAAGTGGTCACTAATTGTGACCTCTGTTCTAGAATATTACCAATCTGCTTATACTGGGATGTAACATTGCTGAGATTGGTAGAGAGCAAGCCTGCTAGCACAGGTCTCCAAACGGCTTTTGGGTGCCGCATCTAAGAGAAATGTCTTTAACAGGGCTGCTTGAACAGTCTCCATAGGAAAACCACCTTTTGGGGCAAAGCTTTCAAAGAAATTATCAGTCTAAGATGATCACAAACATCAACATGTTTTATAAATAGGCTTTCCCACCACTACCAGATCTGTTTCATGTTCTAACTCTGTATCATTCAATTTCCTATGAAAAGAGGCTTTTATAGCTTAAAAAGGTGGGGGAGAGAATTGAAAACTACTTATCTAGGACAGCGAACCCCTTCTGCTGAACTGCCTCTCCTAACAGGGCAAGTTTCTTAATTTATAAAACAGAGCAAATGCAAATTATTATGAGCTCATTCTGAGCTTTTGTATATGCTACCTGACTTTATTTAGCTCATCTTTCAAAGTTTCCTGAGTTTATGCCAAAAACTAGAGGTTCAAGTTGAAATTTCATTTCTATTTTTTCCTTTCTTACCACAAACTGTATGTGAGTGTTTGGGCGCATACACGCGCAGGTGTATAATGTCTGCCTGACTGATTACTTTCTTTCACCCTGACAGCACGTGGCATATTCTGAGCATTCACTGAAGGTCAGCTCTGCCTGCTGTTGTCATCCTGCCTCCGTATGTGGGGGACAGGTGGGAGGCAGGGCAAATATTCTTCTATCTGGCTATCTTTTGAGTCTCACCGCCTGCCCCAGCCTCCCCTGCTCCATCTCTCCCTCCCATAGTGGCTCCCACAGCACCTCTGAGTGCTCCCTGAAACATAAAAATCACTCAATTCTTAATAAATGTAGTACTTTAATACTCTAAACTTCATTGGGCAGATACCCTTAATCTCTTCTATACAACTACTTTGAAATTTCGTAGATATTTTCCTGACTAGAGTGATGAAAACTGAAGAGCTTAAGGGAATATTTCTATGTTGAAAAAGCTTTTCTGGGGCGCCTGGGTAGCTCAGGGGGTTAGAGCCTCAGCCTTTGGTTCAGATCATGATCTCAGCGTCCTGGGATTGAGCCCCGCACTGGGCTCTCTGCTCAGCAGGGAGCCTGCTTCCCCCTCTCTCTCTGCCTGCCTCTCTGCCTACTTGTGATCTCTCTGTCTCTCTGTCAAATTAATAAATAAAAATCTTAAAAAAAAACAACAACAAACTTTTCTGCCACCATAATCGACGGAGTTGTGAGTGGTGGAAAAAGGTGGGGAGAAGTATCTTCTTAGGGCCACTAGGTGGCACCCTAATCACGGACATTTTACTTCCGCAGGCAGGAGGTGATAAGGAAAAGTGGGTGTAGTAAATACTGAAGGCTGGATTAGCTTGGGCAGCTACTTTATACAGTTTCTTTTATGAAATTATTAAGTTTATCTAACTTCTTTATAAGTTTCCCAAAGAGAACAACTCCACCCACCCACTGCCGGCCCACAACAGACAGGTAACATGACAGAAATAAAGGTCTGCTACTTTTGAGCCAGATATTTCAGGGTACTTGTTACTAGGGCATTATCTAGAATAATGGATTGATCCACCTATACATGGTAGCATAAGGTTACGGAAAAAAACATGCCCCTAATACAACTGCAAAACAAACTCATTCCAGTAACTTGACAATTCAAGAGTTTTCTAAAACTTCAATCAGTTCCACAGTTGCTTTAATCTACTGAAGTGTCTATTTTAGGAATAGAACCAAAACAAAGGGTACCATACTTTAAAAGAGCAGGTGTGTAAGACAGTTTCAGGGAAGTCGCTAAAAGGGGCATTAATACAGTTATCAAAAGAGTTTTCTGTTACCTTGAATGTGCCCTGAACAGAAGTGTGAGGTGACAAAGTTCAGATAGGACAATATGCTGTTCCCATCCTACAAGCACTGTCCTTCCTTCCAAAGTAAACACCCTGGGCTTCACGGATCCATGCAGCCTCTTTCTCTTTGGAAACCTCTCCCATGTCTCTGATCCACACAGGCCTTTCCTGCCTTTAAATGTCAAATTGGAGGTCTGTATTACTCTCCCAGATAACTCATACCATCTTATTTTGCTACTTGAATACTTCACATGCACACATACTGCCTCCAAAACGTGATTCTAAGTACCCTGAAGACAAGCCTGTGTCCTCTCTTTCTTTTGCACACCCACTCAGCAACCAGTACTACTGTATTAAACCAAATGTGAGAATGTACTTGAGAGCTTTGGGAAGATTTTTCCACATGCTCTAACATATGTTAAGGAAGTAAACAAAAATAAAAATCAAAAACCAAATGAAACCCTACTATGAAAATGTCTGAAAATACAGAATGATTTAGAGTGAGCTAAAAATAAAGACCGATGGATAATGTGATTTCCCAAAAGGTGAATTCTGTGTCCATCACACACAACAATTCTACAGATAAAGAGTTATTAATCAGATCGAACTAGAAAACTTTCAATAGGAGATTGTTTGATTTGTAAGACTACAGTCCACAGAGGAGTGTTTATGAATTCAAATCTATCATTTTGCAAATGAAACTATTTTCAACCCCCATTTCCCCTCCTGGGGGATGAGGGGATTCTAGTTTTGCCTTAAATAGAAAGACAAATGCAAAGTTGTTAGTAGATATATGACCATGATACCCAAAACCAAAATGACTTCTTGGAATAATCTCACTGTTCAAACATTGCCTTTATATTCCAGGACATGGTCCATGGTGGGCGCGCTCAAGTCACAGCCTTTCTTCTTGCTCATGTCTTCTGTAAGCATTTCTTCAGTGGCCGCTAAGTGCCAGGCCCCGCGGTAATCATTACGGGTACACAGGTGCCAGGTGCAAGCACTATCTGTCCTGGGTTGCTTGTGCCCGGGCAGGGTCTCCAGGGCAGAACTGAGCACTGGGCGGCTCGGAGGCCAGAGGCCAAGGACCCAAGGAGGGCCAGACAGTCTAGCCCATTCAGGTCCTGAAGTCCAGTGTCTAATAATCCTTTCCTCCCACAGGCCACAAAGCACCTCTAACAACACCCCCCAAACTGAGCGCTGAGTTTCCTTCCCAAAAAATTTGCTGCTTCTACTGAAGCTTTGAATGTGGTTAAAGCCATTACTTCCATCTTCACTAGTAACATCCCCTTTCATTTTTCTTTCCCTCTCCCCCACAGCTAATAAGTCACGGGGTCATGCCGAGTATTTCTCCCAGATGTTTCTAGAACCATTCTCATTACTGGCACCGCTGCCAGGACAGTTGTTGAACCTGAACATCTTGCTAGGCTATGGCTACAGTGGCTGAACTGGTTTTCTGCCCAGCCTCCTCTTGCTTAATCTCTACCACCATACCTTCACCTCCTATGTTCCTTAGAAGCGGATTAAGTGCTCCTCCTAAGAATGCCCCCTGCCTCCAGGATAAAGTCCAGGCTCCTTACCAGAAGATCTTTCTCAATCTGGCCTCAATCTCTTTTCCCAATCTCAGCACCAGCAAAATCCCTGCCTGGTTGTTGTCTTCCAGGAATAGCTGCCTTGGTTTTCTGGAAACCATTGACTTACCAACCTCCAGCCCTTGCTCAGGCTGTTCCCTCTTGTTGGAATGGTCTTTCCCACTCCCTACTCTGCTGGGAGAATGGCTGCTATGTTCAGGGCCCAGGTAAAATGTCTTCTATTCTGCAAAGCCTTCCCTGCGCCAGTATACCCAAAGCCCAGGTGTGCTTACAACACTTCATATAAACACTTACTTGGAAGTAATAATGCCCTAAAATTATTTAAATGCTTTATTCACTCAGTGATCCTTAGCACAGTTCCTGGCACACAGCAGACATTTACTAAAAGCTCACACTCTAAGTGGACTGGGAATCCAGTGACAGGAAACTTCATTCTCAAGGCATTCATAATAAAACCAGGAACAGGAACCTATAGAAAGACAGTCACTTGAAGAATTAGCCTTAAATGGTGATACACTCCCCTTCTCTTCTTCCCCTTTCTCATTTTCTCTCTAATCTCCCAAACCCAGAATTTCTAATCCCTGAAGTTGATTGCAGGTGTTGGCATCATGCAAATGACCTGCAATGAATGTTATGGATAATTAGCTTGACCCTCTGAGGAGGTGCTAGCCTCCACAAAGACAAGTCTGGGAATCCAAATAAATCTCCAGCCGGTGAATGAACAGTACAGCGGGATATCATCGTGCACAGAGCCTGTTGGTACTCCTTGTCCAAATCAAGTTATTACCCCACCCTACCTCTGCCTGCGTACACCACACTCCATACCACCCAAAAATAGTTTGCTGAAGGGTCAACAGCTACTTGGATTGGCATTCTTTGGGAACACACACACGCACCAAAAGCAATCAGCACCGGTGAGCAGCTGCAGCAGGCAAAGAGAAGTCAAAGCTGACTGGGGAATAGAGATATGTCATGAACCGTCTTTCCTTTAAAAACATATTATAGTTGGAATAATATTAAATAGATTCAAAAATATCAAACTTGGGATGCCTGGGTGGCTCAGTCAGTTAAGCGGCTGCCTTCGGCTGGGGTCATGATCCCATGGTCCTGGGATCAAGTCCTGCATCGGGCTTCCTGCTCAGCGGGGGGCCTGCTTCTCCCTCAGCCTTCTGCTCCCCCACCCTTCTCTCTGACAAATAAATAAAAATCTTTAAAAAAAATATGTCATTCTTTCTGCATAAGGAATTCCAGCTAACATAATACAGACACATATGTCCATAATTCTAGAACCAATAGCTTGGAAGCTAAGAAGCTAAATAAACATTGGCTGTGGAGAAAATGGAACCCTAGTACACTACTGGTGAGGATGTAAATTGGTCCAACCACTATGGAAAACAAAATGGTGGTTCCTCAAAAAATTACAAATAAATCTACCATACACTCCAGCAATTCCACTTCTGGATATATACCCAAAGGAAATGAAAACAGGATTTTGAAGCGATATGTATACTCCCATGTTTACTACAGCATTATTCCCAATAGCCTAGATATGGTTGGTAACAGCCTAAATGCCCATCAACAGATAAATCAATAAAAAAGATGTAGTATATATACACAATGGAATATTGTTCAGCCATTTGCTACAACATAGATGGATCTTAGGCTTAGCACATCATGCTAAGATAAGTCAGACACAGAAAGACAAATACTGTATATCACTTATATGTGGAATCCAAAAAAGTCAAACTTATAAAAAACATAAAGTAAAATGGTATTTACTATGGGGATGGGGGTTGGGGAATAAGACTGATGTTTTAAAATCACAAACTTTGAAATGAGTACTTAAGTAAGCCATAGAGATCTAATACACAGTATAATGAATATAGGTAATACTGTATTATAATTATGTAATGTGATAAATATTGCTACAATGGCAATCATATTACAATACATAAATGTATTTAAAGCAATATGTTGTACACCTTAAATTTAGTTTTATATGTCAAATTTTTTCAATTCCTCTTCTTTAGAAGAAGGAGGAATACAGTATCTATTTTTAAATAACTGAAGATAAGAAATAATTCAGCCCTAATCTAGCTGCACACTACTATATTTCCAAGTACCATAAAAAAACCTTAGGAAAATATGAAAAAAAAGAAATGTCATTCGTATTGCCATCACATTTACAAAGGTCACACAGTGTATCTTAAAACACTGAAACATTTATGGAAAGAAACAAGTTAAAGGAAACATTGTGGGTGGGGCAGGACAAGGCATTAAAAAACATGGTCAAGGCAGGAACTAAATAAGAACTCCCCAAACACTGCTCTCCATTACCACTGCCTTGCCATCTCCATCCTTTCACCTCCAAATTGTTAAATGACACCAATAGAAGGAAGAGTCACGAACCTGAGCCCTGTGGCAGAATTTAAAGAACATTTCCTTGTAAAATCAAGAAAACCAGACCCTAAAAAATTCTAAGTCCAGAACTTTATGCCTTCTGTTCTAGAAGAAAAGTATTCACGTTTTATAATCTGGAATGTTTCTGAGAGAATCACAGGTATCTTGAAATAAGGGCAGAAGGAAAGAACACCCATACAATAGGGCAAGTGGGTCTGAAAACAATAAATGTTAAGGAAAAGGCATGTCTCAGGGCAGCCTCCAAAGTCAACTCTAACAAATGGCATCAAAGTGTGAAGAGTTAATAGGTATATATCCCCAAATACATCAGTAGCTCAATTAGCTATTTATGAATAAAGGTTTCACATTACCAACCATTCCAATACCTAAAGCATACTCCCTTTGAGTGAAGGCTCTTAATAAATACACAGGTTGCAGTCTGTGTTTACTTCTATATGTATGACTTCCCCCACTCCCTCCTTCTGTGCTTCCGTTTTCTTCCACTGTAAGTGCCATTCAGGGCTTTTGTCTGTTTTGTCCACTGCTGCATTCTCAGCAGGTATAATGCACCTGACATACCACAGGAGCTCCTTTGTTTTTTGTTTTTTTTTAATTTTTTTATTAACATATAATGTATTATTTACCCCAGGGTACAAGTCTGTGAATCATCAGGCTTACACATTTCACAGCATTTGCCATAGCACATACCCTCCCCAGTGTCCATATCCATATCCACCCCCCC
>CM052807.1:102985278-103043513 GCA_028533885.1 Nasua narica | reverse complement strand
ATTATCTTATGGTCTCACTTACGTGTGGAGTATAAAGAAAATCATGGAGGGCATCGTGAGAAGGAAGGGAAGGGCGAATGGGGGGAAATCGGAGGGGGTGTTGAACCAGGAGAGACTGTGGACTCTGAGCAACAAACTGAGGGTTTTGGAGGGGAGGGGGTGGGGGGAGTGAGCCTGGTGGTGGGTATCGAGAGGGGCACGTACTGCATGGAGCACTGGGTGTGGTGCATGAACAATCAATCTTGTAACACTGAAAAATTAAAATAAACAAATTTGGGGAAAAAAAATCAAAAAAAAATAAGACTAAACAAAAAAAAATAAATAAAAAAAATAAAAAATAAAAGAAAAGGTAAAACTACAGGAACAAAAAAATAGATCAGTGATGGCCACAGGCTGGAGGTAAAAGCAGCAACTGATTTCAAAGGGGCATTGGAATACCCTCTGCCATGATTGTGCTGATGGTTACACAAATGTATACTTTACCAAATGCATTGAACTGTACATTTTAAAAGGATGAGTTTTATTATATGTAAATTATACTTCAATAGGCCTGATCAAAAAGAAAAAGAAAAAAAAAAGAAAGGAAAAACATCCTTACCATTGGCTTAATTCAAAAGCATAACACATATTAAAGTTACACGCTAACATTCAGTGATCACAGGGAGTTTGGAAGTCTATGAAAATGCTGTGCTTATATATATTATAGTCTAGGTGCCAGAAGGGAGAGATTTGCTCCATCTCTACAGTAATTATGGAAGTACAAATTAAAACATCAGTGAGGGGACGCCTGGGTGGCTCAGTTGGTTAGGCTGCTGCCTTTGGCTCAGGTCATGATCCCAGGGTCCTGGGACTGAGTCCTACATCAGGCTTCTTGCTCAGCAGGGAGCCTGCTTCTCCCTCTGCCTCTGCCTGCCACTCTGCCTGCTTGTGCTCTCTCTCCCTCTCTCTCTCTGACAAATAAATAAATAAAATCTTTAAAAACAAACAAACAAACAAATCAGTAAGGTTTTTCAGATGCACCAAGTTCCCACCTCAGGGCTTTTGCACCTGCTGCCTAAAATGACCTTTCCCCAGATTTTGACCAGGCTGCCCCTCACTTTGTTCACATCTGTGCTTAAAAGTCACCTCCCCACTGACCCTTCCTGCTGATGCTAACCCTCTAATGCCTTCATTCTCTAGTTCCTTATGATTTTTTTTTCTTCGTCACATTTATCACCACCTAACACTATATTGTATATTAACCTATAATATTAATACAATATTGTATTAATAATTAATACAATGTTGTATATTAATATACAATAATATTGTATATTATAGTAATAATATAATACAATATTGTATATTGTATAACCACTATATTGTAAATTGCCTGCCTGCCCTTAGTCATTACATGCCCGCAAGGGAAAGAATTGTGCCTTGATTGCTCCTGGATTGTCCTTGGGGCCTAGCATGGTGATTGGAACACTATAGGTTCTCAATGAGTATTTGCTAAATAATCAAACACATGAATAAACAAGAAATGATTTTATATAGTTTTCTTTGTACCAGATGTATAAAACTTTAAAAAAGAATGTTGTGAGAGATATAAGAAATCTGGTACCCTCATTTTCTGTTGGAGGACTACTAATTGGTGTAACATTTTTTGAGGGCAATTAGCCAATATCTATTAAAATGGGCATACTTTTTGACTCAGCAATTCTACTTCCAGAATGTTTTTGGCAGAAATATTTATATAGATGCACAAAAATTTAAGAATGAAGATATTCTCTGTGTCATTGGATATAATGGTGAAAATTATTTTGAAAGTAAGGGATTCATGAAATATATTTCATTAAATTAATTCTGTGGAATATTATGCACCTGTAAAAAAGATTGGAGTCAGACAAATACTGTTAATATGGTGATATGATAACACAGAAGAGAGGCAGTGGTATAGTGGTGTAGGCTGTGGACTCTGGACTTATACCCCAGCTCTGTCATTTCTTGGTTTTGTGATCCTGGGCAAGATAACCTAATTTCTCTATGTCTCATCTTATCATCTGCAAAGTGAAGATTAACTTGTTCTTACTTGGGGTGCCTGAATGGCTCAGTGGGCTAAAGTCTCTGCCTTCGGCTCAGGTCATGATCTCCGGGTCCTGGGATTGAGCCCCGCATTGGGCTCTCTGCTCAGCAGGGAGCCTGCTTCCCCCTCTCTCTCTGCCCGCCTCTCTGCCTACTTGTGATCTCTCCCTCTCTGTCAAATAAATAAATAAGATGTTTAAAAATAAATAAATAAATTGTTCTTTACAGGGTTCAACTAGTTAATATATTTAAAATACTTAGAACATCAAGAATATAATAGACACAACAAATATTACATATTATTGTTATATTATTTTGTTGTTATAAAGTTGTTATATATTGTTCTTACAATATTGTTATACTACTAATTATTATTATGACTATGACTATGGAAAGAGTTTCAAAATCTCTATTGGAGTAAGCTCCATGATTCAGGGACTGTATTTGTTTTGCTTATCGGTGTAACCCCGGAGCCTAGGAAAGTATCTGGTACATAGTAAACCCTCAATGAAAAATGTTGACTTGTTGAATGAATGATGATAGATTTATAAAGCAAGCTGCAGATTAACATGCATAAGAGGTTTTTAAAAGACAATTTACTAATGTAACATAGCGTGTCAACCAAACTTCAATAAAAAAGATAAAAGGTAATTTAGTGGTATTTAGGGATGATGTGTACTGATCTCTGCAATTTATTTTGAAGCACATTAAAAAAAAAGATGGATAGTTGAATGGTTACTGGCATAGATACTGGCCTGTATCTGAATAAATATGTGGGAAAACAATGAAGGTAACATGTTAATAGGTAGTAGGAACATGAGTATTTTACTGTACGATTCTTTCAGTTTTTCTGTTGAATGATAAAAGGCTGTGTGTGTGTGTGTGTGTGTGTGTGTGTGTGTGTGTGTGTGTTTATATTTAGTATGGAAGAGATCTTTAGGGTTTCTAAGCAGGAATGCTACTGATATTCCAAGTGGAAAATGTTTTATATTGTGGGATGCTCCTAGGCATCCCAGAGTTGTTAACATCTCAGCACTCTGCTCCCAGGGGCCACAGAGCTTCCTAATCACTATGACAACTACAAATGTTCTCACATATTTCCAATGTTGACAGCTAGAATCCATATCATGACTACTTCTTTGCAGTTTCATTTAAGAAGGGGATGGAGTAAGAGGTCAAGGTAGGAAATATTATTTGTGTTGTAATTTTAATAAAACATGCTTAAACTTAAAAAAATCAATTATATCTGCCAAAAATAATTGTCTGGAAGAATATGTATCACTATGTAACAGTGATTACCCCTTGGGAGTAGCAATAGGACCTGGAAGGGAATGAAGTTTTTAACCTGTTACTATATAAACTTTTATTGTTTTTATTTTTATGAGCTGACTTATTCTGGAACAATAAAATGTAAAGGTCAATTTGAAAAAAAAATAAAGCTAGCTGAAATATGTACTGAGGAAGAGCTATGAGATTTTGTCTTCTGTGGCCTATTCTAGACTAAGAATATAACACTTTCATAAGAAAACTGAACTTTAGTTAAAGCAAAAAGAATGGTAAAATTCATAGAAAAATGCATGACTGCAAATATTTGTGAAGTAGACAGACATTTTTGGTTCTTAACCATATCTGTTAGAAATTATCTGTACAGGGTGTCTGGGTGGCTCAGCTGGTTAAGCCTCAGCCTTTGGCTCAGGTCATGATCCCAGGGTCCTAGAATCTAGTCCCACGTTGGGGCTCCTTGCTCAGCGGGGAGCCTGCTCCTCCCTCTGCCTGCCGCTCCCCTTGCTTGTGCTCTTTCTCTCTGACAAATAAAATCCTTAAAAAAAAATTAAATTAAATTAATTCCTTAAAAAAAAGACATTATCTTTATGGACAGCGATTCATTGGTAATTTTTCACGAGAAAGAGAATAGTTTGACTAATAGGTTATGTTCTAGTCATACTCTTGTTATGATCATTGAAATCTCAGTGATATGCTTGCTGGAATTGGGCCATTTTGGAAATTATCATTGTGGATGCTGCCACTTAGTGGTGAAATGTGTTGACTATTTGTTGTCAAAATCTGTAATTTGGACAAGGGATTTAGGCAAGTTTTAAGGCCATGTCTGAATCATTCATTTATTCATTTTACAAACATCTGCTGAGTCTCTAACTTAATAGAACACTGATAAGCACGGAGAGGCTCTCAAGAACTATCAAGAAAAGACCCTGCCCTGAAAGTGCTTATCATCTGTTCAGGGCACAAATACATATTTGAGAATTTCAATAAAATCATAATGCAATATGGAGTACCATAAAATCATGGAGTCTCACATTTATAGAGGATCTTAACAGTGGTCTGGTTCAACCCAATGAGATGATTAATGCCAAACAAGGGATAGAGAATTTATGAGCAGAAGAGATCATTGACTGAGGGTTGTAGTATTTTCTGAGTTTCCAGCCTGAAAGACCAGGAGAGTAATGGTACCCCTGACCGTGGTACAGAAGTTAAAACAGGGAGATGATTTAGGCACTGAGATGATGACATCTGTTTTAGACTCTGAATGTGAAGGAACAAGATATTAGGTTGCCTACTCTCCATTTGCTCCCAGATTCATTCCCATATCCTTTGCTGACCCCATAGATGGCTTTACCCAGCCTCGCCTAACCTCTGGCTACAACCAATGGGAGGCACCAGTATGAGATTGAAGGGTGGAAACAGATTAAATTTGAACTATTTCTTTTCTGCTCCCTCACAGCCTGGCTGCATCCCTTCTCACAGTGGCTGCATTTCTGATCAATCTACTACTATATCTCCTGTCAGACCCACCCCCCCCATGAACAGCTCCAGCTCTCACAGATTCTGATAACTCCATTTCCTTAAAGACATTGTTAAATATCTCGTTTCCTGTTAGACATTTCCTTGAAGATATTATAATTTCCCTTGGAATAAAATGTAGAAGGAGAAGAGCAGAGCACCTAAGTCTAGTCAATGGACTAGACCACTTAGAGAAGGCAGTAGGAGGGCTGTTACCCAAAAAAGAGAGTTATCAAAGAAGAATCGGGGAAGTATTCTGTCCTGAACACCAAAGTTAAGCCACTAAAGGTGGCTCAGTCAGTTATGCATCTGACTCTGGTTTCAGCTCAGGTCATGATTTCGTGGGTCGTGGGATTGAGCCCCGCATCAGGCTCCACACTCAGTAGGGAGTCTGCTTGTAAGATTCTCTTCCCCTGTTCCTGCCCCCCCATAAATAAATCTTAAAGAGAGAGAGAGAGAGAGAGAGAGAGAGAGAGAAAGGTTTAATAAAGACACTATCAAATACTGTAGAGGGTCAAGGAGGAGAGAAATTTAGAAACACTACTGGATCTGTTAGGACTCATCTCAATGGTATTTCATTATTTCAGAAGGCAGTTTTAATAAGAGTAAGAATAACAATTAAGTTGTTGTCAAAGGTTAAAGAGGGAGCCCAATTTAAAAATAGGCAAAGGGAGGGCACCTGACTGGCTCTGTTGGTAGAGCATGTGACTCTTGATCTGAGGTTTATGAGTTCAAGCCCCACAATGGGCAGGAGAGCTTACTTAAAAAATAAATTAATAAATCAAATAAAAATGGGCAAATGGCTTAAATAGAAATTTCACCAAGGAGATGCCTGCCTGGCTCAGTGGGCAGTGTGTACAACTCTTGATCTCGAGGTCATGAGTTTGAGCCCCATATTGGGCATAAAGCCTACATAAAAATTAAAATTCACTGGGTGCCTGAGTGGCTCAGTTGTTGGGCATCTGCCTTTGGCTCAGGTCATGATCCCAGAGTCCTGGGATTGAGCCCCATGTCAGGCTCCCTGCTCAGCGGGAAGCTGGCTTCTCCCTCTCCCACTCCCCCTGCTTGTGTTCCCTCTCTTGCTCTCTCTGTAAATAAATAAATAAATAAATAAATAAATAAATAAAACCTTTTTAAAAAATTAAAATTCACCAAAGATGATATACAAATGGCTAATAACAATGGGAAAAGATGCTAACATCATTAGTCATAAGGGAAATGCAAAGAAATGCAAATCAAAACTACAATGAGTTATTATAATTAAAATGACAAGACAGTGCCAAATGTTGGAAAAGATGAGAAGAAAGTAGAACCTTTCCACTTTGCTGGTAGGAATATAAAATGGTACAGCCATTTTATTGGCAAGAAACTGCCAAGCCATTTTCTTAAAAAGTTAACTATATTGACCATATGATCTAGTAATTTCATTCCTCCATATTTACCCAAGAGAAATGAAAACATAGGTCCATTCAAAGACATGTATGTGATTGATTGTTCAGAGCAGTATTACACATGATAGTTCCGAACTAAACGTCCATCAACCAGTGAATGGATAAACAAAATGTGGTAGGCATACAATGGACTACCACTACTCAGCAGTGAAAATGAATGAACCACTGATACATGCTACAACATGGATGAATATCTAAACATCATGCTCAGTGACAGAAGCGAGACACAAGGACTAGATATCACAGATATTGTATGATTTCATTCCATTTTCTAGAAATGTCTATAAAAGACAAATTTAGAGAAATGAAAAGCAGACTGGTGGCTGCCTAGGGCTGAAGGTGGGAGTGAGAATTAACTGCAAATGGGTATAAGAAATGGAAATATTCTAAATTCTTTTTTTTTAAGATTTTATTTATTTATTTGACAGAGAGAGAGATCACAAGTAGACAGAGAGGCAGGCAGAGAGAGAGGGGGAAGCAGGTGCCCCGACGCAGGCTCCCCACTGAGCAGGGAGCCCGATGTGGGGCTCGATCCCAGGATGCCAGGATCATGACCTGAGCTAAAGGCAGAGGCTTAACCCACTGAGCCACTTAGGCACCCCATTCTAAATTCTTTTAAAAGATTTTATTTCTTTATTTGACAGAGAGAGTGAGAGATCACAAGCAATGGGAAGTGGCAGAGGGAGAGGGAGAAGCAGGAAGCCCAATTCATGACTTGATCCCAGGACACTGAGATCATGACCTGAGCTTAAATCAGACGCTTAACTGACTGAGCCACCGAGGCATCCCAGAAATATTGTAAATTCAAATTCTGCATTATGGTGATGATTGAATCACCCTACAAACTTACTAAAATCATTGTTGGACCTATAGTATGTAAATTATTTTTATGGTATGTAAATTATCAATTTGGTTTCTTTAACAAGTTAAATAGGAAAGATTCAAGGAAATTGAGGAGAAAGAGTTAAGGTAGTGAATGGAAATAGAAACAAAAACATTATTCCATGATTGTTCAACAGACACAGAGGCTTTGACCATGACTTTTTGTTTGAGATAAATTTGTCTTAATATGAAAGCATATTTCTAGTTTAACTAGAGGAAAATTCTCAAATTAAGTAGTAGTGAATCTGCACATTGTGTAGTGAAAAGAAAGCTACAAGAATGATTTTACCTGTAGATCATTCTAGATCAATAGAACATGAGATGGGAGACGTGAGTAAAACTAGTAAAACTAGTCTTACCTTATTTGAATGGCAAGTTTAGTGCCATTGCTTTAAACGTTTTATGTATTTATTTATTTTAAAGCAGGCTCCCCACCCAACATGGAGCTCCAACTCACAACCCCAAGATCAAGAGTCACATGCTCTACCAACTGAGCCAGCCAGGCATCCCTAATGCCACTCCTTTAAATTAAGTACTCAGGGCCACCTGGGTGGCTTAGTTGGTTAAGCATCTGCGTTTGGCTCAGGTCATGATCCCAGGGTCCTGGGGTCAAGTCTGGAATCAGTGTCCCTGCTCAGCGGGGAATCAGCTTCTCCCTCTGCCCCTCCTCCCACTCGTTCTCTAAATCTCTCTCTCTCTCAAATAAATAAATAAAATCTTTAAAAGAAAGGAAGAAAGAAAGAAAGAAAGATGAGAGAAAGAAAGAAAGAAAGAAAGAAAGAAAGAAAGAGAAAGAAAGAAGGAAAGAAAGAAAGAAAGAAAGAAAGAAAGAAAGAAAGAAAGAAAGAAAACTAAAAACCACTAAGAAAAATCATGGAGATCAGAAAATCCCAAAGGCTTAGAGATCAGGAAATTGATCCAACTTTCAAACATAAGGAAGGGTAAGATTTAGCTTTTGTAAATAGGTAGACTCTGCAAAGTGTATCATGGCAGGCTTGACATTGATCCTGGGAAATATTTGAAACCTACTGTTAAATGAATGACTTGTGAGAACTTAAACAGGGAAGTAATTAGGAGCCAGGGGAGGGAAGGGATATATATTCTTTTTGAGCAAACCCAAAACTTTTGTAAAAATCGATCACTAATTAGGCAAGGAAGGAAGCCTCAATGAATTCCAAAGAGTCAGGATCACACAAAGCTCATTCTCCCATCCAAGTACCAACCAGGCCCAACCCTGCTTAGCTTCCAAGATCAGGTACATTCAGAGTGGTATGGCCTTAGACACAAAGTCCATTCTCTCACCTTGTTTTGGTCAGGTTATTTGTAGACTAAAGAATCCATTCATTGTTTTAAGCAGAAAGAGATTCAGTTGGTTCACCCATCAACTGTTAGGAAAGCTAAACAAAGAGATTTTAGGTTGAATTTATAGGAAGAGTACCCCAGGTGTGCCTGGGTAGTTCAGTGGGCTAAAGCCTCTGCCTTTGGCTCAGGTCATGATCTCAAGGTCCTGGGATCGAGCCCCACATCAGGCTCTCTGCTCGGCAGGGAGCCTGCTTCCCCCAGCCTCTCTACCTACTTATGATCTCTCTCTGTCAAATAAATAAATACTTAAAAAAAAAAAAAAAGAGTGCCCCAAACCTTAGCCCAACTGAGGTGCCAAGAGGGCTGCCAACTCTGCCACAGTCAGGAAGAACAGGGCAGGACATCTTTTGCAGAGGCGGGAAGTGACTTCCAACTGTGCTGGCTTGAGAACCACACCCCGTCCCCATTATCTCATTAGCAAAAATAGATACCCTTTGCCTTGCCTCTCTCCCCCATGTCCCTCCCAGAGTAAAACCTTCTGTGAATTCATTTGATCAAGATGATCTAAATCATATTTGGAACTCTGCTTTCAGGCATGAGCCAAGTATCGATTGTTGCCTCTCGGTTCTAAATTCACTTCGCATCACCAACTCTCTGATACCTGACTGGACTCAGGCTTTCACCTTTGTTAAGTAATAACGATGCCAACCTTGGCCAGCAGAGGGCGTTGGAGAGATTTTTGCAGGAAGAAGAAGGGCTCTTGGTTTTTCTTTCCCCTGCTGCACAGGGGGTTAGCCTATGAATATGTGAAGATCAGAGATGTTCTGCCCAGCCGTCATGCCCAGAGAGCACAGATACTGCCTAGGAGCAGGCTGGAACCACCTTATCGTGGTTTTTTCCTGGTGTGGACACTGTCCAAGCTTGCACCCACGAAGGAGCCCTAAATCCCAATGTGCACCTGCATTCCATGCCAACATTTATGGGATGCAATGACATTGAAGTACTTAAAGGGAAGTTTGTAGTTTTGAAACATTAATAAAAAACAATCAATACTGAAAAAAGTTGAGCTAAGTATTAAAGTTGAGAAACTATTTCAAGAGCAACAGAGCAAATCCAGAGAACAAGAGGAAAGAAAGGAAATTACAAAGATAAAGGCATAAATCAGCAAAATAGAAAACCACAGAAAAATAGGATGAACCAAAGAGTAAGTGAAAAAAAATTAGGAAAAAATTGATAAAATACAAAGAAGTAATACATAAGATGAAGCAAACAGAAAGTAAAGCACGATAACCATTAACAGAGATTTTAAAACCTAGATGATTTGAGTACCTTTCTGGAAATCTCCCATACCAACATTATCCAGGTCCAAATAGTTTTCAAAGTGAGTTCTACCTCAAATTTTAATTTTGTTCCCCATAACATTCTAGTTTTCTTCAATTCAATTCATCAAAACTTTGAGCTCTATGAGGGGCTTAAACTCACCACCCTGGGATCAAGAGTCACGTGCTCTACTGACTGAACCAGCCAGGCACGCCTAATTCATCAAAACTTTAATAGTTGCTGGGTGCCTGGGTGGCTCAGTTGGTTGAGCAACTGCCTCCGGCTCAGGTCATGATCCTTGAGTTCCGGGATCGAGTCCCACATCCGGCTCCCAGCTCCACGGGGAGTCTGCTTCTGCCTCTGGCCTTCTCTCCTCTCATGCTCTCACTTTCTCTGTCTCTCAAATAAATAAATAAAATCTTTAAAAAGAAAAAACTTTAATAGTTGCCAACTCTACACTTGGTACTTTTATCAGTAAGCACAAAATATATAGACTCATATGATAAATTTTTATCACTTGTCTAATATCAGCAAAGCACAATACTATGGGTGGGATATAGTTATAAACAAGATAGGAAAGTCTCTTGCCTCTATGATGCCTATATTCAGTGGATGAAACATACACACACACACACACACACACACACACACACACACAAAACTCCACAAGTAAATATCAAATAAATAGAATAAAGTATGGTCACATATGTGAAAATTATATTTGTTTATATGTAGACGATGTATTTGAATTCACAAAATAGTAAACAGTAGGCCATGTTATGTTTTGGCTCTTAAAATTCTATCAGAAACAATTAAATTCCTTAATAATTTTATTTTATTCTGTTTGTCAAAAAATTAAATACTGTCCTGAATTTTTCTTTTAGAATAAAGAAAGAAAGGGATGAGGTCACTCATAAAAGGTCTATGTTTTATGAACATACACCCTGTATCCTGAAAGGAGGAAGGGAACAAAAATCAAAACATGTTTCCCGGCAAGAAGCAACTTTTTCAAGTCTGAAGCGTAAAAGTAAAAGCTTAAAAGTAAAAGTAAACGTTCACGATGTTCACAAAGTGAACATTTAATCTTTTTTATCTCGAATAAGGCAAGGACTTAGCTAAATACAGATTTATCAGGAGCTATTTTAACTTGGCTTAATCTGCTAGTTAAAGCTCTTTGTTTGGCTTCAATATTCTTATCAGCTCAAGGTAAGGCCTTCCAAGTACACCGTCTTTATATACAACGTGTATGTCTTGTAGGCCCAGGGCAAGAGGATCCACTCTGTTCTGTGCATGACCGTTTCCTTCTATTGTTCATTTTTCATCAAGCCGAAGCCAAAAGAGACTCAAGCAAGGATGGCTGATGTTTTAGGGCCCAATATGTAAAAGCATTCTCCTTGTCTTGGGTTTTGAACCAAATGAGAAAGCCGTGCAAGAATCAGACAGCTAGAGGGGCACCTGGGGGGCTCGCCTGGTTAAGTGTCTGCCTTCAGCTCAGGTCATAATCCCATGGTTCTGGGATGGAGCCGCACATCGGGCTCCCTGCTCAGTGGGGAATCTGCTTTTTCCTCTTCCTGCCCTTCTCCACTCAGGGCAGGCAGGCGCACGCTCTCTCTTGCTCTCTCTCTCTCTCAAATAAATAAAATCTTAAAAAAAAAGAATCAGACAGAGATCTAAGTGTTAGCTTTAGTAGTTGACAAAATTAACTGGACAATGTTATTTTACTTCAGTGGACAAGGGGGCAGCCAATATTTCATCCCTGAATGCGACAGTTTCTAGGTCCTTGCTCAGGCCCTGGCACAGATACTCTCATGCTCGGCAGACAGTGGATCAGAACTCTTGTCTCTGGCAAATCAGTTCAATTCCCTTGCAGCCTCACCAGTCAGATGCATTCTTCCTTTCCTGGGGTGAGGGGGGGAAGGGAGACCAGGACTATCAGTAAAATGGTGGAGCGCGGGAAAGCCTGTCTAGAAATGAAAGACAGTTACTGAAAACACCTTGAGACATAAGCTTATATGGTTTTATTCTATCATATGGTACTGTCCAAACCCTTTTTTCTAAAAAAGCCGCTGAAGACACACCACAGTTTAATCTTTGTCTCAAGTGAACAACTAACATTTCTGATGATCTCTTATAGCATTCTAACTGATTTTGATAAAATTCTGCCCATTCCAGGATTTATCCCTTAGGAGCAATGCACTTACAAGTACTGTACAGGGATAGGGGGAGGAGAGAATAAATCTTGTGTAACCGATCTTACCTTGGTTTTAATCTTAACAAAATCCATTTAGTCAACAGTCTGACTGTTGCTCTAATTTGTGCATTTCATACTCAAGTATCAGGCAGGTAGTATCACTGAGGCAGCTAATATAACTGGGTTTATTTCTACACACACACAAAACCTCCTCCCCCTTTTTATTTGAATCATGTGCCTCTCTCTACCTTCTGTTTACCACTTTTGATAAAGATGTGTGTGCAAAGAAATCTTCTCACGTGTAAAATAAATCATAGTGCAAGTGCTACAATAAAGGTCACCAGACTCTGAGCCTCAGGGCTGGGGAAATGAAAGGGAGATATGGACTGTGGTGAGCACATGCCCCGAGAAAAGGAGGCAGGCAGTCCCTACTTAGACACAGATGATCGCTGTCATGCAAAAATGCGGCTACAGTGTGGCCAGATTTGTTCATTTATTCAAAATAAACTAGTAATTAGGATTAGGGTTTGTCAGTGAAATCTCCCAATTTTTAAAATGTTTTTAAAAACTTGCTGGTCAAATAAAACTTTCCCACATGCCATAGGTTGATCACGTGTGATGTGGTTAAATTACTTTTTCTTACGCCCTAGCAAAAGATTGGCTAGTTTTTTGTTGCTGTTGTTGCTGTTGGTTGTTTGTTTTGTTTTGTTTTTTTAACTCAGAGAAGCTTTTATGATGTTTGAAGTTTTCATCTTAATGTTAAAAAAATACTGGGAAAAGAACATACTGAAAAGAAAAAATAAGGGCACCTGGGTGGCTCATTCTGTTAAGCACTGACTCTTGACTTAGGCTCTGGTCAAGATCTCAGGGTCGTAAGAATGAGCTCCTAGTTGGGCCCAGTGCAGAGTCTACTGGAGAGTCTCTCCCTATCTCTCCCCCTCTGCTCTCGCCCACTGCTGCCTCTCTCTCAAATAAAATGAATAAATAAAATCTTTAAAAAAAAAAAGAAAAAAATAGCTTTCTTGATTTTATGCTGGATCTTGTAGTTAGAAAATTGGAAAAGTGCACCCATGAAAAGAACACAGCAATGATTTATCCATTATTTTGGGAATAAGGTGATCCATTTCTGTAAACTTCATAGTTTGCCAGAGCCTAAAATATTAAACCCTCATTTTTTCCTATCATCAGTAATTGTTCCATTTTGGAAATATATTTAAAATATGTATTGCATGTCCACTCTTCCTCTGGTGTTCCCAATCTGGAGGACCAACACTCAGTGGTCCCTACCATATCCAATCAATCCACCTATGTTACAGGATTTTTTTTCCTTCATCGGTGCCCACAGTTCTTGGCCACACTGCTTCGTAAAATGAAGAGGTAGACGGAACAGAGTGGTGGGCAGCAGAGCAAGGTTTATTGACCAATGGTAAAGTGATGGTACGAAGCTCCTAAAGAGGGAGGGGACCTGAAAGGGTTGCCACGGGAGTTCCTAAGTCTACCGGTTTGGTTTTTTTTTAAAGATTTTATTTATTTATTTGACAGAGAGAGAGAGAGATCACAAGTAGGCAGAGAGGCAGGCAGAGAGAGGGGGGAAGCAGGTTCCCCAGTGAGCAGAGAACCCAATGCGGGGCTCAATCCCAGAACCCTGGGATCATGACCTGAGCCGAAGGCAGAGGCTTTAACCCACTGAGCCACCCAGGTGCCCCAAGATGGTTATATTTTTTAATCAGTTTGACTTCTTTAAAAAATATTTTTTTCTCTCATTTTTCCTTAATATTAGATGTTAAAGTCACTTCTTCCTTGGGAGAAGAACAGAAAATGAACTCTTAATTTTTTTCTTTCCCTGATCTGCCAGGAATTGAGAACCCAGACAAGTTTTCTCAGAATTGTATTTATTAGATTTTGAGAGGACTGAGGGGTTTGTTTAGACGCAAAACTCATGGATTTCAGGTTCCTGGCAGTCTTTTTGCTTTCTTGTTTTTCTGGCTTTTTAAGGTTGCCAGATAAAATATTTGGAGATAAATGAGATGCCACTGTGTATTTTTTTTTTTACCACTGTTCAGAAGCTGATAGTTTAAAACCATTTCCACAAATTACATACTGCTAGATTAGTCTTCTGGAAGATATTTAATGAGATCATTCTCATGGTGAAAAGCCTCATTGCTTATTAGAAGAAAGCTAAATATTCTTAACTTTTCTTACTTTGTAATTTTTTCTTAACTATTTAACTTTTATTTCTTTTCTTAACTTAAAATATCCCAGGCACTTAAGTGCTTTCATGCATTATCTTATTTAATCTCCTTAATATCTCTATAAGGTAGCTACTAGAGATGTATCATTTTATACCCACATTTATTTTACTCAAGTTCAACGACACTGGCTCAGGAGGGAGAGAGCAAGCAAGAATGCGTTCTCTAGAAGAAAGGGCTTCAACAAAACTTCTGACACCCTTGAAGCTCTCTGGTTGAAGCATAAAGAGGCAGAAGAAAAAAAAGCAAACAACAAAGCAAACTTTCTTAGACGCATAGCTTCTAGGTAGGGCCAGGATTAGGGGTCAGGCTAGCAGAATGCCCTGGGTGCAAAATTTAAGGGAAAACCCAAAACTCACTAAACAAGATGAATCATATTTTAATGCTATTATTTAAAAAGCTCAAAATTAATACAAAATACCCACAAAGAACAAGATATCAAAATTTTAAACAAAGAATCTTTCTTGACCTTGAATTTGCAGGACAACTCACTTCCTGTTACCCTCAGCCCGGATTTAGAGCCAAAGTATACTGTTCAAATCTCAGTTCTGTCATTTGCTGGTTGTGTGACATTAGACAGTTATTTAACTTCACTGTGCCTCAATTTCTTCATCTGTAGAATGGGGATAATAACAGTGTCCCTCATAAGGTTGTTTTGAGGATTAGCTGAACCCCTGCCTGCAGTAGATTCTGAATAAATGCTGGCCATCATTGTTGTGGAAACAAACACTGTAACAGAGTCCTGTTGAATGCTAGATGGTTTTATATCTGTTAGCATGCTTGAAAAACCCTCAGAACTATGTGTTTGACACAACTGCCATAATTTGTGTCATCTATGTGGAGCATGTAATCAGCTTTTCCTAAAGAAGGATTGAAAGAATTGACTAAAAAGTGTAAATGACTTATCTTGGATTGATCTGTTCATTTCATCTCGCCATACAATTAAGGGCATATTTTGAGTATTTCCTTAAGCAGCTTCTGAAGTTAATTCTAAAAATGCTATAATGACAGCAACATAGGCTATGTGTACTGTTTCCAGGGTTACTAGATCAAGACAAAAATCATATTGACTAGGGTATATTGGGAGAAAATAAAAATCTCTCCCAAATAAGAGGCACCAAGGGGAGACCCTTCTGGAAATCACCTGGTGCCAAAGTAGAATTGACCACCACGGCTTTGGTTCCCCTCCTATACTTGGCACTATTTCTATCTTAACTTTTTTTGTACTTAGTTTTTCGTGTGGTTATCTCCCCAGCCAGACTTTCTGGCAACAGCGGCCAGGTCTAGCTCATTTTTAATACCCAACACCCAGCACTTGCCAAGCACCGGACACTCACTACACATTCAATGACTACATGAATGAATTGAATTTGGGTTCGGTTTTAGCCTAAAGGTTTCCTCTCTCAAACAACACAGTTAAGGAGACAGGGGGTAAAGAAGCCGCATAGAGCATCTCCTCTTGGCGCTGTAAAAAAAATGATTTACCGCAATTTCCTAATTACTGTAAATGCAGAAACGGCTTTGTGCACACAAGTACTCTTAACGCCGTTCGTGGCACAGCGATCTTCCAGGGTAGGGTTAGCTCTCAGTGCGTACCTAACTCACTATGCGGATCCCGGCAGGAGCGAGAGGCCGCCGCGCACGCGCGGATGGGAAGGGCACGCGCCGGCCTTCCGCACCTCCCCCGCCCCTCCGCCCGCCAGGTGGCGCTGGCTGCCCGGCTGCCACCGTCGCCGCCGACTCTCGCCGGGCCAAACCGGGGCGGCGCCGGCCGCCTGGCGGGCCGCGGGTCCGCCTCCGCCGCGCGGAGGGCGTGGGCTCCCGGCTCCCGGAAGCGGCGGCCGCGGCGCAGAGCCGAGCGGGCGTCGATCCTCGGAGCAGCAATGCTTGGCGGCCGCCACTTGTGACCTAAGCGCGGCGGTCGGGCAGGAGCCGCTGAATGGCGGCTCGCTGAGGCGGCGGCGGCTGTGGCTGCTCGGGGCGTGGCGTGGCGCGGCGCGGCGCGGCGGCGGCCTGATGCTGCTTAAGCTCTTACAGAGACAGACCTATACCTGTCTGTCCCACAGGTATGGGCTCTACGTCTGTTTCGTGGGCGTCGTGGTCACCATCGTCTCTGCCTTCCAATTCGGAGAGGTGAGTAGCGGCGCGGGTGCCCCGACCGGGGCGCCTTGGACCGGTACGACTCCGCGGCGCCCTGAGCCCCTGCCCGCTCCGAGCCCACGCGTGCTTGCCTCTTCCCTCCCCATCCTCGCTGCAGCTGCGGGGACAAGTCCCAGAGCCTGCCTTTCCCCCCCCGGAGGCTCCTAGAACTCGGATCTCCCTGAGCTCTGGTTTCACATCTGGGATCCAGATCTCGTCCTCCCGACGGTTTGAGGGATAGGCGCTCGTTCTGCCAGTTTCCTTTGCCTCCAGGTGCTTTCTTCTGATTCCCCAAGTCGTTTGATTTTCTCCCTCAGGCCTGTCCTCCGCGAAGCCCGCTCCCAGGACCCAGAGTCGGTGTCTTTTCTCATTCCTAAATTCTCCGAAATTCTCATTCCTGGCCCCTCTTACGGGTTTTTTCTCCTCTGTTGTCACCTATCTGATCTTTTTGCTTTTGACAGAGGCACTTTGTTTTCAAAATCTGGTTTCTTTCCGGATTTCAAAACTTTCTCCAAGGGGTGTATGTTTCTTTGTTCGTGCATTTGCAGTGAGGACAGGGTACTGGCCCCGAATTTAAAGACGAACGTGTGAAAGGGATTTTTTTTTTCCACTTTTGCTCTGTTACTGGGGACAACACTAGTTATCCTGTTGAGGCTCTACTGGTAGGTGTGCACACACAGATGTGGGAGATGTGTTGGCAGCTCCAGACATTTTTCCCTATCTCGAGGTCAGCTGAGCGTAGGGCCCCTTCATCTGACCAGGAAGCCTTGAGTTGGACTCCAGCACCCAACCTCTTGGGAGCCAGTACAAGCCCTTGGGTCATGGGCTATGCTAATAATTTAGACTCTGGATCACACAAGTCCAGCCTTCCTTGATCTGCTCTTAGTTAATGTGCAATAAAGTAGTTTGGTTAGACTCTCTGAACTCTTTAGAGGGTCCACACAACAGGTTTGGGCGGGTGGAGACACCCAGGTTTAATAGACTTTATGCCTCTCTGGGGAGTAGATTAAACATTTTCTTGAAGGAAACAACCCTTTGGTTTAGGTTGGATAGTCATTATATTATTGAGAGTCTAATATAGTACTCTTTATCATAAACAAGTTTACAGAGGCTGGATAGGTCAGAACTGGAAGAGTACATGTATATCATTTTAGAGAACACATTTAAAAGTAAGTATAGTAACTCGGAGAAAAATTGTATTTTCAAATTGTTAGACATCTGTTTCCTTGTTTCAATATTTCCTTTTTTTTTTTTTTTGTAGGAGTTTGCAGAAGGTTTTAAAATCAAGAGAACGGTTTTTAGAAATGCCACAGTATACCTTTGCTTAGTCTGTACCCATGCTGGATTGTAAACGTCATAGGAGAGGGAGCTGTCTGTTTAACTACTGTAATCCTGACCCAAGCATTGTTCCAGGTACTGCCAGCATAGGCAGTCTAAATATTTGTTTAATGAGTGAATAAATTAATCATGTGGCATGCTTTCCAGGTGTACACTTTTAATAGTTCTTGTTCTAGAGGCAAATGAAAATTAAGTCTTATAAGTTGGGGTGAGAAAGTGCCCTAGACATGTAAGTATGGAATAAGTACCTAATATTATACCACAGCTCTTCTTTGTTTCATATACTGCAATTTAATACAGTGAATGTATCTATGCACAGTTAAGTGCATAATAAGACACAGTTAAGTGTCTTATTCTTTTTTTTTTTTTTTAAAGATTTTATTTATTTATTTGACACACAGAGAGAGATCACAAGTAGGCAGAGAGGCAGGCAGAGAGGGGGAAGCAGGACTCTGAGATCATGACCTGAGCCGAAGGCAGAGTAACCCATTGAGCCACCCAGGGGCCCCAAGTGTCTTATTCTTGATGGAAGATTTTTTTGTTCCTGAGTAATATTAGTTACTGTTAGTTATTAGTTAAACAGTTAGCTGTTTACTAACACCTCTGCGGTGTGAAAGTGACTTAAAGGCATCAATTGCTAGAATTTTTCATTTTATATATGCCTGGTTATTTATTTACCAAAAGAAAGACATCTGTCAGCTTTGAAATGGGCCACAAATATTAAAGTTTGGGACAGACAAAAGAAATAATAGGTGAAGAATGTCAACACATGACTTGGGAGGTGGAGACAGCTGGCTCAGTGCCACTAATATATTGCCCGCAGTACAATTTCTTTTCTTTTTTCTTTAAAGTAGGCTCCACACTCAACATGGGGCTTGAACTAATGACCTGGAAATCTGAGAGTTGTGCAGTCTACTGACTGATGCAGGCCGGCACCCGCCGTAGTACAGTTTCTGCAGCAGAGTGGAAAAGAGCCGTGGGATTGGGCAGATCAGGGTTTGAATGCTGGTGCCGGTATTAATAATAACAGCTAATATATAGGGCTTACCAGATACTAGGCACTCTCTTAACTGCTTTACATATGTTAACTCATTTAATCTTCACGACAGCACCCCTGTGAGATGGTTATACCCATTGTATAGGCGATGAAATCGAAGCACTTGCACAGATTAATCCAGCTAGTTGATAACAGAGTGGGGCTTTCAACCAAGGCACTGTATGGTTCCAGAGCTGTACTGCTCTTAAGCACACATTTTCCTGGTTTCTCTCACAGTTTGGGCTGTCTTTTGTATGATCTTGGAAAAGATACTTAACCTTTTGAACCCCAGCTTCCTTATCTTTGAAATTGAAATAAGAATACCTTCCTTGCAGGGTGGTTAGGATTAAATAAGACCTCTTCTGTGAAGCACCATTTGACGTTCCTGGCATGTAACAGACTTTCATTAAATGGTAGTAGGTACTGCTACTCTATTATCATCAACTATTTTATGCCCTTGTCCTTATTTTGAAATAAACTCTTGAAGTAGAATACTCCCATCATACAGTTAATATTACCAACTTGTTAATAACGTCACTAATTGCGGTAGATAAAAGGACTAAGAAGGTTCTTGTTAACTGTGAATTCATTAATATTTTCCCCCTCTCAGTATAAGTGGTATTGGCTGCTACCTTTTTATAAGCCCTTTGTACACTCATTTAAATTTTAAGGAAGAAAAATAAAACTGAGGGAGGGAAGTTTTTTTTTTTTTTTAAAGATTTTATTCATTTATTTGACAAAGAGAGACATAGCAAGAGAGGGAACACAAGCAGGGGTAGTGGAAGAGGAAGAAGCAGGCTTCCCACCGACCAGGGAGCCTGATGTGGGACTTGATCCCAAAACCCTGGGATCATGACCTGAGCTGAAGGCAGCCGCTGAACAACTGAGCCATCCAGGCGCCCCGAGGGAGGGAAGTATTAACACAAAGCATTTTAAAAATTTTCCCTTTAAGTTGAGCCAGGTAGTTTCTGGAGAACTCTCCAGAACACCCGATCAACCAAAAGCAGAGCTGGATCCAAACTCACAGGGAGAGTCCTCAGGGTGGGTACTAATAGTCAATGAAGTATACTGCCTTGGGGTGTTGGAGATAGGAGCTTATCTAAGGTAAACTAGTTGATTGGACAAATCCTGTGGCCTCCGGGAGCCTCAGTTCCTACATCTGCAAATGAGGGCACTAGATTACTATGCTAAGATCATTTTTAGCTCAGAAACTTCTAATTTTAAATTTTTGTCTTCTGTTGGTTGATATTATATAGACTTTAAATATGTGTTTTTGAAGTAAAATTTTATTACTTCAGGGCCATCATCATTTAGTTGAGCCACTTATATACAAATCCATGATCCCTTCTCTGAAAATTCTACTGAATTAACCTTATCATCAAACATCAGTATCCTTTACAGTGAAACATAGGAGTATTCTCATTCAGTTAGGAAAATGAAGACTATAGTTTACAGTCAGTTGTAGGCCAAGTTTTGCCACCAAATGAGTTCAGGTGGTCAGGTTTTGTTGCCAAATTAGGTACAGAAAGGTCTTCAGTGTTGAGAACTTTCTGGATTTCAGGATTGTGAATAGAAAGAAGATTGTAAATCACTGCTGGGTGTATATGTGTATATATGTATATCTGCATTTATGGAAACAAGTAAGTACACCAAAATTAACTTCCACGAGGAAGCAGATTTAGGTAGAATCTACCCATACTGGGTAGTAACTTTCCCCTGGCCTCCCTGCTCCCATTTGCTTGCCTGCCTTCTGCCATTTTGGATTAATGAGATATTATTGTTCAGTGAAAAAGAAGGTTGAAAACTGGATCTAGCCAAAGTCATGCTCAGCCTGGTGACCAGTTCCTCATCCTGGCTCAGTTTGAAGAAAGAAATTAGTTACCATGTTTGTATTTGATTAATTCATTCTTTAAACAGATATATTTTGAGTGTGTTCTTTGTCAAAGGCAACAAATAGGTAGAGTCCGAGGGACCTGGCCTGAGAATTGTGAGACAGCCTCTGGCCTGGTTGTAGTTCCAGCGTAAACTGTAACCTTCAGTGCTTTCCATGCTGGGTTACTGCTCCCAGCTGCCTCCTGGTTTGGGGCAGCTACTCTTATCTGTTATCTCATGTAGATTTCTTTTGGGGGTGAGGAAAGCTTTTGTTTTAAAAAGTCGAGATTTCTAAGACTCTCAATTTAGCTTTAATGTTCTGTGATAGGCATTTATTGAGTGCTTCATATGAGAAAGTATGAACTATAACTAATGTCATTTGCACCAGAGAGAAAATGCCAGTGACTACACAAAGCCTTTTTTTTTTTTTTAAAGATTTATTTATTTATTTATTAGAGAGAGACTGAGAATGAGAGGGGAGAAGAAGGTCAGAGGGAGAAGCAGACCTCCCGCAGAGCCGGGAGTCCGATATGGGACTCGATCCCGGGACTCCGGGATCATGACCCGAGCCGAAGGCAGTTGCTCAACCAACTGAGCCACCCAGGCGCCCCTACACAAAGCCTTTTTAAATGGTCTCTTTCTTTTGTGGGCTTTGGGAAAGATACACAGTCCTGCCAACTGTCAAATCAAAGCAGGGACCTTGTCTTAGTCTCTGCTGCATTCTTAGCACCTAGGAAGTGCTTGGTACCCAGTTGGTGCTAGATAAATACTTGATATGGATGGGAGAATGCATTTGTTAATTGGGGTAATTTTAAACATCTCTTCAAGCTCATTTCCAAAAAAAGTTAAGATTTCTACCCTGATGCAGATCTATCGTTAGCTACCTTTGATTTCTCAGACACCGTTGGTCTGATTGTACTTTGTATGGTGAAAAAGGTGTTAGCGGATATACAAAGAATTATAGCTCATCTTCGGCCATCTTTGTCTAGTTGAGGTGTGGCCATACTATATATATGAGTAACAATACAAGGAAGTAAGTAATTGAATGAGTGGGTAAAGAGAAATTGCTTAGAAAATCAGAGGGAAAGAAGAAAATTATGGGTTGAGGCATCCTAGAAGAAGTTGATGTTTATAAAGGAGGCAGAAACTTTTTGCTTTTGAGCTGTTAGGGGTTTAAAGTTGCTGCTGGTATCAGCAGCACTTCATTGCAATTGACAGAATCCAACTCGGACCTGCCTTAAGAAAAAGGTGGTTTTTTGACTCGTGTAGTTGAAAAACAGGGTGCAGCTTCTCACAGGGTTGAATAGAGGTGCTCAAATGATGTCATCAGGAATCTCTTTTTGTCCCTCTTCTCCAGCTCTGTTGGTTTAGTACTCAGGCAGGTGCTGCCCGTCCGTATAGGAGGAGATTGCTGCCAGCAACTCCAGCTTCTAGTCTGTCAGTCGAGTAACTCTAGCAAAAAGAGTTTCTTTCTCTTTAGTGCCAGCTAGACCCAGGGTGGCCCGCCCAGCCACGGAATTGAGTGCCCTTGCTATGCCCTCGTTAACTGCCTGGACCATCCCCAGAGCTGGGGTTGTGGGTGGTGCTTTCATTCTCAAGCACGTGAACTGAGGGGGTTCCCCAGAGGGAGATCACGAGGCGGTTATCAAGAGAAGGGCCAGAGCAACAGATGGCCTCGACATTGCCTTGAGCCAAAACCCATTTCCTTTCCTGGGCCTTACTGTTGACATTGTGACTATGATAGCTGTTAGCCCTTTACCTTCTTCTAAAAGATGTAAAAGTTATTTCTATTTTGATTAATTATTCTGGCTGTGAAACTGGTATTCTTAGTTGGGTATATATATATGTTTTTTTAGTTGGCTGTGTTAATATGCAGTTCATGTGCCTTTACATCTTTCAGCAATGATTCATTTTAATATGGTGAATTGATAGTTACATTTTAAGCAATGAGGTCTAAATATTGTTAACTTTGTTAGTGAAATTTAGCATGTTGTGTGAGAAAAAACTTAACCTTTTGCAGCATCAGGCATGTCAATGTGTTTGAATATTCTCACTCCCTCTTTCTTCACGGAGACTACCCTCTCTGTTCTCCTTGCCCACTCACTGTTCTCTCTCAGGAAAGTCTTGAATGTTGAGATTCCCCAGGGTTTGCTCTTTGGCTATCTCCTCTTTTAGGGGGTGTATGTTTCAGACCCCCATCCAGACGTTTGTTTGACTTCCCTATCTCCAGCTGCTTGGACGACAAGATGTAATTCCACACTCCCTTCTATGTCTGCAGTGCAGACCTTACCACTCTGCCTCCCTTTGACAGACAGCACTCATTCATCATGGTGCTCTTTGCTCACTGCACCCAGACCTAGCTTCAGAATAATTCTCTAACAGTGTGGGATTCCTGTAGCTCCTGAGAGCTCTCCCAGAAAGTAGAGGAAGAACTTGACCCAAGACCTCAGCAAACCTTTCCTCGAGTTGGATCATAGAGCCATTCCTAAAAACACGCCCTGAAAGGAGGAAGAGGTTGCTTTTTGACCACTCCGATCCATTCCTGAACTTAGGGCCTGTCTCCTGAACATTTGTGTTATGTGGGTACAGAGTTCTATTGGGAAAGAATAGGTAAATGGTGCTGGGTAGGTCATGACTATAGTAAGTGTCATGTTCAGTAAGCACAACTGGTGGGATGTGTAGCAGTTGTCATATTGAGTAAGCACAACTGACACGTAGCAAGTGTCTTTATCTCCCACTGGCCCTTTATATCAACTTGTAGGGTTAGTTCTCCCTCTGCCTCTGAGTGAAAAATCAGGTGGGTTTAAGCCTTCTGTTGTCACTCCTAGGTAATAGAAAGTCTTTTTTCTTTTTTTTAAGATTTTGTTTATGTATTTGTCAGAGAGAGAAAGAGCATGCATGCGCACAAATAGGAGGAGCAACAGGCAGAAAGAGGAAGGAACCCGCTGAGCAAGGAAACCAATGTGGGACTCATCTTAGGACCCTGGGATCATGACCCGAGCCGAAGGCGGACGCTTAACTGACTGAGCCACCCAGGTGTCCTGGTAATAAAAAGTCTTGTGGTCACTTCAAATTATAAAACATAATGTCACTGTAGCAACTTCAAGCCTGTTGAATTTGAAGTCTCTTTACCTTCCCAGCTCAGGCCTGCCCTAGGCAGAAAGCCTGCAATTGAGGAAGGAGGGTTGGGCACAGTGGGCTACTTTTTGCTTTATTCATCTGATGCTTCTCCCTCTCCTCCATAGCTTGTTTCTGGCCCTTTCTAGGGGCCAGCACCATAGGAGGTTGGAGCACCTAGAAGAAGGAAAGGAAGCAAGGGCAGGAAAGTCCTTCCAGTACAAGTGCTGGAGCTCTCTGGAATTTGCAGGTGTCAAAGCTTGTTCTCTCGTGAGTCCTTTCAAAGGGCCTCCTTCAGAGACCACACCCTGAGAGCCATGGCTTGCTTTAACCCTGATGAGAGCAGATGCCTCTTCATTTAGGCTGGTTGCTTGCTCCTTCCTTGGTCCCTAGGAATCTGATGATACCATGAGCCTCTCATCTCAGTCTCTTTGCTTTTGTTTTGGGGGGCCCTGGACCTGATCTAATATGACCCTCCATATTCTCTTGTGCATGGCACACATCTGGTGTATGGAAAACCAATGTGCTTTGCTTTGTAAGAGAGGAAGTTTATCTTTTTCTTCTACTCCTCTAAGTTCTTGGCTGGGGCCCCTGTAACAAAAGACAGATTAGTAAGCGAAAAGCATACATATGTATTTGATAAAAGTTTTACATGATGTGGGAGCCTAGGAAATAAGGACTCCAAAAAGTAGTTAAACTTGAATATTTTTATTGAAGGTTTGATGAAAAGTAGAGTTTGGGAAGATAGTGATAGGATAAAAACGAGAATGAGCTAAGTAGTAAGCTGGGGAAACACAAGGCCTGTTCATTAAGATTCCTTTCGGAGTACTTGCCCTTTGGAGATAAGGATGCTCCTTTCCTCCTGGTGTAGAGAGGGCATCTCTCACAGAGAGTCTGATGACCTGCTTTGGGGGAAGGTTAGAAAATTCTTCCTGCACCTGCCGTTTCTCAGATTTCTTCAGCTTGAAATATCAGTAAGCCAAGGTGCTGTAATTTGCGGTAGTGTATCCTGAGCCCTGTCAGCTCGAAGTGGGGGAGCGCGGGCTGATTCCAGCGTAGCAGCAACCTTTGTTGTCGGAGCAGTTAGCCAGCCCACCCTTCTGTTTCCTGGATGTGAGACAGTTGTGGCGTCCACCCACCTGCGCGGACCTGCCACGTGCTGTCTTGGTGGTCCCACTGAGCCCTTTTCCTGGCTTGAGGAGAATGGAAAGAGATTTCCACTCCTCCCCTTTTGATGAAGTCCAGTGGATTTGCAGAATACCAGCAGCTTCCTAAACCCTCCCCTGGACCTTTCTACCATGATTTGGAGGAGTTTTCAACCATCTCCTGAGGGAGCTTTGCCTCTTGTTTCAACTCTTCACTTTGGAATGGGACATCTGGTCTTTGGGTGCCTCAGAAGAAACTTACTTCTAAATGCATGTTTTCTCAGTGCAGTTGATTGAGTTTGCCCACGAGGCAAAACCTCTTTGCCATTTCTGTACTCAGCACCGTGAGCACAAAGACACTGCCTTCCCTATCTTGGGATCCCTGCACCCAGCAGCACATCAGAATCATTCTTCTGACAGCACATTCTTTGTTTGAGCACAGTGCCAGGCCCCTGAGCATAGAGCAGAGAGCAAAGTAGGCTGTTCCTGCGGAGGAGGAGTTTATATTCTGGTTGTGCAGCCAGACATTAAATGCTTCTTACTGACAGTTGTGAGCAATACTACAAAGAAGGAGAGGGTGTTGTGGGAGAGACCAGCAGTGTCCTTTCTGGTGCCTGGGTCGGGAGGGGCTTCCTTGATGTCACTGGAGCTCAACTTTGAAGAGTCAGAATTGCCGGCGATTAGAGGACAGAGCAGGGCAAGTGTGCTCTCTGGGCCATTGCTTCTCAACCAGGGTTTGTGCCCAGAGGCATTTGGCAATGTCTGGAGACATTTTAGGTTGTCACAGCTGGGGCACAGAGTGGCCTTGGTGCTACTGGCATTTCGTGGGTTTAGCAGAGATTCTGCTAAACATCCTGCAATGCACAGGACAGGCCCCACCGCAAAGGTTATCCAGCCCCAAATAGCAGTAGTGCTCAGATTCTGGAACCAGCCTGAAGGTTTTGAAGTTGGGGTCCGTTTGAGAAGGTGCACACAGGCCCATGTGGCTGGAGGCTGGAGAGCAAGAGAAAGTGGGGACCTAGGGGAGACTAGTGCAGTTGGTGGTACCTACTTCCCAGCACTGGGTAGGTTAGGTGTTCGGGATTTGGGTGTTGTTCTGAGGGCAGTGGGATGCCATTCAAGATTATTAGGTACTGTCTTTTAGTGCGTGGAGGCCAGGGATGCTGATGAACTTTCTGTAGTGCACAGGAGAGCCCCCCCAACGATGTGTTTCCGGTATTAAATGTCAATAGTGCCAAAGTAGAAAAACCTGAATTAGAGAGACAGGAAGAATGGCTGTGAGCACTTAAATCAGGAGCCTTGGTATGGTATGGTAGAAGGGTATGTTAAGAGAAGTGGATAGATTTGAGAAATTTAGGTGGCAGAATCATCGGTCTTTATGTTCCATTATGTGCCAGACACTCCGCTGACATCTTGGGATACAAAAGTGAGCAAGATAGACAAGTTCATTTGCTCTGTCAGATGCTAACTATAGATGTTAAGTGAATGAATAGGTTCTTTGTTGAATGAATACTTACAAAAATTATTTTTATTCATTGATTGTGATTGAGCCTTAGTGAGGAAAGATGGTTTATAAATGCTAAATAAATGCCACTTGTCCTGTCCCAGGACTGTTCCCTTGGCCAGAATGCTCAGTGAAGAGAGCAGCAGGAGACCAACCTTCTGCTCTGGTGCCCAAGGTCACATTGAAGAGTACATTAATCTTTCCTTAGAGACAGAGCTGAAAAGCTTGCAACGATTTCTTTACCTGAGTGTGCTTTATTATGGTTGATGTGAAAACAGAAGCAGTAAGTGCATTAATTTAACACAGGCTGTGCTATAGTGTATGTTATTCTAGTTCCTTCTAAAGTTTAACAAGTGTAGCTGTTATAAGTTCTGCAAATTCACAATATATCTTGTAGTAATCTTACTGTCCTTTAGATTGACTGTTCCAGTCTTGTGATCCACATGCAGTATCTTTAGCAGGTGATTAGTCAGCCTGTGTGTGATTCATACTTGCACTAAATTAAGCAGGGAAAAAAAAGTGATCTTTGAAAAATGTTAAAGACTAAGTCACACTTGTGCAGGGAGAGCCATTTGCATTCTACCATCAGACTAAAAACTGCCTGTATTGCCCACTTTAAAATTGCTTCCTAAAATTATTTCTTCTTTTAGTTTCTAGTTTATCGCCCCCCCCCCACCATATACCTTCTATTTCCCCTTCACTACCTCATTCCATTAATTTCATTTCTTTCTTTTTTTTTTTTAAGATTTTATTTATTTGAGAGAGAGAGAGAGAGAGCAAGCACAGAGAGAGAGTAAGAGGGAGAAGCAGACTCCTTGCTGAGCAGAGAGCCCAACGTGGGGTTCGATCCCAGGACCCTGAGATTATGACCTGAGCTGAAGGCAGATGCTCAACCAACTGAGCCACCCAGGTGCCCCTGTTAGCTTCATTTCTACCTCTAATTAACTCCAAATTGGATAAAACTTCTTTACCAAATTTTCAGAAGCTGTTTGTTCAACAGAGATTTACGGAGGTGCTTACTCTGGGCCAGGTACTCTGCTGCCTAGTAGAGACACAAAGATAGTTCAGTTTCTTTCTGCTCTTTAGGAGCTCACTCTAGATAGGGAGATGGGCAAGCAAATCGACAAAATGCATTGTGGTAAATTAAGTTGAAGGACAAGGCACGGGTGTTTCTCAAATGTTAGGAGTGACATTTGAACTTGATCTTGAAGGAGATAGGATAGATGGCCCAAGGGAAGGAAGGGAAACCCCCACCAACACCACTTTTCAATAGGGAAGGATGCCATAGGTGTAAAGGCATGGGTTTAAGAGGCATTATTACTTTTCAAGCACAAAAGTAGTTCTGAAGGGCTGCAGCACACTGAGGATTGAAGCTGGAGAGGCATGTAGAAGCCAGTTTAGGACTTGGCTATTGAGTGATATGAAAGAAATTTGGATTCATCCTGAAGAAAATAGAGACCATTCAGATGATTACTATTTTGGGGCCTTTATAGGAAAAAAATTTGCTAATCCCTTGGCTTAAAATTACATTTATTCTGGGGCGCCTGAGTGGCTCAGTCAGTTAAGTGTCTGCCTTCGGCTCAAGTCATAATCCCAGGGTCCTGGGATTGAGCCTTGCGTCGAACTAGCTTCTCCCTCTCCCTCTGCCCCCTGCCCTTGCTTGTGCTTTCTCTTTTTCAAATAAATAAATAAAATCTTTTTAAAAATGACATTTATTTCCTTGATGTGCAAGACGCCTGGGAGCTGGCTCATCTGGGTGGGACTTGGTTGGCTCTGCTACACTTGTCTTTCATCCTGCTGGGGCCAGTGGGCCGCCCTCCATGTGTTCTTCTCAAGACAGTGGTAAAGGCCCCCAAATCAGGTAGATCCTTGTAAACCTACCTGAGGTTTAGACTTAGAACTGGTGTATTCGCTGTCTTTATTCCCTGAACCATCAAAATTTGTTTCTGCTTTAGGAGCTTTGCATTATCAGTCCCATCAGCCTAGAGACGCTGCCTCCAGACCATCATGTGACGGGCTTCTTCTTGTCTTAATGGCCTCAGCTCAGTATCACCTTTTTGGATGGTTTTCCTCATCACCCAACCTAAAGTAGCCTCTTTTAGCAGGCCATTCCTTATTACAGCCCCGTTTTTCTTTTTTTAATAGTACTTAGTCTCAAAATGTGTGTGTATGTATATATTTAATGTGTTCCCTCTCTCCACCAAAATGTAAGCCCTGGGAACAGGATTTCTGTCTTATCCAGCCTTTCTGTCTTATTCACCACTGTATCCTCAGTCCCTGGAATAGAGCCTGGCACTAAGAAGTTGAGTGCAGACACAATTTGACCTAGTATCTAAATATAGAAAGGTCATCTGGAGTGATCGGTTTCTAGATTCAACCTTAATAGAAAGTAGATAGGTTTAGTTGATACACATATATAATTATATTAGGGTTCTTCAGAGAAACAGAACCAATAGGATGTGTATCTGTGTATGTATGGAAATAGATTTATTACAGAGAACTGGCTCACATGATTATGGAGGCTGACAGGTCTCCAAGATCTGCATTTAGCAAGGCTAGAGACCTAGGAGAGCCAGTGGTGTAGTTCTAATCTAAGTGTAAAGGCCTGAAACCCAGAAAAGCTTAGTATAGTCCCTGTCTTAAAATGAGCAGACTTGAGAGCCAGGAAAAGCTGTTGTTTCAGTTCAAATTCAAAGGGAGGAAAGACTGATGTTCCAGCTCAAGGCAGATCAGAAGCACTTCTCTCTTACTCAGCCTTTTTTTTTTATTTAGTCCTTCAACTGATGCACTGAGGCCCACCCACAGTAGGAGGATAAATGCTTTACTCAGTCTACTCATTCAAATGTTAATTTATCCAGAAACACCCTCAATGACACTCCCAAAATAATGTTTGATCAAATATCTGGACACCCCCCTGGCTTTGTCAAATTGACACATAAAATTAACCATCATAAGAATTTAATAGATTTTATTTTATAGCAGCTTTAAGTTTATGGAAAAAATTGCATGGAAAGTGCAGAGATTTCGAATATACCCCCTCTCTCCCAGCGTATTTTCCCCTACTTTTAACATTTTGCGTCAGTATGGTACATTTTTATAATTGGCGAACCAATATTGATATATTTGTATTAACTAAGAATATATTGAACATTAGGACTCATTCTTTGTACTATACAGTTCTATGAATTTTGACAAATGCATACTGTTAGTTATATCATGTATCTTCCATTACAGTATCACACAGAATAGTTTCATTGCCCTGATAATACCCTTGTCCTGCACTACGCCTAGTCCTTGCTTCCCTCCCCACTGACATTGGATGATTTAGGGTATTTTATTTTATTTTTTAATTAAGTAGGTTCCACGCCCAGTGTGGAGCCCAATGTGGGGCTTGAACTCATGATCCTGAGATTAAGACCTTAGGTAAGAGTTGGACAGTTAACTGATTGAGCCACCCAGGTACCCTTGATTTTTTTTTTTTTTTTAACTATGTATATAGTTATGCCTTTTCCAAAATGTCACATAGGTTATTGCTGGTATATAGGAAAGCAGTTGATTTTTGTGTATTACTTTTGTGTGCTGCAATCTTGTATCCTGCAACTACTTGTTTGTTAGTTTCAGGAGTTTTGTTTGTTTTTTGTTTTTTTGGTTGATTCTATGGAGTTTTCTACATAGTTGTGTCATCTGTCAACAAAGATAGTTTTACTTCTTCCTTCTCAATCTATATACCTTTTATTTCCTTTTTTTTGTGTTATTACGTTAATTTGGACTTCAATGTGTTGTTGAAAAGCAGTAGTGAGAGGTGATATCCTTGCCTTGTTCCTGAGCTTAGTGGGAAACCTTTCAGTTTGTCACCATCAAGTATAATGTTAACTGTAGGTTTTTTGTAAATACTGTTTTTAAGTTGAGGATGTGTCCTTCTATTCCTAGTTTACTGACAGTTGTTTTGTTTGTTTTTTAATCAAAAATGGGTGTTGGAATTTGTCAAATGCTTTTTTTATGCACTTATTATAATCATGTTTGTGTGTGTGTGTGTGTTTTGCCTATTGATGTGATGGATTACATTAACTGATTTTGTTAATGATCAGTTGAACCATTGGAATGTTGGACCAGGATTCAGAAATTCATATCTAGAAAATATCCCACTTGGCTATGGTATATGATTCTTTCTATTCATTGTTAGACTTGATTTGATAATATTTTATTGAGTATTTTTACATCTGTTTTCATGAGAAATATTGTTTGTAATACTTTTCTTCGTAGAATGAATTAGGAAGTCTGTTTTCTGGAAGAGATTGTAGAGCATTGGTATTATTCCTTCCTTAAGTGTTTGGTAGAAATCATTAGTGAACACACCTGGGGCTGGTGCTTTCTTTTGGAAAGTAATTAATTAATGAGTCAAATTCTTTAATAGGTATATGCCTATTCAGGTTATCTCTTTCTCATTTGAGCTTTGGTAGATTGTGTCTGTCAAGGAATTGGTCCATTTCATTTAAGTTGTAAAGCTATAGTTTTAGAGTTGTTCATAATGTTCTTTTATTACTCTTTTGGGAAGAGTATTGTAGTGACTTACTCCTCTTTTGAGTTATTGTTTTAAAACACAAATAACATAAAATTTACCATTTTAACAATTTTTAAGTGTACAACTCAGTGGCATTAATTACATTTTCATTGTTGTGCAACCATTACTGCTATGTATTTCCAAAACTTTCTTCATCACCCTAAGCAGAAACTCTGTAACCATTAAGCAATAACTCCATTCACCCTGTGGGACCTGGTAACCTCTAATTTCTATCTGTATAGATTTGCCCATTCTGAATATTTTATATCATGGACATTTTGTATAATACTTCTTTACTTGTTCTGGCAGTTTCTGGTTGTTTTTCAGTGCTTCTAGGGGGATGAGAGATTGGAGTTGCTTACTCTGCCATTTTGCTGACATCTTGCTTAGACTGTTTTGATATTGCTTTTTTCACATAATATTTTATCAAACACTTTATCCTTTGTATTTTGTATGCTCCACAAAGGAAGATACTTTGTTTTGGTCATTGCAAAGTCCTCAGAGTCTAGAATGGTACCACGTAATATTTATTGAGTTACTGAATTAAGCTACTAATTTTTAATAATTACTTGAAAATAAGATTTTTTTTAAAGATCTTATTTATTTGATGAGAGAGTATGAGTGAGTGCACAAGCAGGGGGAGTGGCAGGCAGAGGGGAGGGAGCAAGGGAGCAGGAGAAGCACGCTTCCTGCTGAGTGAGGAGCCTGATAGATGCTTAATTCCAGGACACTGGGATCATGACCTGAGCAGAAAAAAGACACTTAACGGATTGAGCCACCCAGGTGTCCTGAAAATAAGACTTATTTTTAATAGCTTCATAATATTTGTTTGATTGTACTTTGTTTTCCTGATTACCTATTAATTATTAGATAGTATTTTCAGGTTTTATTTTTATAAGTAATAATGGACATTATCATATTTATGCAAGTCTTTGGGTAGATCTGTGATGATTTCCTTGGCATGTATATATCAGAAGTAGAGTTAGCTGGAACAAAAGACATTTTGTTTGGTCCTTTGATACATAATGTTAACTGCCTTTCAGGAAAAGGGAGATTTTTTTTTTTTTGACAGAGAGAGATCACAAGTAGGCAGAGAGGCAGGCAGAGAAAGAGGGGGAAGCAGGCTCCCTGCTGAGCAGAGAGCCCAATGTGGGGCTGGATCCCAGGACCCTGACATCATGACCTGAGGCAAAGACAGAGGTTTTGACCCACTGAGCTACCCAGGTTCCCTGAAAAGGGAGATTTTTTTTTTAAAGATTTTATTTATTTATTTGAGATAGAGACAGTGAGAGAGAGCATGAGAGGGGAGAAGGTCAGAGGGAGAAACAGACTCCCCATGGACCCGGGAGCCCGATGCGGGACTCGATCCCAGGACTCCGGGATCACAACCTGAGCCGAAGGCAGTCGCCTTACCAACTGAGCCACCCAGGCGCCCCAAAAGGGAGATTTTTTAAATGGCTTTGCAGCTATTTAAAAATCTGTAACATACTTTTCAACTAATTTATGATTTGTATGCACTTGTGACTTATAAAAAGAGACCTCTTCTTGGTGTATTTAAAAAATGTTTTTAACTAGCAGATAGTATGAGATAAAATTCGTTTGTTGATGGAAGTGAGCACAGTATCACAAGCAGATATTTTGTAAAACTATTTTACTAAACTTTTTTATTTAAATTAAATTTTTATTTAATTGAATTTATCAAAATAAAGTAAAAAAAGAAACCTTAACTTGACTAGTTTTTGTTCCTGATTTAATAGTTACAATGGAAATATTTAGCAGGTTCAACTACACTCTCATTCATATTTTGGTTATATTTTTCATATGATATATTGTAATTATTTATCTCATATTTGTCTTCCCAACAAACTGTGAGCCCTTTGAGGGGCTAAATAAGTTCAATGTATTTTCATAGTCTTAATCTCTTATATTTTCAATTGTACTTTGTAGTTGTCAGAATATGTGGACATGTATTTGCTCACTTGTTTTTTTTGTAACAATTTTACATTTGACACTTAACATTTAAGTGACTTGTCTAAAATCACAAAACTGGGGCTTCCTTGTATGATTCTTGCTTAACTTTAAGGACTGAATAAGCACAACATTGTCCAGTGCAAGTTTGTGCAGTGATGAAAGTATTCTGTAATTCTGAGCTGTCCCAAACAGTAGCCACTAACCCTATGAGTGTTTGAAATGTGGCTGGTGTGACTAAGGTACTGAGCTTTTTATTTAATTTTATTTAGTCTTTTTTTTTTTTTAAGATTTTATTTACTTATTTGACAGAGAGAGAAAGACAACAAGAGAGGGAACACAAGCAGGGGGAGTGGGAGAGGGAGAAGCAGACTTTCCATTGAGCAAGGAGTCCAATTTGGGACTCCATCCCAGGGTCCTGGGATTGTGACCTGAGCTGAAGGCAGACATTTAACGACTGAGCCACCCCGGCGCCCCTATTTAGTCTTAATTTAAATAACCATAGTGGCTAGTGTATACCATTTTGATCAGTGCAGCTCTAAACTCATAGGTAAAGTAACTGTTTACCATGACGTTATAGCAGAGACTCAGACATTGGCTTGCAGAGTAGAGCACTGATTTAAAGTCCATCCTATACAATTCTGTGGTTCTATAAACTCTGACCAGTAAAACTGACCAGACTTCTATAAACTCTGACCAGTAAAACAAGTAAATCTACATAAATGCAAAAAGTCTGCTTGAATATATTTTGAAAATACCTTTGGTAGGTTTTTTTTTTCCCTTTTACTTTTATTTAAGTGTGGTTACAGGAGTTTTTCTTGTTTGTTTTTCTCCCCCTTTAGATATAATTTTTTTTTTACAATGAACTGTCAAAGGTTTAATGTTTTTAATTCTACTTTTTAATATGATTTCCTTCATTATTTTGCTCCCCCCACCCATCCCTGTGGCAAACAATCCTCTCCCTCTCTCTGCTCTTTTATTTCCTTAAAAATTTCAGTTTTCTGTCCTGAGAAAAGGAGAGAGATTTTATTAAGCTGTCATGATTAACCCTATCCTTGATTATTATTTTTCTTGTGAGTCATCTCTTTCAATCTGTACTCATTTAAAAGCTGAACAGTAAATATTCCTTAATCATTTTATGCTAGTAAATAGTCCTTAACAGGGGTGTCAGATCCTTGAGGAGAGAGGCCTGATTTCCATTTTGTGCTCCTTAAAATGTTCAACAAATACATGATGTGTGTCTAATTCTCTGAAGGATTCAAAGAAGGTAGAAATGGTCTAGAAAAGTGTTTTTGAGTTTAATTGTTTGGGTAAATAGTGGTCATGCATCTTGGGTTTGGACCATTTCCTTTATGTGAAATGGGGAAAATCAACCCAATTTTAATAACCATTCAACTCCTAATAAGAAATGGGTTAATCACTTATTTTAGTGACTTTGCATTGGGAAATGCTATAGACTGGTTGTGTCCTCTCAAAATTTATATGTTGAACCTTATCTCCGATGTGATAGTGTTAGCAGATGGGGCCTTTGGGAAAGGATTAGGTTATGAGGTTGGTCATTAATGCCCTTATAAAGAGACCCCAGAGAGCTTCCTTACCCTCCTGCCATGTAAGGTGACACTAGGAGAAGGCAGTCTGAAACAGCACACCCAGTCTGCTGGTGCCTTGATCTTAGTCTTCCAGTCTGCAGAATTGTGAGAGGTACATTCCTATTGTATATCCAGTCTATGATATTTTGTCACAGCAGCCCAGATGGCGATGAGCAGATCGACCTCCTGATTGGTATCAAGAAGAGGAGAGTTAGTAGAAAAGATAAAGCTTAGATTATCTTTAAGATATCTTGATCTCTCTTGTAATGCCTCCTAATGAAAAATAGATTTTGTTTTCAGAAACTGTGAAGAACATGTTGTAATCTAGGACTATTTTAAGCTTCTTTTTGGGGGGAATATTATAAACTTTGAGTATTATAATATTAGTGTGTGAAAAGCTCTGTCATTGCTACTTAGGGTTCTTACTGTGAGGTTGGAGAAGTTTTATAGTACCCTGTAAAATAGTACAGGATACGCATGTCACTTTTTTTTTTTAATCCAATTTTTTTTTTAAGTAGGCTCAACACCTAGCATGGAGCCCACCGTGGGGCCTTACTCACAACCTTTAGATTAAGAGTCAGTCATTTAACTGAGTGAGCTACCCACACATTCTGCATGTCACATTTCTACGCTTGAAAAATTGAGAGGGGGACATTTGCTTTTATAGAGAGTTTTATACCCTCTGTGCCTGGCCTGCTGTTGTCTATTAATTCTAGCCTTTAGCTTTTACCTTGAGTATCCTGGAATGAATCCAAAAGCAGAAAGTCCTGGAAGGAAACCATGTCGTGTAAGCTGTTCCAAAATGTTTGCCGTATAAAACTAGTAGCCGTATTTATCCATTCTAGAAGGTATATTGGTTTTGTGCTAGGCACTGTGCAAGGTTCTGGGAGTAAAAATTAGAGATCAAGTTCTTGGCTTTGAGTTGCTCACAGAGGCTTAGACAGATATTTAAATAGGTAAAGATATTGCAGGATGATCATGTGAACAGCTTGCATGGAAGTATTTTTGTACAGCCCTGTATGATATGCACATCTCATTTACTCATCAGAATAATTATGTGAAATAGGTGGCATTCCTACCTTCATTCTACAAGAGAAGAGATCGAGAATCAACAAATGCCCTAGATAATTTATTGATAAGCGTCAGATTGAAACTCATGTCTTAAATCTTATAATCATTGCACTGTACACCAGTTCTCTTCTGGATAATTACCTTCCTCTTTTCCTTAAGTGGGGAATTTTTCTGATACAAAGGATTATGAAGCTTGTGTCTCAGTAACTATTATTCTTTTTTTTTTAAAGATTTTATTTATTTGACAGTGAGAGATCACAAGTAGGCAGAGAGAGAGGAGGAAGCAGGCTCCCCACTGAGCAGAGAGCCCAATGTGGGGCTTGATCACAGGACCCTGAGATCATAACCCGAGCGGAAGGCAGAGGCTCAACCCACTGAGCCACCAGGCACCCTAGTAACTATTATTCTTATACAGGCATGCATTTGAACTTGTCCTAGGATTATAAAAATCTTCAGCCAAAGCATGTGCCGGTTTTATAACTTTAAAAAGTTTATCATCCAAAAATTCTAGTATTTATGTGCATGAGCCAGTTAAAGAAAGGACCGTTAGACATTCTAAAAATACTGGGGGCAAAACAAATTTATTACTGACTATCATCATTTATAAACATGCCAGGGAAGCAGATCTGGGTCATTGAATTAAGGATGATAAACATAACCAGTTTTGGAATTGGTTGAATGACCACATTTATAAATGTATGTTTGACAAAGCTAGCTCTGTATAGATTAAGTATCGGAGGAGCTCAGCTTGGATGAAGCTAAACAGGAACATGGGCTCTGGAGTTAGGTTGATTCACATCTCAGCCCCATTACACACGGCTGGCTGTGTGGCCTGGGGCTTCTCTTTGGGCAATGACCCGTTGAAGTGCCTGCCTCACAGCTAGTACCTTGTTGCAAGGAATTCAGTGGGGAGGAGAGGAGCACCTGGCATGATGGTGGTTGGTGAATGTGGGAATGTGCCCTTTCTTCTCTGTGATCAACACATTAAGACTGGCTGCAGTTTGTAAAAAAAAATGACCAACAACTGATCTTGAATACTTTGAATGCCATGATTATTAAAATGGAGTCTTAAAAGTGATAAATAAGACATGTACCCCTGGGGCAAATAATACATTATATGTTAATAAAAAAATAAAAATGAAGAACAGAAAGGGGGAAAAAGTGATAAATATTTTAAACTAGTAGAATAAATTACCTTTAGATGATTTTTATTTATTTGTCAGAGAGAGAGCACAAGCAGAGGGAGAAGCAGGCTTCCTGCTGAGCAAGGAGCCTGATGCTGGACTCCATCCCAGGATCCTGGGATCATGACCTAAGCTGAAGGCAGATGCTTAACCAACTGAGCCACCCAGGCGTCCCTAGATTATTTTTATAATTGTTTACTAATAATACATTGCTTATGTGGTATTTCAGAGTTCATACAATATTTTAATAAATAGTATTTTAGTTCATTGTGTCTTAAGTTTTACCAACAAACTACTTTTAGTGGCAGAAAAAAGTAAATACTCTGAAGAGAATAGTGTAGAGAGGTATGTGTGTGGAGGGGGTGGGCAGATAGTGCAAAATGGCAAGTAGGAAATTTTTTTTTTTTAAAGATTTTATTTATTTGACAGAGGGAGACACAGTGAGAGAGGGTACACAAGCAGGAGGAGGGAGAGAGGGAGAAGCAGGCTTCCCGCGGAGCAGGGAGCCCGATGCAGGGCTCGATCCCAGTACCCTGGGATCATGACCCAAGCCAAGGGCAGACGCTCAACAACTAAGCCACCCAGGCACCCCAAGTAGGAAATTTTTTAAAGGCCAGCATTTTGTCTATAGAAGTCACATCAGTTTTCTTGTTTTCTCTATAAAAACGTTGCAGTACTATCAATGTAATATTTTAAATGTTTTGCCACTATAAATGATGGTTCAGGAAGATATGCTTTGTTTACCCATGTCCTCTAACATGCCTGGTACCTTCTCAGACCTTCTATTTATGCATGTCAAGTGAGAATCACTGTCCTGCAGGAGCACAACATACTGATGAAATACATTTTGTACTTAGTTCATAGTTGAGGAAATTGAGTACCCACAGTTACACAGCTACTAAATAGAAGAGCTGGGAGGTTCTCCCCTTGGAGGTATCCCATGTCCCAAGTCTCCAAATCCAGTCTTTTTTTTTTTTTTTAAGATTTTATTTATTTATTTGGAGGAGATTAAGTGCATGCATGAGCAGAGGGAGGGGCAGAGAGAGAGGGAGTAGCAGATTCCCCACTGAACAGGGAACCCAGAGGATGCAGGCTCAATCCCAGCACCCTGGGATCATGTCCTAAGCCAAAGGCAGATGCTTATCCAACTGAGCCACCCAGGTGCCCCCTCCTCAAATCCAGTCTTATGCTACTCCTGGTGTAACCAGATAATATTTAGAAACAAGAAGATGGTATATAATGAATCGTGCTGGGTATGAGTTGATGATAAGTAGAATTGTAAGTAGTTCTGTATCCTCAAGCAGTTTATAACTTAATTGGTCTGACAAGATGCTTCCAGGAAGGTAAATAATGATAAAAAAGCTAAGGGATGCAAGGCAAGAAATGTTAGAGGGCCGTGAGTAGTTGATTTCCAAATAATTAGAGATGAAAGTTAGAAAAGTAGAGAAAGTAGAGATCTCTACTTATTTTTAAATAAGTAGAGATGAAAGTTCAAGTTCTGAGAAGGAAGCGTTCAGGTTGGGCTGAAGAATATGGAAAGGCTTTGTGGACGAAAAGGGACTTGATTTTATAGTAGGTAGTGTTTCTCAAACCTTTTCCTCTGGTCTTTTGTTTATTGCTAATAATGGCTGAAAACAAGATCTCATTGCAAGCTTAGGTCTATTTTGGCTTCTTTGTTGTTTGAAAGTTGTTTATATAGTTTACCTCAGAATAATTTCATAATTGCCATTCAAATTTCTACACTTTTTCTATACTACCCTTGATAGTGTAAGAAAATGATCTGACACTAGTGCTCAGATGATTTTTCATTTCGTTTACAAGGTTCTTTTTTGATCCCCCGGATAGCACATTACTCATTTACTTAAAGAGTTTAGCAAGATTTCCATAATAGGGTATAGTTGACAGTTGGGATTAGGCAGAAAAGGCAAATGGCTATGAAGGAAGAGGATCATGTTTCAATGCTGATGGGTTAGGAGCAGGGATAAGAGACCCAGAAGAGGCTGAAGACAGGAAGAGAACAGACATGGTGTCCCAATGAAGTTGACCCGTGGGTTCAGGGAAGAAACTGTGGCAATTATGGTGCCAGCTGCACAGCCTCGCACCTCCTTCTGTCATATATTCTTAGGGCTGGAAGGGATTTCGAGGACAATTTGGTCAGACCCCCTTCATAAAATGTAAAACAGATGAAGAAACAGCCTAAACAGACCAGAGAACTTGCATAAGTTCTCATAAAAGTAACAGAGCTGAGATGAAACCCTGTGTTTCCTGAATCATAACCAAGCATTCCGACTGCCTTTCCTCAAGTGGGCAGAACTCTCGGCCGATAGGAGAGGAGAACATTTCTAAATGTTATAGATAAGGACCCTTTGCTTCTTTTGTTCTTTCTAATACACGAAAGTGGTTTGGAGATGGTGATATTAATTCATCTGATGAAAGAAGGCACGTTGTGTCAACATAGAGTACATAAGCATTTCTCAACCATTTGTGAAGTATACCCTCTCTGATATTATCTTCCCATCTTCTGGGTAGCTCTACGAGCCAAGAACAATGATACTGAGCTTTATTTTTTGTGGTTTGCTTTATAAAAATAATGTACTAGTTGTCCTTTTGCAGCTACATAGGGATATTGACGGAGAATCACTTCTGTTTTGAGTTCAGTAAGTTGATCCAAGTCAATACAATATGTTATTAAAATAGATATATATTCTTTATTTAGCAAAAATGGTATTTTATAGCTGTATGTCTGCCATTGGGTTTGGTGGTATGTGTGATACTACTGGAGAGCTCATTCCCCCCTTCTTTTGGAATTTCCAGTCCAATTGGAGAGGCCAGTTGTATGCATACACAGCCTCAAATCTACCATGACTAAAACAGGAATCCCACCAGTGCTCCTCCCCACTACACCTGTCCCTCCTCCCCACTACACCTGTCCCTCCTATGTCGTTAAGTGGCCCCACTCTCTCTTCAGTCATTCATAGTAGAAATACTGGAAACCTATTAATCACCTCGCTTCTCTTCCCCTTCACTCCCTCATCCAGTCTGGTAGCAGATCCCTCTAACACACCCTCGGTACCCCAGCCGAACTGTCAACAGACTCCCATCATCCTTTAAGACTACTAAAATTGCTTCTTGAGGAAAGTCTTTTAAGTGTCTTCCTAGATGAGGTGTTCCTTCTTCAGTGCAGTTGTTGCTGGCAGTAAACTTCTCTGTTAATCATTGGCTGTACAGTTTCTTCAAGTCTGGGAACTTACTTTATTTCTCTTTGTAAACCCAGTACAAGGTACATTAGACCCTCAGTTTTTAAATCAGTACATTGAGTGATGGGAGGATTATTAGTTGAATTTGTGGTGTTTATGAAGCATCCCAGTCAAGTAAGATCGTCAAGATAGGCAGAGTTCAGATACTGAAAACCTGAATGTCATGCAAAGAAATGAGCAATGAAAGCTGAACACATGGGTCCACATGGCCTCCCCTGTAGCACATGTCATCATGTGACTGCGTTCTGGCCATTGAAAACAGAAGTGGTAGGTGCCCCTTCCAAGAAGTTTCCTTAATGGAGGGGCATATCATTCCCTATCTCACCTTTCTGCTGGCTGGAATGAAATCTAAATGATGGGGGGGCTCCCGTGGTCATCTGAATGTACCAGGGCCACACATCCTATGGTGTGCATAGTAGGAAGCTAGTAGAAGCCTTGGCAGGAAGGAGGACATTCCAGGAAGAGGAATGGAATGAAAGGACATTCCTTCCTGGCAAAGGAGACTTAAAAGGAGTCACCAGAGTGATGGGAGGAAAGCTAGAGAAATGGTTCAGTAAGGCACAGGAACTGGGTAGCTGCTACCCAGTTGAGTAAGATAGAGGTGGGGAAAATGTCACTGGATTTCACAACATGGAGGCCTTCGTAAGACCCCTGACATGGTAAGGGCAGAAGTGGTATTGGAGTGACTAAAGGGTAAATAGAACATAGAAAAGGACTCTCTAAAGTTCTTAGCCCTTGAAAGAGAGAATTTGGAATAGAAGGACCAACTGGCAGAGGGTGTGGAGTGAAGGGAAGGTTTTTCTGAGATTACTGTAAGAGGCTGATGGAAATAGTCCTATTGTCAGGAAATGAGAGAACAGACAAGGGCTTGAGACAGGTTGATGAGAGCCAAAGCAAATGGACAGAGATGGTGTGTTTGCAACGAGGAGGGACACTTCCTCTCTGGTGAAGGGAGTGAAGAAGAAAATGGGGCACATGTGTGGGTGCGTTTATAGATTTGGGGTGCAGACATGAGGGAGCTCCTATCTGGAGCTTTCCATTCTCTCCTAAATTATTTAGCAAAGTCATCGGCTGAAACTTCATAGACGGTAAGGCCATCACCCCAATATCTTGTCAATCTCTTCTCTTATAGCTTTGTTCTGTGCTGTGAGGAGAGTCTCCCAATTTGGATGGATCATGTAGCTGCCTGAAAATCCTTTAGTGCCTCTGCTTCCCATGGTACATAGGGCAAAATAGTCAAGACCCAGCTTCCCTTACCAGCCCCCTTCTCTCCGCTTACTAGCCGTGCTCCCACCAAAGCCAGCTGCATTGTTGCCCTGAAACCACTCACCGTTGCTGCTTCTCATCCTTTGAACATGCTCTTGCGGCGCTGTCCCTTTCTCCCTACCTTGTGAACTCATTCTGTGAGACCTAATTCTTATATTGGGTCCTTTTAAATTTCTTTGATTCCCCTCCTTCCACAGGCCAGTAACTATAGCTTTTATTTCTATATCTGTATAACTATCCTATTGTAGTTTTGTATCTGGACTGAGCACAGTGTTTGGTATATATATGGTAGGCACTGGGTGAATGGATGAATTTTGATTTCTTTTCCTGCTCTTTAGTGATTCTTAATGAAATTAAGATGAAATGAAATGAAAGTTCTATACTCTTAGTGATGCAGGGTAAACATTTTTTCCTTTTTTTTTTTCCTAGGTGGTTCTGGAATGGAGCCGGGATCAATACCACGTTTTGTTTGATTCCTACAGAGACAATATTGCTGGAAAGTCCTTTCAGAGTCGGTAAGATCAGTTTCAGAGAGTAGCTTATTTGTACTTTAAGTGATGAGTCATGAGATCACCACCCTTGCTTTAAATGTAAGAGTTGAAGTTGAAGGGACTTTTCCAAGTGTAGATATGGTTTAACCTATTCAAGACCACTCCTATCCTGAAGGAATCTGTAGTCCCTCCTCAGTTTATGACTGAAAAATCTGATTCCCAAAGAATAATCCTGCCTTGCAGAGTTACATGATCTCATTTATCATTGCCCCAGTTCTGTGAGGTAAAGGTAATTCCATCCCCCTGTAGGATGAGGAACCTGGATGGCTACCCTGGCCAGTATTATTCTTTTCCAAGTACTGGCCTATATTCTTCTGTTAACATCACTCTGCTAACCAGGGGCCAGTCCCGTGAAAGCCACCAGACTGACCCTCTACCTACGCTGGTGGTCACCACATCTTGCTGCTTCACTGTGAAGAGCAGCAAACAACCTCATAGGTTGGGTCTTTTGCTCTTTAAGGCCAAGAAGCTTCTTGGTGCAGCCACTCTTGGATGCTACCTGCAACCTTTCTTTTCCTTGGAGATTTTTCCTTCCCTCGTAAGACAGACCTCAGAGTGGAATCAATCTTTTCCCACATCCTCCTTTTCTTCCTGCGGCTAAAATGAACTACAGTCTCCTTTTTATTTTAGTTACTACTTATATTGTTTTATATCATAAAAGCAGTTTATGTCAGTGGTTGAAAGCTGTTCAGATAATACAGAAAAATAAAGTTGTGCCTCTCTCTGTTCCATTTTGAATTTACCCTCATCTAGAGGAAGCATTATTAATGAATTTTTGTTGTGGATTCTTCTGGTAATCATCATTCTAACTTTAAAAAATAAATGGAGTTCTTTTTTATTTATTCATTGTATGCAGTATTTATTGGCTCTTTTCCATTGTAACAGTGCACAGCGAATCAGTACAGGGCAAGGAGCCGTAGGTGAACAGAACAAATGTGGGGCAGCTAACAAGGGTAGTTAACCCCACAAAAGTCTAAATGTCAAAATCCTGCCTTGATCCTGGCCGTCCATTTTCCCCTGAGGATAGTTCTCATAAATCTTTCCCTGTGCTCTCACTGAACCGGAAAACTTAATGAAACTATAAGTGACTACAGTTGGTGTCAGTTGGCACACCTTGACAGTTTCCTGAGAACCTCGAGACTACATGGCCAGTTGCTCTGGAGCCCTTGCCCCCCGCTTAGAAGCACTTCCTTGTATCTCCATTCACTTTTTATGAGTGCCTGTGTGGTTTCTATCAAATAAGCAGGTTTTTAAATTACTGTGCTAATTGGATGTATGCGCTGTTACAGTCATGAGTATCTTAGGGAGGAAGGGCTAAGGGACTCTTTGATTGATGTCAAGCTTTACTCTTTGCTTCATGCCTTATGTGTGAATGACATCTCTGACTTTGCTCCTTTAACAAAGAATAAATCTGTGAGTCTTCATAGATTCTGTTTTAGCCACTGAGATATAACTCTTCGGTAAAGAATTGTGTAGTATAGAATGGTATGTAAGCAAATAACTCGTGAAGTAGGGAAACTCTAGGCTTCTCTCTTAAGATCTCTCTCTTTTTTTTTAAGATTTTATTTATTCACTTGAGAGAGCATGAGCAGGGGGAGAGGCAAAGGCAGAAGGAGAAGCAGACTCCCCACCGAGTAGGGAGTCTGACACAAGGCTTGATTTGCAGGACCAGGAGAGCATGGCCCGAGCTGAGGGCAGACATTTAACCATTTGAGCCACCCAAGCAGCCCTCTTAACAGCTCTTAAAAACAGTTTTCAAGGTTGCTAGGGATCTGCGAAATCAAAAGTATTTTTTATAACAATACTAATGTGTTATTTGCCTTTTTTACTCTGTTGGCATTTGCACTGATGGTATAAAAGCATTGATAGGTAATACTGCCACACCTTAGCATGAGTCACGGTATTTTTCACTACCCCATATTTGCAGAGGTAAGATAAAAGCTAGTTTCACTTAAGAATGTTCACGATGAAGCAGTAAAAGTTTCTAATTTGATTATATCTTGACCCTTTGATAACATATCTTTTTAATGTTCTTTGTGATGAAATGCACCTGACTATATGGTGATTATCTTGAGGAAAAGCCCTGTGTGGTTGTCTGAGTTGCAACCGGGACTTGCCATTCTGTTTCATAGAACACCATTGTCATAACTTGAAGGGACAGATGTCAGTATTATTACTCAGACTTGTTCATTTGGCAGATGTTTCTTGACAGTGAACAAAGCAATTCTCTCTCTTGAAGGAAGAGTAATAGTATTCGTTGCTAGTGATAAAATTTGAGCTTTCAGGTGAAAATAAAAATTTGGGGGGACACCTGGGTGGCTCAGTTGGTTAAGCAGCTGCCTTCGGCTCAGGTCATGATCCCAGCATCCTGGGATCGAGTCCCACATCGGGCTCCTTGCTCGGCAGGGAGCCTGCTCCTCTCTCTGCCTCTGCCTGCCTCTCTGCCTGCTTGTGTTCTCTCTCTGTTAAAATAAATAAATAAAATCTTAAAAAAAAAAATTTGGGAAATCTTGTTTCTATTACTGTGGGCTTAACAGCTTCACAGTATCATAAAGACTTAATCTGTTTAGATCTGTGACATTGTCCAAAAAATCACATTTGTTAATATTATATAAAGAAAATAAAAAGAAATATGGTACCATTTGGCAGATCTGCATCAACTCAGTAAGCTCTTACTTTCCAGATAACCAATACATTGTTATAGGACCATTGTTACAGATGTTACAGAATCTTGCATGGGTAAAAAAAAAAAAAAAAAAAAAAAAAAACATTCTAAGTGCAAGAAGGACCAATGGATTTCAGTGGAAAACACAAAAAGTTCATTAATGTGGCTTCATATTCCACACTGCAACTAATTTTTAAGCAACTACCAGTTACTTTGGTGTAGGATCAGAGGAGGAAACCCATTATTACCTGGAAAAGCAATTATTACTTTTTTTGAAGATTTTATTTATTTGAGAGAGAGAGCGAGAGCAGGGGGATAGGGCAGAGGGAGAGGGAAAAGCAGGCTCCCTGCTTGCTCCCAGGACCTTGGGATCATGACCTAAGCCAATGGCAGATGCTTAACAAACTGAGCCACCCAAGAGTCCCCCATGAAAAGGCTATTAAAATACAGATCTCCTTTCCAACTAAATATCTGTATGAGCCTGGGGTTTCTTTATAGAGTTCAACCAAAACAACACATGGGAATAGATTGAACATGGAAGATCTGAGGTTCTTGCTGTCTTCTACTGAGTCATTTAAGAGATTGGCAGAAATGTAAAACAGTGCCTCTCTTCTCACTAAATTTTTTTGTTGTTTTGGAAAATACTGTTATTTTCATTTAAAAAGTTATTCATGGGGTTCCTGGGTGGTTCAGTCCTTACGTGTCTGCCTTTGACTCAGGTCATGATCTCAGATCCTGGGATCTAGCCTCATGTCAGACTCTGCTCAGTTGGGAGTCTGCTTCTCCCTCTCCCTCTTCCTCTCTGTTCTCCCTCTCTCTCTCTCAAATAAATAAATAAAATCTTTTAAAAAAAGTTATTCATGTTAACATGTGAGAAGATATGAGATTTTTTGTTTTAAAATGAATATTATAATAGTTTTAATATGTTTTATTTTCAAATATGGCAAATATGAATAGTTATAACCTATACACAATAGCTTTTTGGGGTCCTTAATAATTATTAAGTGTGAAATGAATAATTATTAAGTGTTCTTAGAAATAGCAGTTCTCAAAACTTTAGTGTGCAGCAGAATCCCATGGAAGGCTTGAGAAAATGCATTCCCGCCCCTGCCTCCCCTCCTCCTCCCGCCCCCCTCCCCAGGGTTTCTGAGTCTGGAGGTCTCAGGGTGGTCCACAGAATTTTCATTTTAACAAGTTCACTGAAGCTGCTGGTCTGGTGACTACACTTTGAGAACAGTTCATTCACGGATTCTTAATGAAACACAGTTTTCCTACTTTGTTTTCATTATAGCCAGTTTTCCTAAGAAAAGCTCAAAATAGATTGTCTTTTTTTAATCAAATAATTATCAAGCACCTACTCAAGCTACTTTGCCTCATGCTGTGCTTGTGCTGATGGTGCACACTTGCAGAAATCCCTGCCCTGAAGGAGTTTCAAAACTTTAGAAGGAAAAGTAGCTGTAGAAAATCCACATAGGGAGGTCAGCAGTTTTAATCAAATATTCTTGTTCTCTTTCTGAAAAATTTTGTGTATGTGTGTTAAATATTTCTCCTCCTAATTTTAGATTGCATTAAAATATAGTTGGATTTTTATATAGGGATATTTCAAAATTGCCTAATTTTGAAGATGACAAGTAAATGGACCATATATAACATCACGTGTTCTGTTATATTTTTAAAATACCATAATATTTATAGGAAGTTTTCATTATTTTCCTAGTTTCTCTGAAAGTCTAAAAGTTCTATTCTGTATATCATTAAGAAGTGAATATGTAAGTGATCTACTGCTACTAATTTTGTGAGGCATTAAGTCAGTCTGGGACTAGTCTTGTCATCTCTAAAATGTAGGTATTAGATTAACTAAGTGTAAAATCTTTTCCAACTCTTTGGATCTAAGATACCATTTAAGTTTATCTATTTTATAGAATGGAGAAGTAAGGGACTACATTCATAGTGTCCTTTATATGTCATAGTCCCTGTATATTCACTTAAGCTAAACTGATTAAAATAAAAGCTATATTACTGTCACTGTGGCTTTGGTTTTGAGTCATAGGTGACTTATTTAGTCTTCAGCTCTAAGATAAAGGCTTTCTTCTCATCTGGAAACTAAGATATAGCGGTCCCGTGGTTAGAAAGAAAGACTCAAACTCACTGTGGCCATGTCTAATAGTAGAAAAACAACTGACTCACTGACCTGGGGCAGATCACACGATCTCCTTCGTTTGTTAGTCTAACACCAGAGAATTAAATTGATCATATAATATAAGGTTATTAGAGCCAGTATATAAATCCATTATATACTTAAAGTTTTCCCCAATTGAACATGTATAGATATCTCCTCATTCTATTAAAAAATTTCTAATAGCAGGTAATTACTTGTACAGGATAGATTTGGAATGTGCAATCCTTTTTTTTTTTTTTTTTATCTTAAAAAAAACCTTTAAAAATATGTCACCGAAGTAGTTTTTTCAGATTAAATTTGGGTCTGAGCTATTGGGAGTGAGATGACCTTGGATATTTAGGTGTGGGCAACGCAAGACATTTCTTTTTAATGGAAAAGACTGATATATATGTTGAGGGAATGAACTTAGAGTTAATTTAGCCAACAAGGATATGTTAAATCCCACTCATATCCTAGGCATCTTGTGATGACCAAGAGGAACTCTTTGACCTCATATATAATTGGCATTTTAGTGGGGAAGCTTTTTTTTTTTAACTTAAGCATGTAAACTACAACCGGTATATAAATCATTAGTTCTCATTGTAGATTTCTGTACCAGCAGCATTACCATACCTGGGACTTTTTAGAAATGCAAATTCTGGGGCTCCACTCGAGACCTAATGGGTCTGAAACTCTGGGATTGGAGCCCAGCAATCTGTTTTACAAGCCCTAAGGTGATTCTGATGTCTGCTAATGTTTGAAAACCATTGGTATAATAAATGCATAAGAGACCTAGCTGAGGAAGGTAAGGAGAGAGAACCTGGAGATGTAGGAAAAAGAGGAAGTTATTAATGCAGCAGGGCACAGAATGTATGATACCACATCTGCCCTAGAAATAGTCTGTCTAGTGGAAGGTAGGCATGCCTAAAAACTAATACAACATAGTATGCTAAGGATTTCTTAGAGTACAGAGTACAATGGAAGCTGCATGGTAAGCATACATTCTCTTTGTGGGAAGTGAGGGAAGAGGGTGATTGGGGAAGGAGGAAGTGGCTCAACAAAGCATGAAAAGGATATTTTAGGCAGAGAGAGAGGCATGTTCAAAGGCACAAAACCTTGTAAGTCTTACTCTGTTGGGGTAAGTGACCAGAGTATCTAGAGCACAAGGTGCAGATTATGACACGGTTTAGAAATTATTCTGCAGACCGTGGTGGACATTGTTAGGAGGGTTGGTAGATGTTCAGTTTTCACATATAGCTGAGTATTAGGTGATTCCTCATGTTTCCCGTGAAGCTCTGGGTCCCTGGTTCCTCTTGACCTTCATCTTAAGCTCCTCCCTTTTCTCCCCTTGTCTCTGCCACACTGGTCTCTTTGCCAGTTAGGTGTCTGCTTCAGAGCATTTGCACGTGGTGTTCCCATTCTCTGAACCATTCTTCCCCCAGTCATCCACATGGCTTGCTCTCTCACATCCTTCACATCTTTGCTGAAATGACACTTACCTGTGAGTCATGATGAAGTCCTGTATCATAGGTCCAAAGTAGACCTGAAAGATGGAGGGATTTGGGTTAAGTTGGTAAAAGAAAGGGAAAGAGTGCTTTCAGCAGGGGTAAAACTTGAACAAAACACTAACACGAGACCTAGGTGAGATAGTCAAGAATTAGATGGCTGCCTGACTGCTTATTCTGAGGAAAAGATAATAAGAAAAAGTTGAGCAATTTCAGGAAGGTCTGTGCTAGTGTCTCTCATATATCATTGACTCATCTAACAAATACTGAGCTTCTGTGCGCTGGGCACTTTTCTAATCGGTTGGGTACTTTAGGGAACAAAACAGAAAGCTTCCTGCCTTCTTGGAGCTTACATTCTGGGGGAGGGACACATGCAGTTACCAATGTAGGTAACAAGTTAATTATTTAATATGTTAGAAAGGTGGTCAGTGCTATGAAGACAAGAAAAGCAGGGCAGGGGAAGGAGGTTTGGGAGGGGCTAGACTTGGGGCAGCAGGAAATAAAGAAGTGCTGCAGCATAAAATAGGGCTGGGTCATCATTAGGGACTGTTGGATAACTCCCTTTTTGGCAATTTTGTTTAGCTTTTACTTTCTTTCTTGTGTTTGGCTACGTTTGCATTGCAGCACGCTTGTTTGCTAAACTGAGCATGTAGGAGTATAAACTGAGCTTCCAAGACCTCCTGACAATCTTAGAGTGGAGTGATGGCAGGCTCTTTACAGGGTGGTTGCGAGGAGTAAATGGTGCAGAACTGCATAAAGATCTGCATGCATCTTGCAGAGAAAGTTCTCAACAAGTAGTCTCCTAGCGCCAATTTGAAAACATGCAATTCTATGATATGGTTGGCTGGTTTGATTACCTTTTCATTGTTTTTTTTCATAACCTTTGAGTTTAAACCCTTTTATACTCTTATTCCCAAATGTATTGGAAAAATGCATATAAGCTGGAAGACCTGTGGGTTTGCCCTAGGCTCTGTCTGCCCATGCCGATCGACGTGGTTTATACCTGGGTGAATGGCACAGATCTTGAACTACTGAAGGAACTACAGCAAGTCAGAGAACAGATGGAGGAGGAGCAGAAAGCAATGAGGTAAAACTGATTCTTTAAAAACAAAACAAACAGTTCTGTGAGTACAAGTAACAGTGCATTTCAGAAGGAAAGGGTGATGTTCACAATGCTGTCCAAACAAAAATCTGATAACATTGCTAGCCCATCTCAAATTCGTGCCGTTAGAAGATGTTGTCAGTCACGTGTCCAACTCTTGTTTCTTGGTGCCCAAGGAGAACTCAGCCACTTTAGTGACATCCTGGCCTCACTTTGTAAGATGGCCATTTTATGACTGTGCCACTCTAGTGATGCTTTGGTCTCTGAGAGCCCTAAAGGGAAAGGAGCCTCCCAAGAAAGCCCTAGACTTCCTGCTTACTCAGGCTGAGTCCCAGGTGTGATATCTTCATGAAATAAGGTGTTATTCAACATAACTTAATGGTAAGAGCTGTTAATTCCCTTGAAAAACAAAGCAGGCCTACAGACTTAACTTTTTTCCATTTGTAAAGACAGTCAAAGTATATTCCTTTTATCCTTTTTAATATCAAATCATATAATATGAGCTTAGAAACTTTGCTAATTTATTTATATATGGAATTTGATAATTTTATGTCTTTTATCTGAAAAAGGTACAATGCTCTTGAATAGAGAGCCTTTACAGCTAGGGGTCCGGCTGATGTAACTTCCTCTCTGATTCCTTAGCAGTATTTGTTGAGAATTTCTCCATTCATTTCTTTGTAAATGTTAACGGGTACTCCCCAGTTGCAGGTAAGTGTCTGTTATACTGCAACAAATTGTCTCTTTGTGTTAGAGAATATTATACCTTCCCAGTGCATGAAAATGACTTTGGCAGCCTGGTACCATGTTTTACTAGTAAAATGTAAAAACTTGTATTTTAGGTCAACTTTTTGGTTACTGTGGGAGGTATGTGATTATAATAACTTGAGCATATTTTATTGAAACTTAAATTTTGTAAGCATTATATTTCCTAACCTACTGGTTAGGTCCAGGGAAGTAACCAAGAAAATCAATGTTGTCACTTACTTCTTGTTCACATTTAGGGCTAGTACTAGACAATGCATATGTAATGAAATATATTTGCTTTCATTAGAGAAATCCTTGGGAAGAACACAACAGAACCAACTAAGAAGAGGTAAGTATTTTGATTCTTCTCTCAGGACTAGAAGTTGAAGTGTTGAAGTAAAACTTCCAGGTTCTCACTTGTTTTTATTGGATACACAGTATTTTATATTTATTGTTCTTCTTCAATTCCTCATCTGCTAGTTTTTGACTCCCAAATTAAGTGCCTGGGAGATGGAAAGATGGGAAGATGGGAAATCTTGCAGTGCCAAAGGCATAGTTGATCGAGAACTCTTTTCTGGGTTGTACCTAACCAAAGCTTTATCGTTTCCAGATGGATTAGATTTCTGGATGTCAAGGTTTTTCTTCTCTGTTGTTTTCATTAATCTACCTGTCTGAGTGTTCTGTTCTCTTGATCCACTTAAACTATGACTTATACCCAGTGTTTCCTTTCTAGAATTTATATCCCATCATTCAGTTGTGCGTTCATAATGTATTTCCTTGAAAAAGCTGTCATAATTCTATGTCTTATATTTAAGGACTTGGGAAGGGGATTTAGCCCAATGCCAAGAATCAGATGTGGCTCCTGTGATTTAAATCATAACTGATTCTGATAGCCCTTAAAGCAAGACTGCCTCACTGACCAGCAAAAGTCTCTGTTAACTGCACTCCCCCACTTAACCATTAGACTTACAAGAGTTATTTTATAGAAATGATCCTGAGGAATTTTGAGATCTAGAAGTGCCCTCTGAATCATTTCTTTATGTTATGTATATTCATTTATAAATATAGTACTGTTAATGTTTTTCAATACTAATATAAATATACCACTGTTAATATACTGTTAATATTTTTAATTTTTGAATGCTGTTATTTTTAACATAAATAAATTTTTAAATTAGTCAAAGTTATGATGCCCCATTACAGAAAGGTTGAGAGGACAGTGAAAAGAACAGGCTCACATAATTCTATGGTCCTCATTCAACAACTGTGATCATTTTATTATTCCCTTTTATTTTATTTTTTTTTAAGATTTTATTTATTTGACAGAGAGAAAGAGATCACAAGTAGGCAGAGAGGCAGGCAGAGAGAGAAGGGGAAGCAGGCTCCCTGCTGAGCAGAGAGCCTGATGTGGGGCTTGATCCCGGGACCCTGAGATCATGACGTGAGCCGAAGGCAGAGGCTTTAACCCACTGAGCCACTCAGGCTCCCCTATTATTCACTTTTCATGCATGTATTTATAGTTGTAATTTATAATCTTTTTTTGTAATTTATAATCCATGTACAATTTTGTATCATTTTAAAATTTTATATAATCTACACATCTCTGTTGATAAATTATCTTCATGCGTCTTCTCAGTTTTAATAGTGATATAATATTCCATAAAGTAACTGTACTGTAATTTACTAAATGTTGAGCACTTCTGTATTTTCACTATTGTAAATATTTTGTGATCTTATATTTGGGTCTGTCACATTTTCTGTGTGTGTGTTTTTTTTTCCTGTTTTGTTTCTCTTCTACTTGGACTAGATTCCTGGAAGTAAACTACTGAGGAAGAAGCATATGTATAAATTTTTATGGGTCTGAATAAGGACCCATGCATATGCTATACAATGGCTTCTCCAGAGAGGAAATGGGGAATACCCTCCTGCAGTGACACCAGCTGTGTTTGAGAGGAATAGGTGGACTGTGCTTTTACTAACACTGAGTCCCTTTTTGGAGGGATGCTAATTTTTAGTAAACAAAAGGTGATACCTCATTGTTTTCTTTAGCATTTCTTTAAATATTAGTCAGTTGGACAGTTTATGAATTCTCCGGCTGTGTTTTGTCCAGCGCTTATTTAGGTATTATTTTTATTCTAGGTATTCCTTACGTTTAGATAGAAATATCTCATACATTCATCTTAGAACCTTGTCACATTTGCTTTTATTAACATCGGTGTCATGTCTTTCCAGTGTATTTAATTGTGAATTGGTATATTGTATCTGGTAGGCTGACACTCTGGAAACAGAATTTACCTACTTCCTAATCCGCCTAATGATAGATTTCATTGGAATTATGAAAAATCTTTAAAATAGTAGTAGTGAAATGCTTAATTTCTTGTGCACCTGGGTTAGTAAATTTTGGTGGCAGTTATATTAATAGGAGTTTGAAAGCACTTTCTAAAGCTCTGAAGCTGCATGTGTTTAAAATAATTTTATTTACTATCTTTATATTCTCAAGATAAGATTCTGTGTTTATTAAATGTGATTTTTATAGGATATAGAAAAATATCTAGAAAATTTAGTGTACAACCAAGCTTTCCAGTGTTGGTTCATTTTTCAAGAATGTTTTTGAGCCTGTTGGTGTATGTTTCCAGCGAGAAGCAGTTGGAGTGTTTGCTGACACATTGCATCAAGGTGCCAATGCTTGTCCTAGACCCAGCCCTGCCGGCCAACATCACACTGAAGGACCTGCCATCTCTTTATCCATCTTTTCATTCTGCCAGTGACATAGTCAATGTTGCAAAACCAAAAAACCCTTCCACTAACGTCTCAGTTATTGTTTTCGACGATGCTAAGAACGGTAAGATCTCCTTATGAGTATTTTAAAATAAATCATGTCATCATTGGTTGTTTGAATAACAAAATTCTGAATGGAACAGACATGATTCAGTTTAAAGAAGTACCTGATAAACTAAAAACATGAAAAGAGAAGCAAAAGAGCTGCCACTCTATTTCAGCCCTAACTTCAGAAAGGGATTGCATATATCTTACTCCTTGTAATACACTTGCCTTTCTGTGCTGTGGTCAGGACCTTAAATTTGATACTTCCATTTACCTTATTTGCTTGGCTGTAAGTTATCGTGGAGGCTTATTACTATTATTATTTTTTACCATATAACTCTTCAGCAAGGTTGTTTTCTCCAGTTTGAACACAGCATACCTGGAATATTCTTATTTTACATTCTGAATTATCTGATTATTCAGTTGATTGGGTCAGATAATAGAAGTGAAATTGTACTTTCTGGCATAGAATAATATGTGCATCTAGAGATCCCATCCTCCCACTTGGCCCCTGAGCTGGTGAGTCCCATGCCTGAGTCTCCTGTGGTCTGTTGTCTCTCATGCTTCTTCTGCACCGAGCCTCTCTCCTTGGAGACTACATGTGTTTCACTTGTGTAAAATGGAAACTGACATGTCCCGTTTACAACATTGAGTCCTGCTCTGAAGTTCCCGTGTTCCCATTCTTGCTTTGTCACACCTCTCAATTTAAATCTTTGGAAGCATCTTTGATGTGTTCTTACTTTTTAGCTCCATCACTAATAGATAACCTATTACTTGCTTTTGTTTTTCGCAAATGATTCTCCCCTTTACTCATCTCACTTCTTCTGCACCAGACTGAATTCCTTCACACAGGCTCCGGTGATAGGCGCCTGGCTGCTCTGTCTACCTGTAAAGTTCCTCTCTGATCTCTATAGCACACAATCGGAATAAGTCAGAAATCTCTGATTTTATTGACTTGTTTCCTTTTTGAAGATGATAATACAGTATGATGTATTTGTTTTCTACATGGATACAGATTCCTCCTCCTGGTGTTCAGGCCTCAGCCTTGATTCTTGATTCTGCCCTTTAGTTCCTCGCATCCCTGCCCTCCTGCATCTCCTTGAGGCTGCCAGTGTGGTGCTGCCTTCCTGGTCCTCTGCCTCTCCCAGCCTGACTCCTGTTCTTTCCATCCTCACCTCTGTCTCCATTAAGATCCTGGACAGTGATTCTAATTATTTTTACTTTTCTGTATCCCTGTAGTACCTGTAACCTGACTCACAACTTTTTTTTTTTTTTAAGATTTATTTATTTTTTAGAGGGGGCGGGGAGAGAGAGAGTATCCAAGCAGATTGAATGCTGAGTGCATAGCCCAATGTGGGGCTCAATCTCATGAGCCTGAGATTATGACCTGAGCCAAAACCAAGAGTCAGATGCTTAACTGACTATGCCAGCCAGGTGCCCCACAATTTAGTTTTTTATTACACAGGAGTTTATGGTATATGTTTATGGAGACCTTGTTATCCACCCATTTGTGTCCTGAACAGTGTCTAACTAATCGTGCTATCTTCCTGACACTTAGTAAGTTATTTGTAATTTGAAAGAAAATTGTAACCTTTCTAAGTACAGATATCTCCACCTTTACACTGTAGATTTGTTTCTGAATTATTTTGTATAAATACCATTTTTGTATTTAAGTTATAGTTTAAATGTATAGGAAAAGTAAAGGGATAACCTTTGACAAATTATAACAAATTATCTTGATTTCTTGTTTTGCTAAAGTTAGCTTTGTTTTTTAAATTAGTTAAGGTACTCTGATGATGTTTTACCTGAAGAGAAAAAGGAATGACATTAGGTTAAGAATTATAACTTGGTTATAACATCTATGGAGAGAATCTTGGATTTTTCCTCTGCTAATTTTATAACATAGTAAAGCCTTAAGAGGTCTTGAGTTTTGATATAAATAAAATTTATATTAAACTATAGTCTTCTAAACACTGTTTTTGGATTCCCACTTGGGTTTCTATTTGACTGCCCTACTTATTCATTTGTTCAGTAAAGATTTGTGGAGCCACTGCTCTGTGTTGGTTGTTGTTCCAAGTAACAGGGAAATAGCAGAGAACAAAAAAAGACACATACCTGCCATCAGGGAGCTTGCATTTCTAGTGGGCCACAGACTCACTCTATCCTTCTCAGTTACATAGATCAGGAATTGCCAAGTTCTTTCTTATAAAGGACCGGAGAATACATATTTTAGGCTTTGTGGGCCAAGAGGCAACATGGAGGATATTATGTAGATATTTTATATAAGTATTTAACATTTAGCCATTTTAAAATGTCAAAACTATTCTTAGCTTGGGGCCATACTAAAACAGGCAGTGGCTAAATTTTGCCCAGAGAATGCCAACCCCTAATGTAGATAAAAAATTTGTGTCCACATTTGATGTTCCATGTATCTCATTTAACCTCTTTCAAGTTCATCATCAAGAGTTGTTGACTTTTTTCTCTTTCTGAAATGTGTCCTTTCTGTCCCTCCAGTGCTGTGCCACTGCACTTGTTATGTAGGCTCTGTCGCGTGGACAGGACTTCAGCAGTCGCACAGTCTGGGCCTGGTTTATTCAGCAAAGTGGTTTTTCCGGTCAAGCTTATCCCCTTTGATCTATAGGAAATAATTCTTCTCCTGTGATAATTCATTTTACCTCTGGACTACATTGACCTTTACAAGGAATTATGGAGTGCTTCCTTACCACTTTCTCACACTGGTTAAATTGTACCCATTGGGATATTCCAGAACTAATGTAATATAACCTCTTTCCCATGTGACATTTCTTTTCATTCCTGTGCTTTTAGCTGTCTCTTAGGGGATTATCTGTGTCCTAGTTTGTTCTTCTCGGAATGAGCTTTGGTTTCCGTTGCTTTTATTTTTTTTTATTTTTAAAGATTCATTTGTTTTAGAGAAACAGAGTGAGCAACAGGGGAGAGGCAGAGAGAGAGAGAGAGAGAGAGAGAGAGTCTCAAGCAGACTTCACACTGAGCAAGGAGCCTGATTCGGGGCTCCATGTCATGACCCTAGATCACAACCTGAGCCGAAACCAAGTATCAGAAGCTCATCCGACTATACCACCTAGGCACCCCATGGTTTCTGTTACTTTTAAAGTATGTCAGCTAGAATAGAACGTTTTTTTCACCAAACTTGAGGTCTAGGCTAAGTCTCTGTTATATCCATAAAGATGACATGAGATGTCATTAGTTACCTTTGCTGAGATTATTTACAAATAGCTACACCACATTTACAAATAGCTACACCACCTACACCACATCTATTAGAATTCTCTGATCTACCAGTGCAGAACCTCCCCGTCAATGGGGGGCAGGGAGAGAGGTGCATATCTGATAAATTTATTCATAATGAACTCCTACTCTTAATGCTCAGTGCTTCCTTTAAAGATTAACAGTATACGGCAAAGGCTTTCATTTTTTCATTGCTCACCAGTTCTGTTTTTACGGTACATCTGAGACTCTTGCCCAGAACCGATCGCCATCTTGCCAGGCTATCTATGCCCATTTTGCAGATTACAGCTTTCTGACCTCTCTTCTCTTCTGACCTCTCTTTTCTAAGATCCTGGAATTGCCAAATGGCAGGATCAAGTTGCTGATTTCATTTGTCCCCCTCACTTTAAAACTCCCTTCCAGTTGGGCTATGTTGTGTCATTGGGCCTCTCCACCTCTAACTTAATCTGCTCTATTCAGCCATACTTGATGAATTTTAGGAATTCACTGTGACCCTTGGGGAACCTAGGATTTACAGTGGCTCTCGCTGTTAATCTAGATGCCACTGACCTAGCTGTCAAGGGCCCCCTTCTGGTTACCCTTCTTGTACCTACCACTCCCAAATGTTTTACTCTAGTCAGTTGTTTTTTTTTAATTAAATATGTTAATGTTTGCTCCGACATCTGTGATTCTGTCAATCTGTCATTTTCATGTTTCTCGCTGCCTGTATGAACCTCTTCTTCAGTACTGCAAAATTTAACATTTAATTGTACACTGGTATTACATCATTCCCCTTTTGTTGGATGGGTTAAGTTTGTCTCCCCCAACTACCTGTTTTTGAGACCACATATTATCCTGCTATAACAGCTCTCAGAATACTTTGTAGTGTTTTGGCAGGTATCATATTTGGCAGGTTAAGTATTCATTAAAAACGTGCTTGCTTACTGTATTCTTTATTGTAGTTGAAGATGCCCAGAGTGGAATGTTTAAAGGAAACAGCAAACAGACAGTTTGGAGGGGCTACTTGGTATGTTATTTTAAATTAATTGTATTTATGCAGTAGACTAGAATAAACGTATAAGTAGTAAAGCTGTTTTACCTTGAGAGGCTTTTTAAGGTATATTTTTTCTCTAAGCCTGGCTTAGAAGTATTAATGAATGTGATTTAAATAATCTTAATATTCTGATTTTGAAGCTGTAAGTTTCCACCAGCCTTATGTGGAAAGTGAGTTGTGTTTTCCCCTCTCTTATTTTAGACCACAGATAAAGAAGTCCCTGGGTTAGTGCTAATGCAAGATTTGGCTTTCCTGAGCGGATTTCCACTGACATTCAAGGAAACAAATCAACTAAAAACAAAATTGCCAGAAAATCTTTCTTCTAAAATAAAACTGGTAAGAGCATAAGAAACAGAGCAATGAGTATAGCACAGTTCATGTAGTGCATGACTCTTCTCGTGTGGTCCATTTCCTTCTAGTGGAGCTGACAGTCATGAGCACAGAGGGTCTCCGTTCTGCCACAGTGTTGTTATGAAGACGGCTCTTTGTTTACAGAAGCTCCTTACTCTTTACTTTTTATTTGGCAAAAATTCAAGAGTCTTATTTGGTTTGTTGGTTTCCCAGATAGAAACATGATTCATTTGTTTAACAAATGAGCTCCTGGGGCGCCTGGGTGGCTCAGTGGGTCAGAGCCTCTGCCTTCGGCTAGGGTTGTGATCTCAGGGTCCTGGGATCGAGCCCTGCATTGCATCGGGCTCTGTGCTCGGCGGGGAGCCTGCTTCCCCTTCTCTCTCTGCCTGCTTCTGCCTACTTGTGATCTCTCTCTCTCTCTCTCTGTCAAGTAAATAAATAAAATCTTTAAAAAAAAACAAAGGAAAGGGGAACCCTCCTACACTGTTGGTGGGAATGCAAGCTGGTACAACCACTCTGGAAAACTGTATGAAGGTTCCTCAAAATATTGAAAATAGAGCTACCCTACGACCCAGCAATCGCACTACTGGGTATTTACCCTCAAGATACAAATGTAGTGATCCGAAGGGTCACATGCACCCGAATGTTTATAGCAGCAATGTCCACAATAGCCAAGCTATGGAAAGAACCTAGATGTCCATCAACAGATGAATGGATCAAGAAGATGTGGT
>CM052807.1:102939741-102984778 GCA_028533885.1 Nasua narica | reverse complement strand
CAGGTTCTCTGCTCAGCAGGGAGCCTGCTTCCCCCTCTCTCTCTGCCTGCCTCTCTGCCTACTTGTGATCTCTCTCCTCTCTGTAAAATAAATAAATAAAATCTTTAAAAAACAAAACAATCCAGGACAAACAAAAACTAAAGGAATTTGCAAACACCAAACCAGCCCTACAGGAAATATTGAAAGGGGTCCTCTAAGCAAAGAGAGAGCCTAAAAGGAACAGAGACCAGAAAAGAGGAGAGACAATATACAGTTAAAAAACAAAACAAGTGCATCTAAATAGTAAGTTACCAAAACAAAACAGTAAGGTACCTAGGAATAAACCTAACCAAAGAGGTGAAAGACCTGTGCACTCTGAATATTATAAAACACTGATGAAAGAAATTGAAAACAACACAAAGAAACAGAAAAACATTCCACGTTCACGGGTTGGAAGATCTGTGCCCGTCCCTCCAGCTCATGCTCTCTCTCAAATAAATAAAATCTTAAAAAAAAATACAAAAAACCTACAATGAGCTATCACCTTACACCCGTCAGAATGGCTAAAATCAACACAAGAAACAGCAGGTGTTGGCAATGATGTAGAAAAAGGGGAAACCTTGCACTGTTTGTGGGAATGCAAACTTGTGCAGACACTTTGGAAAACAGTATGGAGGTTCCTCGAAAAGTTAACACAGAACTACCTACTACCTACAATCCAGCAATTGCACTACTAGGTATGTACCTAAAGAATACAAAAATACTAATTCAAAGGGATGTGTGCACCCTCATGTTTATAGTAGCATTGTATACAATAGCCAAATTATGGAAACAGTCCAGCTGTCCATCAACTGATGAACAGATAAAGAATATGTGGTATATAGAGAATGGAATATTATTTAGCCATAAAAAGAATGAAATCTTGCTATGTGCAATGACATGGATGGAGCTAGGGAGCATTATGCTAAGCAAAATAAATCAGTCATAGAAAGACAAATACCATATGATTTCACTCATATGTGGGATTTAAGAAACAAAACAAATGAGCAAAGGGGGGAGGGAAGAGGGAAGCAAACCAAGAAACATACTCTTAACTATAGAGAACAAACTACTGTTTACCAGAGGGGAGGCAGGTGGGGGGACAGGTAAAACAGGTGATGAGGATTAAGGAGTGCACTTGCTGTGATGAGTACCTGATGTTGTATGGAAATGCTGAATCACTATACTGTATACCCGAAACTAACATTACACTGTATGTACACTAACGAACTGGAATTTAAATAAAAACTTTAAAAAGGTCAAGGTTTTTCTTTTTAAAGAGACACAAGATGATGCTAAAAATCACATTTTTAAAAAGGCAAAGGGGCACCTGGGTGGCTCGGTCGGTTAAGTGTCTGCCTCCAGCTCAGGTAATGATCCCAGAGTCCTGGGATTGAGTCCTGCACTGGGCTCACTGCTCAGTGGAGAGCCTGCTTCTCCCTTTCCCTCTGCCTCTCCATGCTCATTCATTCACCCTCTCTCTCTCTCAAATAAATAAATAAAATCTTTTTTAAAAAAATGCAAGGCTAGGAAATTCCTGACAAAATTAGCTCTGAGGGGGAAGCAGCCTATCAAATATTAAAATATGCTCATGGGGCACCTAGGTGGTGCAGTTGGTTAAGCTTCTGACTCGGTTTTTGCTCAGGTTGTGATCTCACCACGTGGGGATCCCCACTAAGCAGGAAGTCTGCTTGAGATTCCCTCTGTGTGTGTGTGCACTCTTGCTCTCTTTTTAAAATAAATAAGTAAATCTTTTATTTATACACACACACACACACTCATAAGTGTCTACAATTCAGTGTGGTACTGGTACATAAATGATAGATCAGTGGAATGTAACAAAATCCAGATGTTGACCCAACTCTTCATGGAAATCTAGTGTATAATAAAGGTAGTATTTTAAATGGGGGGAGCAAAGGTTGATGTTTTAGTAAATGTTGGGATAACTGGATACATATTTGGAAAAAGATGAAATTAGATCTGTTCCTCACATTATATACAATCTTGTCTGCTCTTCAGAGTTTACCTTCTAAAGGGGGTTGGGGGAGACAATAAAGTAAATAAATTACACTTATAATAAAAAATGTTAAGTGCTAGGAGAAAGGTACATGGGGAAGGGGAGTAGGGAAAGAGAAGTAAGGTGCAAAGTTTGCATTTACAGTATTTAAAAGTGGGGGCAGAAAAGGCCTCAAGGATATGAATACTAGCATCTGAACAAGCCATGTACATAGTCTTCATTCCAAACTAGGTTAGAGCAGAAAATTACAAGCCAATCTCAGTCATGAAAATGGACACAAAATGCTGTATAAACCAAACATAGCAATGTGCTTACAAAGTTAATATATCATGATCAACTTGGGTTTAGCACAGGAATGTAGGTTTAACATTAGAAAAACATATAAATCTTATTCACCAAATCAACAAAATAAAAAGAAAAGATCATTTCAATATAAAAGTAATTAAATGGGGCGCCTGGGTGGCTCAGTGGGTTAAAGCCTCTGCCTTCAGCTCAGGTCATGATCCCAGGGGCCTGAGATCAGGGCTCTCTGCTCAGCAGGGAGCCTGCTCCCCGTTGCCTCTCTGCCTACTTGTGATCTCTCTCCTCTCTGTCAAATAAATAAAAATAAAATCTTTAAAAAACAAATAAATAAATAAAGTAATTAAATAAAATGCAGCACTCATTATGATTTAAAACAGAATGACAAAACAAACATAGCAAACAAAAAACTTACTTAACTACAAATACCAGCTACATTTGCAAAAAGAGTAACTACCTACATACAGCATCATTGTTAGTAGAAACCTTAGAAACATGACTTTTAAAATAGGGAAGAATGTTCAGTATTGATGCTTTTACTCCTCTATACTAAACATTCTAATGAGTACAGTCAGAAAAGAAAGAAAAAGCCTAATTAGAAACAAAAATGTCATTATTCACAGATGATATGATTATACAATCTCAGTGTCTACAAATTATTATATCCAGCTGGATATAAGAGTAAGATCAGTATCAGAAATCAATTAGATTTTTATATACCAGCAATTAGAGTAAAATAACAACATAATTTATAAATAAATCTGATTAACAGTGCAAACCCTGTACACAGAAAAAAAGGACTAAATTTATTGATTGATATTAAAGAAATTCAAAATAAAAAGAAAATATGCTGTATTCAAGACTAAGACTTCATTTCCTAAAACTGAGCTCTAGATTCAGTGCAATTCCAATCAAAATCCAAGGTGTTTTTTTTTTTTTCATGGAACTTGGAAAACAGATTCTAAAATTTACATGAAAAGAAAAAGTATAAAAATATACAGAATATTCCTGAAGAAAATAAGGTATGAGACTTGCCCTACTAGATACCAAAGATAGGGCAACCGCTTCAGGTCCCCTCCCTCCTTGGGAGCTTTGTACTGTCACTTAGCTATTGCTCAATAAACCTTGCTTAGCTGCCCACCATAAAAAAAAAAAAAAAAAAAGATACCAAAGATATAATAAGGCTGGAATGATGAAAACTATAGTTTTGGCACAGAGACATGCAGACTGGCCAGTAGAATAGGTTAAAACATGTAGAAACATCAAACGAAGGAACATAGAGCTGTTAGAGGGAAAGCATGAACTATCTAATAAACTGTGTTCCATACAAGGCAAAAAAAGTAATTGGATCCTACCTTGACACCAGGCACAAAAATCAATTCTAGATGAAAAAAGACTTAAAAAATAAAAAAATAAAACTTTAAAATCTTTATATTTTTATGACTACAGGATATTTTTTTTGAAAATATACAAAAAAAGTCGTAAAGATTAATATCCAGCATACATAAAGCCTTATAAATCAATGAAAAAAACAAGTAGATATTTTGAGGAAAAGGAAATGCAAATAGCCAATAAGCATAACAAGAGTTTAATCTTCTGAGTGATTGGGGAAATATAAAGCAGACCCCCAAGTAGTATCATTTTATACCTGATAGAATGGCAAAATTAAGAAATCCGCCTATACCAAGTGGTGAATATATTAAACAATGGGAACTCACTCTGTTGGTGGGGACATAAGCTGGAAACCAATGACCTAGTAACTTCACACCTAGATTCTCTGCAAAAACTTCAGCATATATATGCATGAGATCAGAATTTCATAGTGGCATTGTCTATATAGGCTATGCTCTGAAAGTAACCCACACGTGCAAGGCCGGGAAAATCACTGAATAAATTGTGGAAGTGCGGAGCAATAAAATATTACACAGCAGTGAAAATGAAAGAACTATGGCTACACCTGATCATATAGGTTCTCTTAGTGACATAATGTGAAGTAAAAAGTGAAGTAAAAAGTGGAAGAATATTACAAAGAATATGGCACTTTTTTTTTTGGTACCACCCAAAGATAAAACCAAGCAAAGTTAAGGAGACTTATATGTGGTAACAAAACTTAGGAAACGGGAGGGATGACAATTTACACAGAATTCAGGATAATTAAGAAAATATCTCTGAACGGGTAATTGGGGGCGGGGATAGGATGGGATGGAAGGGCTTTCCTGAGGAAATGCCAAGGTTTCTGGTAAAATTCTACTTTACAAATTAGGTCATGAATTCATCATGTTTCGTAACTTTACATTCTGCAATTTTCAAGTACTATAAAAATCTAAAACAAGTTAAAAAAGAAAACAAGGCGCGCCTGGGGGGCTCAGTGGGTTAAAGCCTCTGCCTTCGGCTCAGGTCATGATATCAGGGTCCTGGGATCAAGTCCCGCCTCAGGCTCCCCGCAGCGGAGAGCCTGCTTTTCTCTTTTTCTTTCTCTCTCTCTCTCTCTGTTGGCCTGCCTCTCATTCTACTTGTGATACCTCTCTAAGAAAGAGAGAGAGAGAGAGAGAGAGAGAGAGAGAGAAAGAGAGAGAGAGAGAGAGAGAGAAAGAGAGAGAGAGAGAAAGAGAGAGAGAGAGAAAGAGAGAGAGAGAGAGAGAAAGGAAAGAAAGAGAAAGAGAAAGAGAGAGAGAGAGAGAGAGAGAAAGAAAGAAAGAAAGAAAGAAAGAAAGACAGACAGACCAGGCAGCAACATACCTTAAGACCACTAGTTTCCACAGGCCGGGACCGCAAGGTGCTCTGGGTCAGCAGCTCGCGGTCAGTTGCCCGTGGGGGCGGAGTCTGTGGTCTTCTTTACGCATGCGCGCAGCCACCAGCCAATCAGCAGCTCTTTTAGGCGAGGCGTCCCCGGCTTTTCTCCCGCGTGAATTCTGAGTTCCCTCAGAGGAGCGTCGCACTAGCGAAGCGGACACCTCAGGTGAGGAGCTGGGGCCGCGGAGGCTGGAGTGACAGGGACACCTGTCTGGAGACCTATACCTGTGGTCTTTGGCCATTGGGGTTTTTTTCATGCGTGAGAAGGGAAGGACTTTTTCTAGAGCGGGAGTTCAAGCCAGAAGTTTCTCTCGATCTGTGAGGTAAATCTTTAGGATTGGGGCCTCTGACAGGAAAATGAAGTCAGTGAACTTCATTGAGGGCAGGGCCTTGAGCAGGCGAGGGGCGAGTGGAAAGCTGCGGACTGAACTGGGGGTCTCACTGGTTGCGATGCCCTGGGCAAGTTTATATCCGGGGAGCAGGGGGGGACCTTCGTCCTTCTGCACGTCTCTCTCTCGTGCCCGCCCCATACCCGTCAGAAACTGGGTGAACTAAGGGCTTCTCTTCCTTTGTCCTCGATGTCTATGTTGTGAAAATCTTAAGCGGAATTGTTATTTCTCAAGGCACAGATTGCAGAACGTTTTTATTTTATGTTTATTTTGCTGTAAACTTATTTTGGGGCATACTCACAGGATCGAACCTGTCAACTACAATTTCACTTTGTGACAGAAATGCACAAACTAGAATCTAGCCCGAATATAGCTGGAATCTGACAGAGGCGGGACTAAAATTCAGATCGCATAGCCCTCAGATGCCAACTCTCCATCCCCTCCCACCTGAAATCAGGGTCGATGCAGTCATAATCTTCTTTGTTAATTTTGGGCCAACAAAATAAGTGAGGAGACTCCTAAAATGTTATTCTACTAAGATAATCATTATTTGATATAGCTAACTTTGAAATTTACCAGTTTACTTAAATGGTGTCTTTGGATTCAGAAGGTTTGAGAGATTCATTTTTTAAAAATCAGAAAACATCTCAATATGGTGCCCTCTGGAAGAAAACATACAGGGAAATCTGGGAAGACATCAATGGAGGATCAGGTTGTAAGAGCCTATGACTTTGAGAAAGAAGATAAAAAAGATCTGAGTGGTTCAGAGGAGGATGTTACTGAAGGTACAGTATATCTAATGTTGTTGGGCAGTGACCTTGTCCTGTAGTTCATTCCTTTGGGATGCACTACATTTTAGACTATAATAAAACTTTATTTGTAAGGCATTTTCATGTACTTCATGTTTCTCATTTGGAGTTTGAAAAATTTACACAGCATCTCTTACCTTTACAGTCATTATTCTCCAGATGTCTGCTTTGTAAATAAATAAATAAATTTTATATGGCATAAATATCTGTATTATATAAAAATAAATAAGAACCTGGCTTACTATGACATTAACACAGGAAGGATTGCAAAATTGTTCCTATAAAATAGTCCTGAATCCTGATTTAATTCTATCTAAACTGCAGAGCAAGTACTGTATTTATATGTCTGCTTTAAAAAGTTATGTTGGCAAAAAGCCTAAAAGCATCAAAATTAAGATAATACATCATTAAGAATTACCAAAATGGAATATACTTAGTTTCAAAAATATTTTTCTTTCTTATTGTCAATGCAGGGAAGACTCCAGTAATTGATAAGCATGGGAAGAAAAGGACTTCTGCAGCAGTATTTGAAGATGTGGGGTGATGTGCTCAAAATAATTTTTGCCTGTTACATAAACTACTTTAAGAAAAAGCTACTTTGGTTGTCCAATGAGTATTGTATGTAAAGTACATTGTGTGATATTTCAATTCTTAATTTAAAAATTTTTAATGTCATTTCACAGGGGTGAAGTACAAAATATGCTGGAAAGATTTGGAGGTATGTTTTAGGAGATATTTTTCTTTTAAGATAATTATTTTAAGCCATATAACATAAACCTATGTAATAGGAAATGTTAATCAGTGGACTATAAGACTGTTATCTAATGCTTGTCTTCATATATAAGATTTTGCGTAAGTATGTGTGATCAACTATATAGATTTCCATACTTAATCTTCTCCAGTTGTCAATGTGAAGAGTAAGAATGATATTAACAATGGTGGGGGTAAGAATGGTGTTTTTATTTTATATATGTGTGAATTTAATGGACTGCAATTTTAGAACAAAAGTGGAAGGGGAAAGTCTCTACCCCTGTTTCTATGAACTTTCACAAATTTACAAAGCAAGTGTTAAAAACACATATCTGTATATATGTCAATTTTTCATTTTCTCAATTCAGTTATTTTGTATGAGATTCCTGTGTTCTTTTTTTAGAGGCAGTATAAATTGAACCCTTTAAAATACCTCTTTATTGTTATTTTTTACTTTATTAAACTATGTTGTTTAGAAAGGTAACCCTGCTAGCAAGTGAGAAATACATAATCAGATAAAAAGTTTATAAACCTTAAATGGTATATTTAACATTAGTTACGTTAACTGTGTTAGGGGATAGTGTTTTTTTTTTAAAAAAGATTTTATTTATTTATTTGAGAGAGATCACACATGAGCTAGGGGAGGGGCCACAAGGAGAGGAGAGAAGCAGACTCCCTGCCAAGCAGGGAGCCCAACACAATGTGGGCTAGATCCCAGGTCCTGGAGATTTTGACCTGAGCCAAAAGGGGACATTTAACCAACTGAGCATTCAGGTGCCTCAGGAATTAGTATTCTTAAAAAACTGTCAATATTTGGTTTCTCTATATGGATTATGTATTCAGTCAAGTCTTTTTTAAAGCTTTGCTCTATTTGGTGGTAGAAAATGTTTGTTTTATAATCTGTCTTCTAAATTTATCATAGGTGCATATTGGAAAGACAAAGTAATTTAGTAATACAGATCCATCATGATTACTGAAAAATAGTTATTGATGGTAGATTCATATGCATGTATTTAGCAAAGCATTTTTTGAGGTATTAAAAATTTTACGAAATATAGTACTTATGGGTAAAAATGTCCTATAAAAATCTCCAGAAATCATTGTTATAAACCTGAAACTAGTGTATAACATTGTGTGTCAACTATACTTCAGTAAGAAAAAAATTTTCTTTTAGTAAGTCCAGGAAATAAAAAAGTTTCCATGAAATATTTAAAAGGGTTCTTGAGTGAATTTATCAAGATACTTACTTAAATTAAAATTTTGTATGCTTCCCTGGGGCAAATAATACATTATACGTTAATAAAAAATTAAAAAAAAATAAAATAAAGATTTTCGTATGCTTGGTTTTTATAATTTTTTATAATTTTTTGTAAAAAATTTTTTATAAAAAATTTATAATTTTTTGGTAAATATATTTAAAAGTATCACAGACTATTTTTTAAAAATAATTTTCTTAACTTTTTATCTTTTTTGGATTCTTTTTAGATTTTTTTATTTGTTTATTTGTGTGTGAGAGAGAACACAGGGGAAAGGGACGATGGCAGAGAGAGAAGCAGACTCCCCACTGAGCAGGGAGCTGTGATGCAGGACTCTATCCCAGGACCCTGTGATCATGACCTGAGCCCAAGGCAGACACTTACTTGACTGAGCCACCACCCCTTTTTGGATTCTTTTTAAAAATAATTTTGTGTGTTTCACATGATGAGTTCTAGCAATAACTCATCTAAATGAGTTCTTTCAGTTGGAGAATATTTTACAAATTCAGAAAAATTTAGCCGTTATTAGTGTTTTCTCATGAGAAGTTAAAGTTCTGTCTTTGAGACTCCCCTTTCTTTTTTCATGTTTAGCTTTTTTCAATCATCTCTAAATTAAAAAATTAACTCTAGAAAAATCAAAATAGGGATACTAATAGCTGAAAGTTTTCTTAGAAAACAAAGCAAATAATCTTGGTTTTTTAATATTATACCTATTTTAAGATTTGATTTAATTTTTTAAAAGATTTTATTTATTTATTTATTTATTTATTTATTTATTTATTTATTTGTCAGAGAAAGAGAGAGATTGAGAGAGAGAGAGAGCACAAGCAGGGGGAGCAGCAGGCAGAGGGAGAAGCAGACTCCCTGATGAGCAAGGAGCCCTAATGCAGGACTCAATCCCAGGATCATGACCTGAGCTGAAGGCAGAGGTTTAACCTATTGAGCCACCCAGGCGTCCCTAAGATTTATTTTTAAATGTCTTTCCAAAACTGTTGAACCACCTATATCCCTATTTAATTTAAATATGTGGAAACAGAATAATTTTCAACATTGTTTTAATAAATGTTTGTTTTCAATAAAGCTGACATTAACAAGGCTCTTCTTGCCAAGAGAAAAAGACTAGAATTGTATACCAAGGCTTCTCTCAAAACTAGTAACCAGAAAATTGAACATGTTTGGAAAACCCAACAAGAGCAAAGGTAAGGTTGGTTTTTACACAGCCATGACATTTGTATCATTTCTTAGTATTCATTACTGCAAATTATAAAAAATACTGTCATCTTCTATTTATCAGGGTCTCTAGTAAAATATATATTTAGCTTGATTTTTCCTTAAATCCTTTAGTTCTATAACCTTACTTTTCATAGACTTGAGATATATTTCTTAGAAATCAATGCAGATTAGCTTTTTCTCCATTTAAATAACAACAGAGTTTTTTACTCTAAAGGTTATTCATATTCATTCTAGAAATACACCAACTGAATAAAAATTGTCATATAAATTATTAGCCTTATGAGAGTTACCTGTTTAACAATGTAGAAAAAGATCAGTTTTACTGTAAATATTACATCTGTGTGTTTTAGCTGAATTGACTTAATTGTTCTTTTTTACAAAATCATTATTGTACCAAAATGGGGAAAAAAATTAAGTGGAATATTTCTATTTGGAAATCTTACATGATAAACATAATAACTTCACTGAATCTATTTATCATATCAACCTATATTTGGTTGGAGAAAATAAAAAACTTCTTGAAGATGAAATGGACCTTTCTGGAAAAATTATGCATATAATAAAACTTCCATAGTTTTTAAGAACTGAATCATATGAGAGGGCTTTTCTGTTAGCTGGTTAGGAAAAAAAATACTTCCAAAATCAACATAAATCATAATTTTACTTTTTGGCTTCACATTTGAAAATTAAGATTCCATTATTTCCTTCTCTAGTATTTATAAAATATGTCAAATTTTGTTTTGAATGTTTTGGTATAAAATATGAAAATATTCATTGTTATGTTTTACAGGCAGAAGCTTAACCAAGAATATTCTCAGCAGTTTCTAACTTTGTTTCAGCAGTGGGATATAGATGTGCAGAAAGCTGAGGAACAAGAAGAAAAACTAGCTGTTAGTATCATGCTTGATTTTATAATCAATTACAACCAAGTGTCAAATAGGAATGGAGAGCCTAGCTATGTGGTAGATCTATGACGCTCAGTTTGATTCCATTTCTCATGCTATGTGTTTTGGTCCAGGTGGATGGTAAACCAGACAATTACAGGCACATACCATACTAAAAGCTGTTGGCCTTTGCTTCCTATATTGGTTGTGATTCTTGCAGTTCCAAGTGACAGAAATTGTTAAAGTATGAAAGAAGGATTATTAGTTTATATAAAAGAAGTCCAGGGGTAGTTTAGCTTCAGGCATAGCTGGATAGGTATAAGGAACGACTGCTTATATAATAGTGTCATTTGGGCTCTGTCTCCCCTTCTTAATAGGCTCTTTCAATATGGTAAGCAATATAGCTTCTTGCAATTTAAACTTGCTACAAGCTTAGTAACCCCAGTGGACTGGGTTTTTGTCAATAATTGGCAGAAAGAAAAGTCCTGTGGAGGAATATCACTGATATAGTTTGGATCATTTGCCCATTCCTAACCAGTCTTTATGGTCAAACCATGGTTTACTCTTACTGGCCAGACTTGTGTTACATGCCCATCTCTATGGGAGGTAGAAGTGAGCCCCACCCATATATATGTAACTACATTAACTATCCTTTTATTTCATTCTTTCATTTATAAAATTATCACACATTTCTTGTTTAAGAGCTCAGGTACTATTCATATTAAATGATTTTAGGGGTTGGTTGGTCAGCTCAGTTTTGGAAGTGTTAATATGAAACATTCAAGGGGATGTGTTGAGTCGGCCATTGGTATAGGAGTCTGGAGTTCTGGAAAGAGATATGAACTGAACATACAAAGTTGGAAATTCTCAACATAAAGACAGCATTTATGAGATTGGATGAGATCACCAAGGGAGTGACTGTAAATATAAAACGGGAGTCTAAGGACTGAGCTCTGGAATAAATACTTCAATGTTTAGTTGAAGATGAGAGAGAACCAGTCTCTTTAAATCTTTTTTTTTTTTTTTTAGGATTTTATTTATTTGACAGAAACACAGCAAGAGGGAACACAAGCAGAGGGAATGGGAGAGGGAGGAACAGGCTTCCCACTGAGCAGGGAGCCCAATGCAGGACTCGATCCCAGGACCCTGGGATCATGACCTGAGCCCAAAGCAGACACTTAACGACTGAGCCACCCAGGCACCCCAAGAACCAGTCTCTTTTAGACTGAGAATGAGTAGCCTATGATAGGTGGGGGAAAAAATGATACCAGGTGAAGGTAAAGACTTTTAAGAGGGAGAGAGGATTAGCTTTGTCATATGCTCCTTATGGTTGAAATAGGGGGGATTTGGCAATGTGAAGGTTGTTGGTGTTCTTGAGCAGAGTGATTTTGGTAGAAAAGGGAGTGCAAAAACTTGATTGGAATGAATGTAAGAGAGAATAGGAAAGAAAGAAATAGGGTTGTTGGCCTGAGTAGAAAAGGAATAGTGTGTGGTTTTTGTTTAAGAATGGAGAAAGAGGGGTGCCTGGGTGGCTCATTGGGTTAAAGCCTCTGCCTTCAGCTCAGGTCATGACCTCAGGGTCCTGGGATCGAGCCCCACATCGGGCTCTCTGATCAGCAGGGAGCCTGCTTCCCCCTCTCTCTCTGCCTGCCTCTGCCTACTTGTGATCTCTCCTGTCAAATAAATAAAAATAAAAAAAGAATGGAGAAAGAGCAACATGTTTGTGTGTGACAAGAATAATCTTGAGGGAAAAATAAGTAATGGAAAGAGGAGGACAGTTGTTGAATTCTTAAGAATGGTTGGAACATATGAAGAAATTGATGGTAGCAGAGAACAAGGATAGTTCATCCTTAAAAACAGGGAAGAAGGCAGATGTGAGCACAGATGTAGGTGCATAGGTAGAAATAGTGATGGATACTCAAAGTTCTCTTTGGATTACTAGTGTTTCTTTAGTGAAATAATGAAGGTCCTTGGATGATAGAAAACATGTTGCCTTTTGAGGTCAAATGAGAAGGTATAAAATACTTTTCTGAGTGGATCAGAGAATTGAGTAGGGAAATACAATTTCCAGGCAGCATTAAGGATCAAATTTAGGCTTGTGATCACAGTGATCATAATTTAAAGTAAGGCATGTCAGCATAATTGTGGGGTTTTCTCAAGTCATGACCAGCTGCAGGGATATAGACAGAGTAGCTGGAGCATTGAATTTTTCAGGATTGGGGTTTAGCCAAACAAGTGTGACAGAGTAAGAATTGGGCAGGATATATATGGAAGGAGTAATTATGTTTGACCATAGAATTTAAGCTGGGAAGGAAGAAAGTGAGGACATAGAAATAGGGATAGGGGACAGTGAAAACTAGGTATAGGATGAGTGGATTTTAGGTATTGATAGAAATTATTGAGTTGTAGTACTAAGAATGAGCTAGAATGGTAGACAAGTAGTGGTTGAATAGTGGGCTATATGGAGAAACAGTATGACTAATGAATATGAATGATTAGATCTAGATTCTGGAAACATACTCTGGAATCATCCTGGTATGACCAAACACTGGCTGTGAAACTGGGAAAATTATCTTTATGCCTCACTTTCCTTATCTATGAAAGGGGAGTAATAATACCGGGAGTAATAATACCTATCTCATAGAGTTGTTTTGAGGATGAAATGAGTTCATACATAATGTTTATTTAAAAAGAGTTTAGAGGGCGCCTGGGTGGCTCAGTGGGTTAAAGCCTCTGCCTTTGGCTCAGGTCATGATCTCAGGGTCCTGGGATCGAGCCCCGCATCGGGCTCTCTGCTCAGCAGGGAGCCTGCTTTCTCCTCCCTCTCCGCCTGCTTCTCTGCCTGCTTGTGATTTCTCTCTCTCTCTCTGTCAAATAAATAAATAAAATCTTTAAAAAAATAAAAAATAAATAAAAAGTTTAGAGTGGTATCTAACAGAGTTAATACATTTTCTACTGTTTGTACTATGTAGAAGTTGTAGTTACTGGCAATGACTAAATCTAGGATATGAGCATGTATGTGAATGGCTGAAGTAGAGTGGGGGACAAAAACCATTGGTGGAAAGTAGGCCAAGGAACTGAAACATCAGCATTATTAGAAGGTTGATATGTGTTGATATGGAAAGAACCAAGAATTAAAATATAAATTTTGAGTATTGTTGGGTTGCCTGGGTGGTTTGGTCGGGTAAGCATCCGACTTTTTTTTTTTTTTTTGGTAAGATTTTATTTATTTATTTGTCAGAGAGTGAGCAAGAAAGCACAAGCAGGGGGAGATTCAGACAGAGGGAGAAGCAGACTCCCTGCTGAGCAAGGAGCCAGATGTGGGACTCCCTCCAAGGACCCTGGGATCATGACCTGAGCTGAAGGCAGACCCTTAACTGACTGAGCCACTCAGGTGTCCCTAAGCATCTGACTCTTGATTTCAAGGTTGAGTTCACATGGAGCCTACATTAAAAAACAAAAACAAAACAACCTATTTTGAGTATTGTGAAGTGTTCCTACTCAATGACTGGTAGGATTATTATTGTTGTATATTAGTGGTGAACTTGGTCATAATAGTTAAAACCGTTGATTTAAAAACCGTTCCTTTTGGGGCGCGTGCCTGGGTGGATCAGTGGGTTAAAGCCTCTACCTTCGGCTCAGGTCATGATCTCAGGGTCCTGAGATGGAGCCCCCATCGGGCTCTCTGCTCAGGGGGATCCTGCTTCCTCCTCTCTCTCTGCCTGCCTCTCTACCTACTTGTGATCTCTCTTTCTGTCAAATAAATACAATCTTTAAAAAAAAAATAAAAACCATTCCTCTTAAGTTTAATGTAGAATTATTTTTCGCTAAATTTTAAATTTTACGCAAATTGTTGTAATTTTTTTTTTATATTTGTAGAACATGTTTCGACAGCAACAAAAGGTTTTTCAACAGTCAAGAATTGTTCAGAGCCAGAGACTGAAAACAATTAGACAGTTATATGAGCAGTTCATAAAGGTCTGTTGTATTTGGTTATGTAATATGTTCTTAAATAACATTATATTTGGAAGTAGAACATAATTTTTTCCTCTTAAGGGGAAAAACATTTTGTTTATACATTTTAAATTCTTAACTACTTTCCATTTTAAGTGTTAAATATATTTTTATTTTATGATTCTAGTGTTTTTGTGGGGATTCTTCAAAACAGGAAATGGTAAATTGGGAATTTTACCTTAGTATACATAATGTGCATAAAATTCATACTTTAATAGTTCTGTCTTAACTGAAAATAGAAAGTATTTAGGTCATTTCTAGGTAGTCTTTACTTGTCTTTGTATCTCCAATGTTTGCTAAATAGAAAGTACTCAATTGAAAATAATGGGTTAATGAGCTGCTAAGTCAAAATACACTACTCTTATACCTCCTGTAATAATATTTGACCCATGTCTGATGTTTTTATTCCTTTAATGGGTTATTTTGGTTTCCAGTATTACTTAGGATATTTTCATTTAGAATAAATAATGCACATTATTTGAATACTAAAAAGTTCATACTTTTGAAAATTCTGCAAGTTTAGAATCTGAGATGAAAAGTGGTAGTTTTTAACTGAACTAGCCTTTTGTGTTTTAGAGTATGGAGGACTTGGAGAAGAATCATGATAGTCTACTTACTGGTGCACAAAATGAACTTAGAAAAGAAATGGCTATGTTGCAAAAAAAAATTATGATGGAAACTGTAAGTCATTACATTTTAAATTGAAAAAAAAGTAAGGAGTAATGCAAGCATTGAAATATTTTATTTGCTGAAATATGTATAACACTTATCTAAAAATTAAACAAATGTTTAATATTTCCTTTCATGTAACAGCAGCAGCAAGAGATGGCAAGTGTTCGAAAGTCTCTTCAATCCATGTTATTCTGATGACTCTTTGAAGGAAGAACTTGAACCTAAGTAATATGACACAATTACAACATTAGCTAAGAGGCATGTAATTCTTTTAGAGTGGTTTAAAAATTCTAGTTTAAAGTAATACATAGTGTTAATTGTTACCATAAATGCAAGACCCTTCCTTCTGTTAACCTTCAGATAAAGCTGAAGTTATGTGAGTAGTAGCAATTCCTAAATTATATATACCAAGCTTCCAGATATTTAATAGTAATAGTGAATTTTTCTGTTAACACTTGTTAATTAACTTTTAGCAATAAAGATGATTTAATTTCAGCTTTTGGCTTCTGTGTATTTGTATTCGTCCCAAAAGTTAGAAAGCACACAAGTGTAAAAGGTTACATTGTTCTTCTTTAAGGAAAAACATACAAAATTTATGTCCTATGTACATTCCACTGTATATACTGAAGTTACACAGCCAATTCCAACAAAAATAAGATATCAAAAGAAAATCTATTCTACTGACTTGAAAGTAACCCAACTTTGTGTTCTGAAATAAATTAAACTGCTAAAAACCATTAAGAAAACCAAACAAGATATATAACTATCAGTTTTTAGACATGGATTTGTGAATATGTCATTTTCACAAACACATCAAAATGCCATTTAATTGGGCTTGGTCCACAATTAAATGACACATGACCTTAGTAATGGTTAAGAGCATATCATTAACATACATAATTACTTATGGTTTAAATAACTCATATCTGTCTTTAAATTACCTAGAAAATATTTTTTCAGTTTTAATATTCAGTAAATATGGGGCACCTGGGTGGCTTAGTGGGTCGAGGCCTCTGCCTTCGGCTCAGGTCATGATCTCAGGGTCCTAGGATTGAGCCCCGCATTGGGCTCTCTGCTCAGCGAGGAGCCTGCTTCCCCCCCCCCCACCTCTGCCTACCTCTCTGCCTACTTGTGATCTCTCTCTGTCAAAGAAATAAAATCTTTAAAAAAATAGTAAATATATGTTTGACTACATTCCTTTCCGAACTTCAACAGTTGACTTCATACCTTGTCACTAAAAATTTGCATTTTTTTAAACAGAATAACATATGAAACACTGGGATTTAATAAATGTTAAATTGTTTTAGCAGTTGAAATATGTCAGCTAAACTAACTATTTTTGGCTGAAATTGCTTTCATTAAATCATTCAAAACGAAAAATATCCCCAATAGGAGGAGAGGATTGATTTTTCTCCTATTTTTTCATGTTTTAAATTTTAATTTTTGCCCTATGACCCACCTTTACCTTAGTTTTAAGGTGTTCCAAGTTTTAAAAAGCAAGTCCATACTGATTCTCTTTTTTTTAAACTATGATAACTTATGTAGGAATAAATTAATGATTATCTAACATTAAGGAGCCAGTTTCTAAATTTTGTAAAGGACTTCTTTTTTTTTTTAAGATTTTATTTATTTATTTATTTCAGAGAGAGAGAGAGAGAGAGAACGAGAGAGGAGGTCAGAGGGAGAAGCAGACTTCCCGCAGAGCTGGGAGCCCGATATGGGACCCGATCCCGGGACTCCGGGATCATGACCTGAGCCGAAGGCAGTCGCCCAACCAACTGAGCCACCCAGGCGCCCTGTAAAGGACTTCTTTTAAGCCAAAGTTTATGTTGGAATATAAATCTTTAAGTACCATTCAGACACCTAAAAAAGTCCTATTTGAGTGTGAGTAAAAGTTAGAAGCAAAATAGGCACTCCGGAGTGGTTTCTGTGTACTTAATTCACATATTTTTTCTTTCAAGGAATATCAACTTCCACTATTTTTTTAATATGCCTTTTCATTGCTTAAGATATAGTTAGTATGTGTTCATTACTCTTTTTTTTTTGGATTATTTCATCATATGGCTTATGGTCTACAGAACTGCTGGACAAAATTAAAAATAAGGTAAGATGGGGAGTCTGAGTCACGAAGATCCTTATAGTTCTAATATTCATAATAAGCAACATAAAAACTTTTAAGTGAGAATGGAAAGATAAGATCAGTACATAATATATTTGGTGATGGGATGACTGATAATTATATTATCCCCCTTTCCTCATGAGTCATCTATTTGAGGTAACTTTGGCTGATATTCTAAAGGGAAGATATTTTTGCCATGTTGTCAGAAATTACTAATTTTGGGACGCCTGGGTGGCTCATTTGGTTAAGCAGCTGCCTTCGGCACACTCAGCGTCCTGGGAACGAGTCCCGCATAGGGCTCCTTGCTCGGCAGGGAGCCTGCTCCTCTCTCTGCCTCTACCTGTCTCTCTGCCTGCTTGTGTTCTCTCTCTCTGTTAAATAAATAAATAAATAAATCTTAAAAAAAATTACTAATTTTCTTTTTTTTTCCTTTTAGAGAGTTATTAGAGAGAGTGAGAGCACGAGGTGGTGGGGGTGGAGGGAGAATGAGTATAGGGAGAGGGAGAAGCAGGCTTTCCGCTAAACAGGGAGCCTGGCAACTAGGGACTGATCCTAGGACTCTGGGATCATGACCTGAGCAGAAGGCAGAGGCTTAACTGAGCCACCCAGGTGCTCCATAAATTACTAATTTTCTTACATCAACCTTGCTTTAGCTACTTTTTTATGTTTCATAAAAGAGGATCTTTAATGTCCACTTTTTTTATGACAATGAAATTTTTAACTTAGAATATCAAGGAATGATGTATAAAGATTCATTTGTTTTTCTGAACTGGTAAGACAAATTCCTCTTACTAAACATAAATTAGAAAATCTGGTAACCCCTTTAAATTCTAGTTGCAAGCAAGTATTTCCTTTTATATGATAGTAATTAATATAACTTGAAAAATTGCTAATTAAAAAATACCATTTCTTATAAACATCATTTGTTTCAGTAATTACAGTATTACAATCCATGCACTTATGCAGTATTATGAACTCATTTGTCAATTTTTTGCAATTGAAGTAAGCATCACCCTTTAAGATGGCTAAAATCCTTTAAGCCCTGAATTTTTATGTAATCCTTTAGCAATGAAAACCCCGATACCTGATAAAGACTTTTGAGACAGAGACTTTAGAACTACAGTGGTTTACTTTCTTGTCCTCAGAAAATTGAAATTCCTTTCTTTGATTTTGTTTCTAACTAATTTATAGATTGTAATACTCTGATAATACCTGATAATACCTGTGATCAAAATGTTGATATGCAATGAGGGCTTCACAACTGAAATAAACATAACAGAATCTATAGGACTTAGTGTTTTATATTCAAATATAACCTTATTTATTGTATACTAGCCTCCTGCAAAGAGGAATTTCCTTCACTCATAGGTTCCCCTAACTGCTTCTCCTCTTTTCCTTGGGCTATTAGTCAATATGCTTGTGAACCTGTTCAGGTGCTTCATGATATGAAGTCTTGAAGATATTTAGATGAAGGTGTCTTGAAATTTGCAGGCACAAAGCACTAAAATACATCATCATATCAAATGAAGAAATGACCTTTGGAAGCAAAAGAAAAAAAATGAAATTTATTATGGTCTATTTTTTCTGAAGCAGCAGATATTTTTCTGTCCCCCCTTCCCACCTCCTTAGATCTCAAACCTTAATCTAAAATTCCTCAATGAAAATACTACATTTTAGAGTACTTTCATATATTTCATATTTGGATCTCAGTATAATTCTCTGGAACATGCAATGTATTTCAGTTATAAGAACTAAGGCTCAGAGTGGTAAAACTCCTAGACAAAAATACAAAAGTTAGAAGGTAACAAAATTGGTCTTCTGATTCCACACCCTTTAAATTTTCTGCTGTGCAACAAAGCCATAAATTTTCTATTAGAAGAGCTACCAGTCACTATTAATAAAATCATTCCACCATATGCATTTTTTTTCCTTTGAGATAGTTGTAAGAAAGTAAAGGCCTAGAAAAGACTCTCCAGTTGAAGGGAAGCATATACAAAATTAAGGAGAAAAGCACACTCTAAAAAGTTTACCAAAGACCAGCAGCAAATGCTTCCTTTCAGAGAGGGAGGCTCACAGCTCTGCCAGTGGAGAGGGAATTCTCACCCATGAGGGGAAAATCTCCCACATTATTTACTTGAAAAGCTCTATCTGATCCTTTTCTCTCTGAAATAAGAAGCTTTTGTGTAAGGATGCTAAAGGGCACATATGTTTTGTTTGGTCCACATAAGTGTTTTCTGTTGTTGTTTTAAATTGTGGTCCACATAGTATTTTAGAGACAAATTCAATTTGCCTTCCTCACCATAATCTCTACCACTGGCATAAACCAGGCCAACTCACTCACTACAAAATAGGTGCTTGAGTTTTCAACACCTGGTGTTTTAATTATGTTAAGCATAATTAAATTGGTAATATATATGCAAGCTTCGTAAAATAAACCCTACATTGAATTTTCGGATATTTTGAATAATCACCCCCTATTTCTTAAATTTAGAGTGTTTTGGAGCCCTAAAAATATGTATACTGGATAACAAATTAAAGGAAATTATTAATTTTCAAACACTTTTTAGACTATTTCCTGGAAAACTTCCAAGGATTAAGATTTATTTCTCACCACCATTTGAAGGATGAAAGACTTTTGGATAGGCCATGAATGGATATTAAGCTACTGACTCCAGAAAAAGAAAAATCCTATAGAACCTAGTATAAAGAATCATCAGATGTACTCCTGTGGTTTGTGCACAGAACAGATATATTTTAATGCCCAAGTCTAACAAATAGGGTGCATTATTCAAATTATCAAGAGATTCACTGAAGGATTTCTTTTAGCACACTTTAATATGTATTTACATACCACTAACAATTAGGTGAAAGTCACTGAGGTCCAAAGGTAGGGGAAAACAGCCAAAGTTGTTCAGAAACACCATTAATTGAAGACCATAAAGATCATGTCTCAATTAAAAAAACTGAATAAAGTTCCTTTTATCCATGTCTGTGATTAAGATGTTACCAACTGATTTTCTCTTCCTCACACGGCTAGAGCTCTCTTAAGCACATAATTTTGTGTTTTATAATCATTTTGAGTAAAAACTAATATATATATTATCTATACTACTTTTTTTTTAAGATTTTATTTATTTATTTGAGAGACAGAGAAAGTAAGAGAGAGCATGAGAGAAGGTTAGAGGAAGAAGCAGACTCCCCATGGAGCCGGGAGCCCGATGCGGGACTCAATCCTGAAACTCAAGGATCATGACCTGAGCCAAAGGCAGTTGCTCAACCAGCTGAGCCACCCAGGCGCCCTCTATACCACTTTCTTAAGTAGGACATAGTCAATGAGAATTTAACCTTTGCTTGATGAGTCATCATTATTGATGTAAGTTATGCACTGTCCTCAAGAGCCAAACAGATCTATCAGGTTGCTTACTTCTAGCACGAAATGGTCCCAGAATCCTGTAATTGGTAGTACTGTTTTTTCTGTTTCATTTTTTCAATATTAGCTGGCAGTTCTTGATGCAATAAGGGCCCACATATTCTAACACCAATTCCATCTAATTTACCTGTTACCTGCTATAAGCTCGGAATAATTCTAACAAGCTTGATTAAGTAGAAGTCAGACACCTAAATAAGTATTTGCAGTTCTCTGGGCAGAGTAAAGTGATTTCTGACATCTTTGTATTGTTTTTTGGTGGGGGAGAAAGATTTATTTTTAAGGTACTCAATTGGGTTTTTAAGGATTTAAGTTGTTGAAAGCCTGATCTCCAGATAATCTGAGCCATTTCTAAACACACACACATACACACACACACACACACACAACACAACAGAATTCACAGTTTAAAAGGAGTTAATTTTAAATATTCAGAAACATTTACAGTATAGACTAGATAGTAAGACTATCTGCTATCTCACTGAAATCACTCTTAAGTATAGGGTTATCTGACATCTATTAAAAGTAAATAAAAATCTTAGCAGAAAAGAACTTACCATTGCTATCCAAAGAACAACATATTCGTCTACAAAATTATTAAAGTACTGGTCTAAAAATAAAAGACCTGGGCCAAAAAAGACAGTGTCTTGAAGATACAGTTCACTTTTGGTCATGTGAGCTATCTATAAAAAAGTAAACAAAATAATTTCACTATTAAAGTTTTAAATATTTTGGCTTTTGTTTTTCAGGAAAGAATTACAACTTCAATTCACTATTAAGACAAAGACAGAGACCATTTTTCTCACATTTAATATGAAAATACTAATTCTAAAATTTCTCAAATTCATGACTGGGTAGCTCATTAAAGTTACCGATATTTGAATTCCTTGATATCATAAAGTTATAATTGATAATATAGCTAAACAGATAATTAAAAGAACTTAGCATACAGAAAAGAAACTACCTCCCTGAACATAACATTAACCCATTCAGTTTTACTTGGAGCACAAATAGCTAACTATTTATTATAATAACAATGCCATTTAAAACCCACCCATTGTATGAAATAGTTTCCAGCCTTATATTTGAGGAGCAAGTACATTATTTATACCATGAAATATAAATAAAAGCATTTCTTACCACCAATTTTTGTGAAATTTTAGCAAAGACACATCCAAACATAAGGGTATAAAGACAAGGATGCTTTTCAAACACATTAGTTGCTGACTTTTTATAGATCATTATTGCCAATATAATAATTATTCCTATGTGGAGTCCAGGTGACAAGACACTAGTGCCCTAAGGGATAAATCAGAAAATCACATCATATTTGAACATTCCATTTATCACAGCGTAAACATTTTCTGAACATCTATTTTGTGCTAGGAACTAGACACCTAAAGAAGGATATAATGGAGTATATGGACTAAAGGAATATGTAGACCTTAACTGTGGCTTCAAACTTCCACAATACCCTAGGGTTACACAGAGGTAATACAGTGTCACAGATGTGTGATTTCAATTTTATATATACACATATTTTAAACTACCACTAAAAAATATGATTTATTCTATACCAAATTTCACTATGCTGAAGGCCATCAACATTTGCTTGCCAAATTAACATATTTTTGTGCAGGTATTGAAATAAAGCTTTAACCTGCCAATTTTTTTACTTATTTTTTAAAATTTTATTTTTAACTAATCTCTACACCCAAAGTAGGGCTTGAACTTATAACCCCAAGATCAAGAGTTACATGCTCTATCAAATAAGCCAGCCAGGCACCCCAACTTGCCAATTTTATAAAATATCTTAACATTATACTGATAGGAAAAGTTTAATTCTGCCCTGGTCTTTCTATATACCAACACCTCTTATCCTTACCTTTTTTGTGACTACAAATGCTCTCTTGTGTAACACTGTAAATCCAACCCATTAATTTTTATCTATGTGAATCAGGATTCTCTCGGTACTGCTTATACCAAACAAAATACTGAAATAAATTTGGTATTAAGGTTTACTAAATCTATAACTACCAATTTAAATATATTCATTAAACAGCATTACTTTATATTAGAATTTACTATAAAATTATAGTGATATATAAATACTATTATACCAACTATGCATAATAAAATATGTATACTTCACATATAGTAATATATGTATATAATATATATAATAAAATATACGTATTATGTATATAATAAATATGTATCTGTTAATAAGTTATAAAAATTTAGAATAATAGTGCTTTTATCTGTATTATGGTTTTATAGATCTTATTCAAGAAAATCTGCTGCTGGGGATCCTGGGTGGCTAGTCGGTTAAGCGTCTGCCTTTGGCTCAGGTCATGGTCCCAAGGTCATGGTCCCAAGGTCCTGGAATCGAGCCCTGCATAGAACTTGCTGCTCAGCAAGGAGTCTGCTTCTCCCTCTTCCCCTCTCCCCTGCTCATGTTCTCTCGTGCTTGCTCTTTCTCTCTCAAGTAAATAATATCTTAAAAAAAATCTGCTGCTAAAAACATTGGAAAATCACCAGTTTAAGAGTTAGAAATTGACCACTTCTTAGCCATAGTGTTTGATTTTTTTGTCTTCCTTCAAACATTTATCAATTACTTCTTAATACAATATTCTCTAAAGTGGACACTAATCCTCACTAAATCTTATTTTCTTTAGTAAATTTCACGTTGCAGATAGTATTCTAGTTTATCATCCATGGTCAAGCAACAAGTATTCCTAGGTGCCTCATGCACAGTACTGTACTGAGGTCAACTGACAAAATACCTCAGAAAATGACTAATTTTTCCAAGTATATCAGGGCTTCTGTATCTAAATAAGTTTTACAGGGGTGCCTGGGTGGTTCAGTGGGTTAAAGCCTCTGCCTTCAGCGCAGGTCATGATCTCAGGGTCCTGGAATCAAGCCCCGCATCGGGCTCTCTGCTCAGGAGGGAGCCTGCTTTCCCCTTTCTCTCTGCCTGCCTCTCTGCCTACTTGTGATCTCTCTCTGTCAAACAAACAAATAAATAAATAAATTTTACATTTTGCTTTAGAATTATGTATATAAAATGTATTCATAAAGACTGATAATTTATGGATTATGTGGATTCCTTTGAAACTGTCTCAAAAGCCAATTTATGTCAGAGTATGAGGCTTTTTTATTACTAAAAATGCCATATTTCATGTTTATTACTTTTATTCACTTTGACTCCATATGACTTTGGCTTTTTCTCAAAATCCAATCTACTCTTAAAAGACAGAAATTGTGAACCATAGGACCAAAGAAATCAAGGGAGTAAGCTACAGCCCAAATGATTCTAAAAGACATTCCGACAAGTTTAAAAAAATTTGTTTTTCTTTTTAAGCAGGCTCTGGGACATGGAGCCCAATATGGGGCTTGAATTAACCCTGAGATCAAGACCTGAGCTGGGATGCTCAACCAACTGAGCCACCAGGTACCCCCAACAGTGTTTTGATAGAAAATGATATCACTGGACTAAGTATTTATCTTCTTATGTTTATCTTAAAGATGACAATATGGTTTTTTAAAAACATAGATATTATGTTTGTTTAAAAGTTGGCAGGAATTCTCACCCTTTCCCACATAAAATTATTGAAGAAGTTTTAAAAAAATAAATATGAATAAACACAAAAGTATTATAGCATTAGCAAAGTGTAAAAAAACCCCAGAAACACAAGGTGTATGTATTCAACATAAGAATTAAAGTTTAAAATTCACCTTTTATTTTTTTTTTAAGATTTTATTTAATTATTTGACAGAGAGAAAGAGATTACAAGTAGGCAGAGAGACAGGCAGGGAGAGAAGGGGAAGCAGGCTCCCTGCTGAGCAGAGAGCCCGATGCAGGGCTCTATCCCAGGACCCTGAGATCATGACCTGAGCCAAAGGCAGAGGCTTGAACCCACTGAGCCACCCAGGCACCCCAAAACTTCACCTTTTAAAATATAAGAATAATTTTCAAAATATAGTCCAGTGGAATTTCAATAATCAATTTCAATTTTCAATAAAATTTACTTCATTAGTAATAAATTGCCCTGTGTGTGAAACCATGACCTTTGACAAATTTCCTGCTATTAAATAAGGAACTCATTTCCTTCTTCTCCTCCTCTCCCCTATTAGTGTAAGGGACAATATGCAAGAAAACAAATGACAACTCAATTATGTTCAGTAATGAGACAGTGGATGATTAAATAGGATGTCAGAAAAGTCTACTAAGAAAAAGGCTGTACAAAGGAAAAATGCTTTATCAGTCAAAACTTTTTTTTTAAGACTTTATTTGAAAGAGAGCATGCAAGGGAGAGAGCACAAGCAGAAGGAGCAGCAGAGGGAGAGGGGGAAGCAGACTCCCTACTGAGCAGGGAGCCCAACGTGGGGCTCGATTCAGGATCATGACCTGAGCTGAAGGCAGCCACTTAACGACAGAGCCTCCAAGATGCCCCCAGTAAAAACTTTTTAAATTACTTCTTGTATTATGTGCAGTTCCCTTCCCTATTCTTGGAACATTGCCATATTTTTAGTATCTCTGTATCTGATAATAATAAAACTTGTAATAAAATTAATACTAAATGATGATGAAATTAGTATCTTACTGCTATAGTGGATCCATTCTTCCCAACACCACCATGGAGGATAACATGGAAATAATTTGAACAGGAAAATATTGCTCCACCTACTACTCCAAGAACTGGAAAGATCTTCAATTTTATTTCTAGAATGGGAATCTTTAGGGGTAGAGGAAAGAAACAAATCGTTAAGAAAATAAGAATTTCTTTTCCTATTAAATAGTAAAGAAACATTATGATATGGCCCTATATGATAAGCTATCCTTTTTCTTATAATCAAATCTAAACTCCTGGATGTAGCCTACAATGGTAACTTTTCTTTTAATGGTTTTACTCATTAATTGAAAAATGAATCCACCGAATTCAGGGAAGTCTACTTACATAACTGTGATGAAATATTTAATCTCATAAACCTTCATCTGACTTAAACATGAAAAAGGATAGTTCACTTGAATTTAGTACCTCTAAAATGCAGCATCACAAAAAAAGTCAGACACCATGATCTGTATCATGAATGTGACAAACATCACAATGTGTGTGCATGCAAGAATCTTGTGTAGTTAATATCCAGGATTAAATCTCTACCAGTATATTTACCTGTTGGTCAATTTGCTGTTCAAGAAAACTTCCAAAGGCAGCAAAGGATTTAAAAAACAGTAACAATAAATTGCCAAAAGCTATAGGCTAATGCGTTTTGAAAACAGACTATGAAATATTGTACCAACATTTGTGGAAACTACAGATTAACAAATTTAGAAAATCTACATCTAAAATAAGTATTCTTGTTGGTAAGAATAAGCAGGTGTGCTTTCTTCCTATGGTATTGCCAAAACATTGAATGAAATGATTTTAAGAGTAAATTCTTCCCCATTATAACTAAATCAATTAAATTTAAGACAACATCTGACTTAATGACCTAACTGCCTCTAGGTCAACATTCACCTTTTTATGGGAACCAGCTGAGCAGCTAACAGAGAGGATACATCATATCCCTCTAGTGTAGTTTAGAGGCCTACAGTAGCATATCTTTGATTATATTATTCTTCCAGGATGAGAAGGAATATGAATGGCTCAGGAAATGTACCACTACTGAAAAATATGCTCCAAGTCTGAGCCAGTGATATGAACTGTAATTGTTAATTCTGAAACTAATGCCACAGAGAAACTTTACTATTTTTTAATAGACTTATTTTTTAGAGCAATCTTGGATTCATGACAAAATTGTGTGGAAAATACATAAAGTCCCCATATACTCCCTACCTCCTCCCCCCAATGTCTCCTCAACTATCAACATGTCCTAACAGAGTGTTACATTTGTTATAATACACGAACCTATACCAATACACCATTATTATCACCCAAAAGCCATAGTTTACATTACAGTTTACTCTTGGTGATATATACTTTCTATGAGTTTGGATAAATGCATAATGACAAGTATCCACCATTACAGTATCATACAGAATACTTCACTGCCCTAAAAATCCCCTGGGCTTTGTCTATTATCCCTCCTTCCCCCATAACCTTTGGCAACTGCTGAACTTTTCACTGTCTCCATTATTTTGCCTTTTTCAGAATGTCATATAGTTGGAATCATACAATATATGTAGCTGCCTTTTCAAATTGGTTTCGTTCACTAAGTAAAATGTATATTTAAGGTCCCTCCATGTCTTTTCATGTCTTGATAGTGCTTTCTTTTCAACACTGAATAATATTCCATCGCCTGCATGTACCATAATTTATCCATTCACCTACTGAAGGACATCTTGGTTGCTTCCAAGTTTTGGTAATTATGAATAAAGCCGCTGTAAACATCCGAGTTCAGGTGTTTGTGTGGACATAAGTTTTCCGCTTATTTGGGTAAATATCAAGGAGCACGGTCGCTGGATCCTATGGTAAGAGTATGTTTAGTTTTGTATCTCTTACTATTTTTACTGGAGGTATATATCTGAGTGATTAAAAACATAGAGTCTGGAATCTGTCTTCTTAATTCCAGTACTAACTAGCTATGTGTCCTTGGACAAATTACTTAATTATTCTAAGACTTACTTATAAAACTAAATAATGATAGTATCTATTTCATAGTATTGTTCTGAGGGTCAGATAAAACAGTGATGGTAAATTGTGGGAACATAAGCTGTTCAATAAACATTAGCTGTTGGCTATTGATATTATCCTTATTAGTCTTATATCTAAGGGCAGGAGGTTGTGAGTCACAACCTTGGGCCATAGAGACAGAATAATTTATTTCTTCAAAAATTCTCTTTCTATGCAAAGCATGGATTTGTAACAGTGGCCTCCCGAGAGTTAACTTTTATCAGAATACTGAGGCCAACGAAGCACAAAATAAAAACACTACTTAATATGGGCAACTTTACCTCATAGTAGATTATAAAAAATGTAAATTATTAACTTTCCTTTCCTAATATTGAAGGACAAGTTTCAAATGTAAAACATTTTACTGAATTTACTTTTTTATATATCTATTTTATGAGATAAGCTTTGGCCTGGAAAAGGTAGTTCAACTAGTGTGTTAAAATTTTGTATTAGGAGGGTAATGGGGTCATTTTCTTCTATGTGGTAATATATTCATGTATAGGGGAAAGTGCCAAAATAAGATATATAAGATAGTAAAATTATAAAATGAAGAAAAAAGGTTAAGAAGTGGTATGATCATTAAATACAATGCCAAGAATTTCTGAAGAAAATTAACAATGTATTTTTTCCTAAATATTTGTTAAGTACTTAAATGTTAACTTAAATATTCAGATTTACCGTATAGTCCCACATTGTTGCTCCTCCAAATGTAGATAACACAAAGACCATCACTAAAGCTAACTGAATTTCAGTTACATCCACTCTAAAGAGAAAGGACAAAGAATAGAAAAGGTATTTGTAAATAAAATTCATGAATGTGAAAGTCAGTTAACCATAGATTAAATATCAAAGATGTAAGAATCTTTTTAGGTTTAGCTTATTTTTACCTTTAGTTCCATCGCTGAATTATCAATTTACATGATTAAGTGAAAAGCCTACTGAACAACACGTGCTCACATAGAGGTAAACATTAGGATATGCACGGGGGGGAGGGGGGAGCTTATACAGCATGTATAAAATTGCTGAAAGCGGTTATCATTGAGATTACAGAAAGATTTTACTTTCTTTATGTACTTCTGTAAAGTTTGAATTTTCAAATAACAATCATGTATTACTCTTGTAATGAGGAAAAATTATAACAATATAAAAACAACCAGATGACTTAAGACAAATTTTAAAATACTCCCAAGTGAATTTCACTTAAAAAGTAGGGAAAATTAAAACAGCTTTTTTTATTTGGTTACTAATAGTCACTACAGGTTTTTGATTTCCATAGACATTTTTCCCCTAATATATGAACACACTTAAATTTCTTTTTTAAAAAACCCACGAAAACAACCAACATCAGTCTCCAGTTCGCATTCCCTGAAGCTATCGATCTCTCTTCTTTTCTCCATAAACAGGCTAACTGAAAAGTAATCCATATTTGTAATTTCCTCCTCTTCATATTTGCTGCTTAATCCACTGTAGTCTTTGACCTCATTCTACTAAAATTGTTTAATGTAAACAATGACTTTCAATTTATCAAATCTAAGGGATATATTTCAGCTAATACTTTGGGTAACATCTCTGTAATACTTAAAATGCTGATTATTCCCTCTTTCTTAACATGTTTTGTTATGTTCTTATTTATTCCATGCTCTCTCCTGAGTCACCTACCTTACTGGAAGCTCTTCTCAGGCTCCCTCCTAGACTGCTGCTTCTTCCACATCTTAAATGCTACTGCTTCCACAATTCCATCTTTTCTCCTTTTAGATTTTCTGAACAATTATATCTAAGACTGCCATCTGTAGGCTAAGGACATCAAAATCCCTATCTCCAAATCCACATCTTTTTTTCTGCTGAGCTCCAGATTTTTCATCTATCTACCTGACATCTCTGCTGGGATGCCCTGGATTCTTTGGATGCTAGAGGAATACTTATTGCTCTGCAAATATAAGATATATAGCAATTATATGACCAAAAAAAAAAAAACCAGACAGGGAAGAAAAGACTTCCAGACTAAGTTGCTTTGGGGGCAGTTAGTAGGAGAAGGTGAATTTAAAATTAACCCACAAATAAAAGGAAAACATAAAAAATGATATCTAATATTTGTAAGACCAGTGGCAGGCAAACCAAGGCCTCCAGGCAGCAAGTTAGTTGAAAAAAGTAAACACAGTAATAAAACATGTAGTACATTGTAGAGAAAAAGGAAGAAAAGTGCTAACATTTACTGAATATCTATTATGAGTCTAATTAGCTACAAATTATTCCAATAAATTATTTTTTGGAGAGGGCAACTGAAATGATTTTTCCATGCCTACACGGGAATAGCTGAATATTGCCATAGGAAAATGCCTCAGAGCCAGCACTCTTCCTATGACACTTATGAGTCATTATCAGAGTTTTGTGCTCTTTTTCCAGTAACAAAAGTAGAATTACATTAAATTACCCATAATTTTCCTAGGTTATGACTAGTGACCAGGAATAACTAGGAAAGCTGGGAGGGAACGGAACAAGCTTTCTCTCAATGAACTGAATGACCCAAATGAGGATTGAGCTAGGAACCTTGGATTCACATATGCATCATTCATATCACAGATTTTAAATTCAACTCAAAGCTTCATTCTCCCTCTCTGCCTTTTAAGGATAAACTAAATAAACGACGGTTCTTGAGTCTGGAAAAAAAAAGCTGAAAGGATATCATAAAAAAGAATAGAATCACTCACCAAATACTCAACATTTGAACTGTGAAGAAACAGCTGAAGCTTGAAAAATACATTAGACAAAAGAACATTCTGTATAACAACTTACAAACTTAGAGAACTCAATAATGGGTCCAAGTTTTTAAAGTTTGGATCCAAAAAAGACTTTAAAGGATATTGGGGATATTGTGCAAATACATCCTTAATCCCAAACTGTTTTCATGGAGGACAATCTACAACAGTGTTATTCAAAGTGTGGTCCAGGGTTTGTAACAAGTTTGTAATGAGATAGGTACAGAAATTGAGAGTAAGCATTCCAAAACTTTTATAGTGTTTGACAGAGTAATTTTGTATTGTTGAATTAAATGAAATATTGAGGACTGTGTTTTATAAGTTGATTTTTGTTTTTTGTTTTAAACCATATGTTATTAGTCCACCATGGATTGAAGGTAGGGGCAGAAACTCATCCTTGACCGTACCATTTTTTGAGAAACGAACCTAATACCATATGGAAATTCTCATGCTTTTGAAAAAAAAGAAAATTAACACCAAGTCTCAATGTTCACATATAAGTAACAAAATAGCACATAACACAAGTAAACACTGGACTTGGTGTAGGTTTTTAAATTAAGCTTTATGCATTGCTCTATAGAATTGCACAAGGTACTTGCTACAGGAGAGCAAACATGCTATAAATAAGATATGCCTTATCTCACATGGCAAACATTAATATAGAGACAGATTTTAACTATAATCCTATATTGTGCCTTAGGAAAATACTAATTAATGTGTCACTGATTACTAAAAAAATCTTCAACAGTTGAAAATTATAGTTTTATTTATTTATATTTATTAATGTTTATTAATATTTAATGTTTATTAATTTTTATTAACATATTTATTAATGTTTTATAGCTTAAATGATCTAATTCAAGGTTAACAAATTCATATTTGCACTGAAATCCACATATTTTCAAAAGATAAAACATATAATAATGAAAATATCCACAAGTAAAATAGAATAGTATTTCTGCTTCTCTTTTGTATTCCAATAATATAAATACTATAAAAATTAAGCCTCTCGACAGATGAACATATAAAGACGATATCTCTCTATCTCTCTCTCTCTCTCTCTCCCTCTCTCTCACACACACACACACACACACACACACACACACACACAGGAGTATTACTCAGTCATAAAAAAGAACAAAACTTGCCATTTGTACTAACATGGATAGAGTCAGAGGGTAAAATGCTAAGAGAAAGAGGTGAGTCAAAGAAAGACAAATACCACAGGATGTCATTCATATGTGTAATTTAAGAATTAAAACAAATAAGGTAAAAAAAGAGACAAACCAAAAAACAGGCTCTTAATTAAAGAGAACAAACTGATGGTTACCAGAGGAAGCTGCGGGGGGGATGGGTGAAATAGGTGATGAGGATTAAGAGTACATCTATCATGATGAGCACTGACTAGTGTACAGAACTGCTGAATCACTATATTGCACATGTTAACTATACTGGAATTAAAATTTTGAAAAAATTTAGCCTCGCAAAAAGTGAAAAATTTTCAGGAAATCCATCCTAGCCAACAGACAATTGATACTGACGCAGTATTTTTTAATCCTTACTTAGGATTTCTTCAGTGCTTAAGGAAACCTACAGCAAGTTATTTTACACTCAGTGATGGACTGTATTAACAGTGTCACAGAAGTATTATCTCATCCCTTTAATACAATGTACTAAAAACCTCTAAAACAAGGATTATTTTAAAGTGCATTTTTATATCCTTCTACAGAATCTAACACATCACTGATCTCATGGAACTGAAGAGCAGTCACTAAGAGTATGGGGTTTACAATCAAACAGACTTGAGTTTCAACCCTGGCTCTATACTTATTAGTAGTATAAGAAAGTTACAGAATCTCTGCCTCATTTGTACAATGGAGGTTAATGTGAGGGAAAAAATGAGATAATGCATGTCAAGTACTCAGTAGTGCCTGAAACATACAAATGCACTAGATGGTAGCTGCAATTATCCCATAATTTAGAATCAATGTGATGAGGGGTGCCTGGGTGGCTCAATAGGTTAAGTGTTTGCCTTCCACTCAGGTCATGATCCCAGAGTCCTGGGATCGAGCCCCACATAGGGTTCCCTGCTAGTAGAGAGCCTGCTTCTCTCTTTCCTTCTGCTGTTCCCCCTTCTTGTGTGCTTGCTCTCTCTCTCTCTCTAATAAATAAATAAAATCTTAAAAAAAAGAAAAGAATCAATGTGATGAGTTGCTTAAGGACTTCCCTTTGTTATATGACCACAGATTTGAGCTTCTTTCATTTTTATCATCATTGGAAGTTTTGGGTTTGTTTTTTGGTTTTTTGTTGGTGGTGGTGATGGTGGTGGTTTTTTGGGTTTTCTTTTTTTTCCAGAGCTGTTTCTCCTATGCACCAATAAAAGAGGGGCCAAAGAGAATCAGTAGACATGGGAAGGCAGAGCTGAGAATGAGCCAACGACAGATAATTCCTAAAGGATCAGGCACAGAAGGAGCTAATGGGAAACAGGAAGAGTATTGAGCTCCTGCTTCATGCACTATTTCCTGGTGTCTAAGAAAGAGGCATCAGAGGCTTATCATCTAATGTTTAGCTCTAATATTTTCAAGGTATTTTTTACATTATCTCACCAATTGCCTACCACAACTGAAGAGTCTCACAATTACCTGTTGATGGTGACTGTTGTAACAGGTGCCCCTTTTTGGGCACTGAAGATTTGACCAAAAAGGACCTTTAGATTCTGTACTTCAATAAATCAAATGCTGTTTACTTAACTACTGCATATTCTTTTTCTATATTATTCAGGTCCCTTATTTTTCTCTTTCTCCTGTATAATGTAAGCTTGGGTTAGTAAGTTATTAAAGTTGAGAAAGGGAGAAAAAATTATTATCAAATAAATTGATAATATTATTATTATAACAATAACAAATTATAAAATTATTATCAAATATGTAACTATTTATAAGATGCAGAATACCTGTAAGACTTAAGGTGTAGCATTTATGGATGCACCAATAAATTAATAGATAATTTAAAATCCTGATTGAAGCTTTGTCCTCCTTACGGATAAATAAAATAGAAAAGATTATGAAAATAAATGGAATTATATTTTTAAATGTACAACTTAAAAAATATACTTACTTTCCAAACCTCAACACGCCTGAAACATAAGTCTGCCAATGAGCACAATAAAACATGAACATCCCAATAAAAGAGCAGAAAAACAACCAGTCAGGATGAGTTCCTAAGCGCACAGCAATTGAAGCTCCAACTGCCATAAATACTGAAAGAAACAAAGTTTAAGAACCATTAAGAACTAAAAATAGTAATTGCCATGTACTGTTTAGAAATACAATTTTAAAGAATGTAATCTGGCATTACAATGAGACACACTAAACAAAATTAATTTTTGAACATACTTTCAAAACACTGTGCAAATTTGCTCCCAAATGTACACCTACCCCAAAAATTGACCAAACAGCTCAGTTCATTTCAGTTTTTGAACCATCAGCAAAAAAAGAAAAAAAAAGAAAGAAAAATTAAAAAAACCTTCACTAACCTGTTGAAAGAGAGTCACAACCATGGTCAAAAAGTTCCCCTAAAGGGGAACAAGAATTTGTTCTTCTGGCTTGTTTCCCATCAATAGCATCCAGTGACTGGTAGATAAAGAGTCCCAGTGCACATAAAAGGTACGTCCAGTACGGTGCCTAAAAATAAATGTAAATAATAAATACTCTTAAATGACAACAAGCTAGCTTCTTTTTGAAAATAGTTCAACCTAAGCCAATTGACACATCTTCTTGTGTTCTCACCTTGAGTCACCTCAGTGTTACAAAAAACATTCATAACCCTCCTTTTACAAATGAGCACTAAACTGAGAAATCAAATGAACTGTTCATATGGGTAGAGGGACAAAGAAGCCCATACTGTGAGAAGCACAAAAATTAAATGAGCAAGGATTCGCATGCTGATTTTAGTTCCTAATTCAGAGCTCTTTCAATATATTATTTACATATGGCACTAGATTTGAAATTAATCAGTAAGATTTTGCTATGAAAAAAGATCTTAAATCACAGACCTCCGCTTCCATTCATGATGGAATATCAGGGGACCGGATCTATTTTCCCACATTATATAACCAGAAAAGCAATAAAATAAATAAAATAAGTTTCAGACACTGCAGGCAGTGAAGCACTGTGATCCCTGACAGAGGGAAACAAATGAGGTGAACCCTATAACTACTCTACCTTGGTACATACAGGCAGACCACAGCATAGGAATGGGGAACCTGAATAGAGCCCAGTGATCTTGCCATGTTGTAGAGAAATGTAGCACAATTCAGGAAGGTCAAAGCAGCTAGAATTTGTGGAGCACAGTACCAGAGAAAAGAGGGATACAAGATCTACAGAAGGATACCTTTGAGTCTTTGGCTGAGAAGTGACCTGTGCCTGAAGGAGATAAAACTATTAACCAAACCCAGGGAAAGAAACATTGAACAGCACAAGGTTGCATAATTCTTGAAGGCCACACAGAGCTGGGAATTTTTCATGTTCCCACTAGGCACAGCAGAAAGACTTTGTAAAACCTAGGACACTGGGTAGAGTTCTCAGAAATGTATTGCATTAGCAGTGGGGAGAAATTAGCCCAAGAGTAAAGGCCTCTTGGAAAAGTCCTAACACACATAAAGTCCAGCCTCAAAAGAACCCAACTGATCCTATTTAATTCAACTATAGCCAGTACAAAGTACAATATCTTAAAGGGATAAAAAAAAAAATTTCGTACCCAAAGATAAAAATTCACAATGTTTGGCCTGTAATCAAAAATTACTAGTCATGCAAAGAGGCAGGAGAATATGATCTACAAATAGAATTAAAATCAATCCATACAATCAGACCCAGGAATGACAGAAAAAATGGAATTGGATGGAATTAATGAGGCCGTTAAAAGTTATCATAAATATGCTTCACATGTCCAAGAAGGTCAAAGAAAACATAAAAGACCCAAGTGAAACCCATAAATATTAAAAAACAGTATTTGAAATGTAAAATATACTAGATGAAATTGGACAATGCAGAAGAAATGATCAACGAACTTGGAGACTACTGATGGAAACTATCTAAAACGATGCAAAGAAAGAAAAAAGACTGCTAATAATTGATCTGGGTATCAGTGACTGGTGGGACAACAGAAGCAGTCTAACATTTTTAAAGATTTTTAAATTTATTTTTATTTGAGATAGAGACAGTGAGAGAGAGCATGAGAGGGGAGAAGGTCAGAGGGAGAAGCAGACTCCCTGTGGAGCTGGGAGCTGGGACTCGATCCCAGGACTCCAGGATCATGACCTGAGCCTAAGGCATTTGCCTAACCAACTGAGCCACCCAGGCGCCCGCAGTCTAACATTTTTATTGGGAGTCTTGGGGAAGAGAAGAGAGGGCTGGGCATGAAAAATATAAGAAATAATGGCTGAAAGATTTCCACATGAGATGAAATTTATAAACTTGCATATCCAAGAAGCTCAACAAACACCAAACAGAATAAATATATATTTTTAAAGATTTATTTATTTGACAGAGAGAGAGAGAGAGCGCACAAGTAGGCAGAGAGGCAGGCAGAGAGAGAAGGGGGAAAACAGGCTCCCTGCTGAGCAGACAGCCAGATGCGGGGCTCGATCCCAGGACCCTGAGATCATGACCCGAGCCGAGGCCGAGGCCTTAACCCGCTGAGCCACCCAGGCACTCCCAGAATAAATATATTTTTTTTAGATCCACCAAAGCACATCATGAGAAGCCAGAGAAAAACGAAACATTATCTACAAAAGTGTAGATAGTAGAAAGGAAAGTGTAGATACAAAGGAAAGAGTCTGTAAATTTGAAGACAGGTGAACAGAAATGACACAATTTGAACAAGACAGAGAAAAAGAGATTTTAAAATGACCATTCTCGGGGTGCCTGGGTGGCTCAGTGGGTTAAAGCCTCTGCCTTCGGCTCAGGTCATGATCTCAGGGTCCTGGGATTGAGTCCCCCATGGGGCTCTCTGCTCAGCAGGGAACCTGCTTCCCTCTCTCTCTTTGCCTGTCTCTCTACTTGTAATCTCTCTCTGTCAAATAAGTTAAAAAAAAAATCTTAAAAAAATAAATAAATAAAATGACCGTTCTTTTCTTCAAGCACTTTGTAAATATACTCTTCTTCCTCAGGGACCTATGTGATAATAGGAAAGGTCAACCCATATTTTTATGTCTTAGAAAGGAAGTACAGCAATATTTTTAAGAAGTAGGGTTTTGAAGTTAGATCTTGTTTGAGTCCTTAGCTCTGTCATTTAATAGCCAAGTAACCTTGGGCAAGTCACTTAACCTCTCTAAACTGCGGTTACTCACCTGTAGGATATGAATACTTACAGTTGTATCAGATGAAAATATTCTTAGATATAGCTCTTTACACAGAGCCCAGCACATAGTAAGTGCTCAGTAAAGGTTAGCTATTCTCACTAAGTTGTTCTGTATACTTTCAGTGGCAAATATAATTTTTAAAATACCAATCTATGTATGGTTTATGGAGGAATTCTACAAATATCCAATCAACCTGCTATCTTATTCCTCAATCTTTCTAAGTAAATAGAAGTTTACTCTGAACTAACTTTAATAAAAGCTTCATTTTTTAACATTAGATGCCCAGTATTGATGATTACACTACTAATTGCTTAAAAGGACTTACTCGCTTCCAGTTGAAAGACAAGCAGCATAAGTTAGAAATAATTGAAGAATAGAAACAACCTGAATTATGAATATGCATATTAAAATGCCATAGTCAAAGAAACAATAAGCACTGGTGAGGATTTGGGGAAGAAGAAACACTTGTGCACTGTGGGTAGGAATGCAAATTGGTGCAGCCACTATGGAAAACAGTCTGGAGGTTCCTCAGAAAATTAAAAATAAAACTATCCTATGATTCAGTAATCACACTACTGGGTATTTACCCAAAGAATATGAAAACACTATTTTTAAAGTATATATGCACCCCTATGTTTACCGCATCATTATTTACAATAGCCAAATTATGGAAGCAGACCAAGTGTCCATTGGCAAATGAATGAATAAAGATGTGGCATATATACAGGGACTATTATTCAGCCATAAAAAGAATGAAATATTGCCATTTGCAACAACATGTATGGAGCTAGAGAGTATAATGCTAAGTGATATCATCTGAGAAAGACCAACACCATACAATTTCATGCATATGTGGAATTTAAGAAACAAAATAAATGAATAAGGGGGAAAAAAAGAGACAACCCCCAACTACGGAGAACAAACAGAGGGTTACCAGAGAGGAGGGAGTTGGGGGGATGGGTGAAATACATGACGGGGATGAAGGAGTACACTTGTGATGAGCACTGAGTAAGGTATAGAATTGTTGAATCATTATGTTGTACACCTGAACCTAATTTATATGACTGTATGTTAACTATGTTGGAATTAAAATAAAAAACTTAATGAAAATGAAAAACTTAAAACATTACATTAAATTCTGATTAGCATGTTTTTAAAGGCTTATCTACAAACAATGAAAAATTAAGAAACAGAAATTGGTTAAAACACAGAATTGGCTTAAAAACAGAATTTTTTTTAACAACAATTCTAAAAATTGTTTTAGAATTTAACATTCTAAAATGTTAAAAAACAGAATTGGTAAATCATTATAGCAGCACAGAAGTGGAAAAAGCAAAACAAAACAAACCACCTAGGGGTGTCTGGGTGGCTCAGTGGGTTAAAGCTTCTGCCGTGGGCTCAGGTCATGATCTCAGGGTCCTGGGACTCAGCCCTGCATCAGGCTCTCTGCTCAGTGGGGAGCCTGCTTCCCCCTCTCCCTCTGCCTGCCTCTGCCTACTTGTGATCTCTCTCTCTGTCAAATAAAGAAATAAAATCTTCAAAAAACAAACAAAACAAAAAACAAAGCACCTAGAATTTTTCTTGAAAGAATATCAAAGTATTTTGCAGAGAACAATCCCAGTGCCTCTTTTCAAACTAGTAAATTCTTATCTATTTTTTCCTACTAGGAAAAATTACATTGTTTTGATTTTGATAACCAAAGAAAAGCAAAGTTACATTTCAAATCTATGTAAAATTGAAAATTGAAGTTATTAAAATTTCTGGAAGGACTTTTCTTACCTATTTTCTCCCAAGTACCTCCCCCCGACATGACAGACTTCTAAAGTACACCATCTACCTGACAGGTATTCCATTTCTACCTTCTATGCACAGAACCTTCTTATACTGAGACACTGGAGCCAAGGTCCATGTTAAAAGCTTAATTCTGACCTCTAATTTGAGAGACTGGCTGCAGGCAAGTTGAAAGGTCAAAGCGTTAATGGAAATCCATACTGAGATAAATTTGGTCACTCCTGGACACCACAGTTGAAGGTGGAGTCTGCCCCACATTTGGAAAAAGGAAACAAGGCTGGTTCACTAGTTTACAACTACATCATTAGGATACTAAAGGACTTAGGATTTAGAGCTTAAATGGGTAAAGAATGCAGGGTAACTTGAACAAGGAAAAGAGAAAGGAGGTCTCCGCCTAAATGAAGATTGAGGCCTGGTAAATGCAAGATTTACTCATGAGTGAGTGACCAGATCCCTGTTGCAGGATCAGACGATCAATAGCAATCAGATTGGAAAGGCAGTAACATTATCTTAAACAGCACAACAGAGGGCATTTTCCAGCACTATTTTATTTGATACAGTAATCCACAGAGACAGGACAGTTATCATCTTCTTTTTATTAAAGTCAAAAGTAAAACTTAGAGCTGATGACATCCCATCGAATGGCCAGACTGGGCCTGGGAATCAGACCAGGGTCTTCTGCCCTGCCCTAGGATAAGGGTTCCATCATGCCACAGGCTGCAGAGACCTGGATTCTTACTTCACGGACTACCTATTCCTTCAAACCAGCTGAGAAGCACTCTTTTGCTCACACAATCCAATTTCAAGTATAGTGAGCCTGAGGAAATGGCTGGGAGCCACATAATGCTCGCTTCCTTTTAAACCCAGGAAGGCACACTAGTCCCCAGTACCTGGTTCACTCGTTTCCGATCTTCTTCCCAAGGCCACAGAGGTCAAACCTATTTCTTCTTTTCCCTGATGTCGTCACCTCCAACATCACCTGAAGAAAGCTATTAAATAGCCTGCAAATTGTCATCTCCTTTTCTAACCTGTTATCTCTGCAAAACTGACTCCAGGTTGGAGATCCACCGGCCAGGAACCACAGGACCCTTCCTTCTAGAAGTCTTCTCAAAACAGGTGTAATTACCGAAGAGATTCCAGGTTGAAGGAGGATCTACAAAAGCCACCCCAACTCATTTCATCTTTTCATGTGAACTTACTTTCAAAAATTTTCAACATAAGCATCAAACAGTCAGGCTTGGATTACACATTATAAAGTCATAAGCAATTAGTCAAAATACTACTATAGAAGGAACCTAGTCCAAAAAGTGGAACTTCTCCAGGTAACATTAGATTCCTAACATTTGAAGTTTTAATTATATAATTTTCATAGTATCTACTGTATCTTTTAGGATCAGAATTTAAGAATATGCCATAGGAAGCTTCTCAAGTCAACTATCAAGACTACATCAATCTTGGGCGCCTGGGTGGCTCAGTTGGTTGGGCAACTGCCTTCGGCTCGGGTCATGATCCCAGAGTCCCGGGATCGAGTCCCATATCAGACTCCCGGCTCTGCGGGAGGTCTGCTTCTCCCTCTGACCTTCTCCCCTCTCATTCTCGGTCTCTCTCTCTCTAGTAAATAAATAAAAATCTTAAAAAAAAAAAAAATTCTAAAAAAAAAAAAAAAGACTACATCAATCTTTTAAATGATGACATGGTATTCGATTATGTGGCTATATCACAATTAAGTAATAACTTCACTAGTGATGAATCTTGCATTATTTCATGAAAAATTACTGTTAAGTTTATTTTAGAAAACAAATTACTAAGAATCAATCATAACCCCTAGTGACTTAAAAAAAAAACACTAATAAATTTAAATTGCTTTTCAGTTACACCACTAAAAAAGAGCTGTATAAAAGTAAGTTTTGCGGAAATTTTACTTTTTCAGTTACTTGAATTATAGAATGCTATTATTCATTTTATAATTAGAGAAACCAGAGTTCTGAACCAGACCATATGGCAATTGTTCTCATTAAAAATAACTCTGGGTCAGAAAAAACACTCACATATAAACCAATTACTTATCCTCTTTTTTATATGTGGGTCTGAATGAGCATACATATATCAGGAAAAGGAAGAAAAGAGTTAGAAAATGATCAGTGAACACATCTCTGCTCACTGGACAAACTTCATTTACAAGCCTGGACCTTAAAATACTCGATTTTCTGGAACACATATTTAGGTCTTCTGTAAAATATTAGATTTTTTGGAACCTGAGGAAACGGCTCAGGTTAAAATATTCAATTTTCTGGAACACATACTTAGGTCTTCTGTAAATGAAAATGCTAGACTAGGAGGGGCTGGGCAAGATGGTGGAGAAGTAGGTGATCCTGTTGCAAACTGTCCCCAAAAATGAGCTGGATATCTACCAGAACATACTGAATGCCCATGAAATCAGCCTGAGGAGCAAGATTCTTCACTTCTAGATCTATAAGGAGCAAAAGACAGCAGGGGAGAGGTAAAGCAAAGCGGGAACACTCGAACTGATATCGGAGGATAAACAAAAGGGGGAGGGAGCCACCGGAAGCGATCCAAGGACAGTAATATCCTGAAGGAAAGTGCCTGGTGACTGGGGACCAGCATTAACTTAGAGTCCGGTTAAAGACACTTAAAAAGAGCTATAGGTTCTGAGGTTCTGAGGAGCAACTAGTGGAAGGGGGTGGTCGCGGGAAAGGGCCTGGGCCCATTCGCCTCAAAGAGAGACTGGTGGGGGGCTCCAGTCCGTGGTTCACGAACCTGCAGCTTTCCGCTCCCTGTACCATCTTGCGGGTGGGCCGTGCGCGCTCCTGTCAGCACCTGAGAGAGTCTGCTGTGGTTCAGGAGCTGGCAGCTTTTTGCTGCGCGCCCCACTCTCTGAGTGCAACCCTGACTGAAAAGACATTTGCGGCCTGTGGCAGGGTCTGAACGATCCCAGCCAGCCCCGGAGAGAACGCGGGCGGGCGGCCTAATCTCGGGCAGGAATCTGACCACATCCTGTGAAGGCCTGGAGCCCAGAGAGCAGAGGAGCGATAGTGGAGTCGCCAAACTGCGCCAAACTGTCCCCAAAGTGCACACCACCTGTGACAGGCTGTGCTTTGAGCAGAATTTTGGGGAGAGGAGTGTGTGTTCTGGACCACCCAGAGAGGAGCAGACTGAGGCTTCTCTGTGACCTGGAGGTCTGGGTACGTACAGGCAGATTCCTTGCTTGGACTCCCCGAAAAGGTGAAAAAGCTACAAAAAGCCAAAAACCTTCAGAGAGCGAAAGACTGAGAAACCGGTTTCCACAGAGCTCAGCCCCTTGATTGGGGGGGCAACCCAAGCAAGATTGACTGGAAAACAACGCGGCAGGCCCTTCCCCCAGAAGTCAAGTCAAAAAACAAAAGGACTATAACCACAGGATCCCCAAAAAATTTTAAATCCCCAACACCACGGGAAATCAATATATTAAATCCCTGATAATACCCTCAAACCTGTATATTTCATAGATACAAGTTTTTTTCTTTCTTATTTTCTATTTTTTTATTCACTCATTTTCACATTTCTTGTTTTTTTTTTTAAATTTTTTTAAAACTACTTAACATTACAACTAGAGGCTTAATACAACAATAAACCCAGGAAGACCTGAATAACCTTCCTCGCCCGCGAGGAGTTATAACCAGCCTCCCATCTTATCCTCTGTCAGTGTTTCTACATATTTGCTTTTGTTCTGGTATTATATAAATCTTATTCCTGGGGTTCAATCTGACTAGGTTCTTTTATTTCTTATCTTTTACTTTTGTCGGTATATATGTTTGTTCGTGTTGGTTTACACACCTTATAAATCTTATTTTGGGGGCCCATTCTGGCTGGGATTTCATCTTTTTCTCTATCTTTTTTTATGCTTATTCTTTCTTTTTGGTGGTGAATCCCAATTGGTCCTAAACCTCCCAGAGTGCACCCTGCCTGGATCGTGGGCAATATATCCAGCTATACATCCTCTCATCCACTTCTCATCAAAATGACTAGGAGGAGGAACACCCAACAGAGGAAGAAAAACCCAAAGACTGCACGCTCTCCCTCAGAACTATTGGACATGGGCATAAACATTATGTCAGAAAGGGAATTCAGGGTGACAATTATCCAGGCAATGGCTAGGATGGAGAAAAACATTAATAACAACATAGAATCTCTAAGGGCAGAAATGAGAACCAGTATAGCTGATGTAAGAAACGCTATCAGTGAGATCCAATCCAATCTAAATAGTCTAACAGCTAGAGTTATGGAGACAGAGGATAGAATTAGTGATCTAGAGAATAAAATGGTTGAGAAGAAACATCAGGAGGAGAGGTGGAGCAAACTGCTCAGGAATCATGAGAAGAGACTTAGGGAAATAAACGATTCCATGAAACGTTCCAACGTCAGAATTATTGGAATCCCAGAGGGGGTAGAGAAAGACATAAGACTATAAGCTGACCAAATTCTGAATGAGAATTTCCCCAATCTGGGGAATGGAACAAGAGTTCGTATCCTAGAGGCAGAAAGGACACCTGCCAAGATCAATGAGTCTAGAAAAACTCCCAGACACGTAATCTTAAAATTTGTTGTAGTTTTAGACAGGAGTTGTAATTTTAGACAGGAGGTCCTGAGGGCAGCTAGGGGGGAGAGATTCCTTACATACGGAGGAATACCCATCAGAATAACGTCAGACCTGTCCACAGAAACTTGGCAAGCCAGAAAGGGCTGGCATGATATATTCAGGGCACTAAACGAGAAGAACATGCAGCCGAGAATTCTTTATCCTGCAAGGCTGACATTCAAAATGGATGGAGAGATAAAGAGCTTCCAAGACCAGCAAGGTTTAAAAAGAGTATGTGACCACCAAGCCGGCACTCCAGGAAATATTAAAGGGGGTTCTATAAAAATAGAAAGAACTCATGAGTGACTTAGAACAGAAATTTAAAGTCTATAGAAACAAGGACTTCACAGGCAACATGATGTCAATAAATACTTATCTTTCAATAATCACTCTCAACATGAACAGCCTAAACGCTCCTATTAAGTGGCACAAGGTTGCAGAATGGATAAAATGACAGGATCCAAAAAAAAAAAAAAAATGACAGGATCCATCCAGATGCTATCTACAAGAGACACATTTGGAACCAAAAGATACATCCAGACTGAAAGTGAAAGGATGGAGAATCATCTTTCATGCCAACGGGCCTCAAAAGAAAGCTGGGGTAGTGATTCTCATATCAGATAAATTAGATTTTAAGCTAAAGACTGTAGTCACAGATACAGAAGGACACTAAATCATTCTTAAAGGGTCTATCCTCCAAGAAGATCTAACAATTGTAAACATTCATGCCCCCAATATAGGAGCAGCAAACTACATAAGCCAACTGTTAGTAAAAATAAAGAGTCATATTGATATGAATACATTAATAGTAGGAGATCTTAACACGTCACTCTCAGTAACAGACAGATCAACTAAACAGAAAATCAATAAAGAAACAAGAGCTTTGAATGACACATTGGACCAGATAGACCTCATAGATATATACAGAACATTCCACCCTAAAACAACAGAATACTCATTCTTCTCGAGGGCACATGGAACTTTCTCCAGAATAGACCTGGGTCACAAATCAGGACTCAACCGGTACCAAAAGATTGTGATAAAGCCCTGCGTTTTCTCAGACCACAATTCTTTGAAACTGGAACTCAACCACAAAAAAAAGTTTGGAAGAAGGAATTCAAACACTTGGAGGCTAAAGACCAACCTGCTCAAGAACACTGGGATCAATCGGGAAATCAAAGATGAACTTAAACAATTCATGGAGACCAATGAGACTGAAGACACATCGATGCAAAACCTATGGGACACGGCAAAGGCAGTCCTAAGGGGGAAATACATAGCCATCCAAGATTCACTCAAAAAAATTGAAAAATCGCATATACACCAGCTCTCTTTACACCTTAAAGAACTGGAAAATCAACAAATTAAGCCAACCCCATGCACAAGAAGGGAAATAAGATTAGAGCAGAGATCAACGAGTTAGAAACCAGAGAAACAGTAGAACGCATCAATGAATCCAGAAGTTGGTTTTTTGAAAGAATCAATAAGATCGATAAGCCACTGGCCAAACTCATCCAAAAGAAAAGAGAGAGGACCCTAATTAACAAAATTATGAATGAAAGGGGAGAGATCACGACTAATCAAAGGAAATAGAAACAATCATCAAAAATTGTTATCAACAGCTATATGCCAATAAGTTAAACAACCTAGAAGAAATGGATGCATTCCTAGAAACCCATAATCTTACAAGACTGAAACAGGAAGAAATTGACAACCTGAATAGACCAATATCTAGTAACAAGATTGAAGCAGTGATCAAAAACCTCCCAAAAAACAAGAGTCCAGGTCCTGATGGATTCCCTGGGGAATTCTACCAAACATTCAAGGAAGAAATAATACCTATTCTCCTGAAACAGTTTCAAAAAATAGAAACAGAAGGAAAACTTCCAGACTCTTTCTATGAAGCCAGCATTACCCTGATCCCCAAACCAGGCAAAGACCCCATCGAAAAGGAGAATTTCAGACCAATATCCCTGATGAATATGGATGCCAAGATTCTCAACAAGATCCTAGCTAATAGGATTCAACAGCACATTAAAAAGATTATTCATCATGACCAGGTGGGATTTATCCCTGGGATACAAGGGTGGTTCAACATTCACAAATCAATCCATGTGATAGAACAAATCAATAAG
>CM052807.1:102923582-102939241 GCA_028533885.1 Nasua narica | reverse complement strand
AGCAAAAATGAACTTTTGGGACTTCATCAAGATAAAAAGCTTCTGCACAGCAAAGGAAACAGTCAACAAAACAAACAGGCAACCCACAGAATGGAAGAAGATATTCGCAAATGACACTACAGACAAAGGTCTGATACCTAAGATCTATAAAGAACTCCTTGGGGCGCCTGGGTGGCTTAGTGAGTTAAAGCCTCTGCCTTCAGCTCAGGTCATGATCTCAGGGTCCTGGGATTGAGCCCCGCATAGGACTCTCTGCTCGGCGGGGAGCCTGCTTCCCCCACCTCTCTGCCTGCCTCTCTTCCTACTTGTGATCTCTCTCTCTCTGCCAAATAAAATATTTAAAAAAAAAAAAAAAAAGAACTCCTCAAACTCAACACTCACAAAACAGATAATCAAAAAATGGGCAGAAGACATGAACAGACACTTCTTCAAAGAAGACATACAAATGGCCAACAGACACATGAAAAAATGTTCATCATCTTTAGCCGTCAGGGACATTCAAATCAAAACCACACTGAGATACCACCTTACACAAATTAGAATGGCCAAAATCAACAAGACAGTAAACAACAAATGTTGGAGAGGATGTGGAGAAAGCGGAACCCTCTTCCACTGTTGGTGGGAATGCAAGTTGGTGCAGTCACTTTGGAAAACAGTATGGAGATTCCTCAAGAAATTAAAAATAGAGCCACCCTATGACCCTGCAATTGCACTACTGGGTATTTACCCCAAAGAAGCAGATGCAGTACAAAGAAGGGCCACATGTACCCCAATGTTCATAGCAGCAATAGCCACAATCACCAAACTGTGGAAAGAACCAAAAAACCCTTCAACAGATGAATGGATAAAGAAGAAATGGTACATGTATACAATGGAGTATTATGCCTCCATCAGAAAGATGAATACCCAACTTTTGTATCAACATGGACGGGACTGGAAGAGATCATTCGGAGTGAAATAAGTCAAGCAGAGAGAGTCAATTATCTTATGGTCCCACTTACATGTGGAACATAAGGAAAAACATGGAGGACATTGTGAGAAGGAAGGGAAGGGTGAATGGGGGGAAATCAGAGGGGGGCAATAAACCATGAGAGACTATGGACTCTGAGCAACAAACTGAGGGTTTTGAAGGAGAGGGGGTGGGGGGCTGGGCGAGCCTGGTGGTGGGTATTGAGGAGGGTACATACTGCATGGAGCACTGGGGGTGGTGCATGAACAATTAATCTTGTAACACTGAAAAAATAAAATAAACATATTTGGGGAGGAAAAAATGCTAGTCTAGATAGTCTCTGAGGTCCCATCTTTCATATTAGAATATAATTCTCTCAAGAGTATGAAGCATGTTGTCTGGGGTTTTGTTTTGTTTTGTTTTGTTTTTTTATGTTGTCTGTTTTTATGATCTATTGTACATACCACAGAAGCTAAATTACTAGACGATTTAATTGTTCCTTATCAGGTAAAATGGCTCCCAAAGGGAAAGATTTATGCCCTGGGTTGCTCCTGCAGACTGGTTAGAAGGGTCGCCTTCTGGGACCAATCTGGGACGCCTGGGTGGCTCAGTTGGTTAAGGGTCTGCCTTCGGCTCTGGTTGTGACTTCAGGGTCCTGGGATCGAGTCCTACATTGGTCTCCCTGCTCTACAAGGAGTCTGCTTCTCCCTCTGCTTCTCTCTCTCTGTCTCTCATGAATAAATAAATAAAATCTGAAGAAGAAAAAAAAGAGTGCACAGTCTGGACTCTGTCTGCACCCAGATCCTTGCTTTTATCACTAGCTGAGTATGGATGAGTTACTTAACCTCCCAGTGCCTCAATCTCCCTTTATCAAACATGCAAATAATCACTGCTCCTGTCTCATTGTGAAAATCAAAGTATTACATGGAAATTGTTGAGAAAAGTGCCTGGCATGTGGAAAGAGCTCAGTAAGTTTTAGTTATTGTTATTGTTATTGTTATTATGGATATAAGACAATTTTAGGTGATTCATAGTCAACTTTTTATTTTAATAATTATGTCTTTAATATATTTTGGAAATATTCTGTAATATTTAAAAAAGAGCTAGCACAAAAAAAGCTAGCATAGCTATCACATCTATGACTTTACAGATATTAAGGCTGAGAGTGAGTCCACATCTTTAAAAAGAGATTTAAAGTTGATGTAAAGAAAAATAGTAAATAAAAAATAGTATATATAAGTTATACACAAAAGTAAAAATCTTCCCAAGTTAAAATACAGGAAATACTGGAACTATATAATGCCTATTTATATAAATTTTTATACTTAAAAAAAATTATCTCTGCTTTAAATGGCCTTGGATGTGAGTTGACACATATGCGAAACTATTATATAACCAGTAACAATTGGGTCAGCTGCTAACAGGCAGACTTCAATTATCCAAACAGCAATTGACTTCCCTCTCCATAAAAACAGAAAGTACATTTTTAAGAGGTAGGAAGAAAGAAAATTAGAAGACGGATCATGCCTATGTAAAAAAATGTAATGCTATGTGGTTTAAAAAGTGGGTTTTTAAAAGAAAATTCAATGCATTTCTAACAGTCAATGAATCTGACACAGGTCTAGCTCTGTGATAGGATTAAGAGGTTGTTGACGTGTGCCTATGGAGGATGGGGCACTTCCTTGTTTACAGAGGGAGGGCCCCACCAGAGGCCTGAAAGGCTTCAGGAGCAGCAGGTGATCAAGAAGGGTAAGATCGTTCTGTCTCTAATCAGGAAAGGGCCTGGGGACACACTGGTTTCAACTCAGACCTTCCGGCTTCAGCTCTGGTTACCCGCCAGCAATTGAGAAGAGCATACCCATTTTCAGGAAATGAAGCAGGTTACAAGCAGGCAGGGTATAGAAATGCAGTTTGACCAGCAATTCAGGCCCAGCGGGGCTCTCTCCTGAATTCAGAAATCTGTACTCTGAAAGGTAGCTTTCTTTCTTTTTACATTTTCAGGAATAGTCCTTTTTTCCCCTCTTTTTTTAAACCTTCTTTAGTACTTACTAGAGTTCTCATTGAAAATGCCAGTCTCTCACTGTGCTTAGGGAAACAAGGCAGAGGGGTATGAAGAGAATCCCTGGGCCAGATGGATCATTGACATCAACTGGGTGCTTTCACAGCTGCTCTCTTCTTTAACGTTGCAAAACCCAAGTGGTCAGAGCCTAGGCCCAGGTCAAAGTCTAAGGAGCAAGAGCTTATATAATCAAGTACAGGAAAACCATAGGAATCAAAGGGACAAGCCCCAAAGCAATTACCTGCAGAAGATCCTTCCAGCCGGGGCTGGGAATATGGTGAGGCCAGTGATTTCTAGGCTTGAGAAATCGAGGCTGTATTTACCCTCAGAGTCAGGGTCCTTCGAGTGCCTCCTTAAGTCCTGAGGCCTAAGTGCTTGCTTGCCTCATTTTAGTCCCTTCCCTGCCCTGTTTTCTCGAATTTTCACCTCTGGAAAGGAGCTGGAGTTTATATTTTGTTTTATTAAGACAGGCCACTCCCTTATAAGAGTCCTGCCTTAATAAATGATGCTTGATAAGTTACTGAGCTGGTTAAAAGGGGAAAAAAAAGATGGAGATAGGCAATAAAAAAGGAAATACAATATTTTGAAGAAACCAAACCCAAGGAGAACAATCTGAGTAGAAATCTAAAGATTACTGCCTTTTCTTATCATTCCCCAACAAATAACCCTTTACTTTATAGTGCAAAGGGAACTATAATCTGAATTATTTTTATAGGGAACAAAACCATTTCTTAAGGTCTTTCTGACTTCCTTTCTGACTTCTGACTTCCAAAAGGAAGAAAAACTTCCTTTTTGGTACAACTTTCCATCATTATTAACAAAATAAATATATTAATGCCCTCTGGCCTGAGCCTATGCTAGGCACCTATTCACTAAAATCAATGACACTGATGTGTCATTGAGGATGTCATTAGCCTGGAGCCTTAAGAATCAGATTCGAATTATTGAGTTTTCTTATATACAAATTTAGGAATTGCATTAACTAAGCTCTAAAGCCCTTCAAACTATAGAAGTCTGTGATTCTACATTAGGAGTAAGCAGCAAGGAATAGGGGGGCCAACAACTCCACTCAAAGTAGCATTCAGATAGAACTGCTCCATCCAGGTGACTAGTGGGACAATTCAGTTCCTCTTTTCTCTAGTAGCCCTAACTCTTGCTTACTCTTGTTAAAATCTCCAGGCCAAACAACTGATAAGTGTTTAATCCAAGACCAGCTTAAACTGAGTAAGGGTAGAAAAACATCATCTTCCAAGATGACATTCCATTCACGCAGACAATAATTTAGTGTCTTAGTATTTACTAAGTATTTATTATTTAGTATTTACTAAATAATATTAATAAATAGTATTTAATATTTACTTAGTATTTACTAAGCCTCTGTGTTATGCAAGGCACTGTGCAGTCCAGACCTTACAAATGGGCAATCTCTGTCTGATCTTAAAAATTGTTATGTTGTCCTGCTCAGTAAGAATACACGTAACCAAAATAAAATGGAGAAGATCCACAGGAGACCTACAAAGCCCCATGGCTGAAGCATAGCCTTCTGGCTTGAAATCCCAGTCCAGTTAAAGCTATGTACCCTGGAAGAGGTTAATTTCTCATCAGTTTCCTAATCTATAAAATGGGGATAATAATAGTACCATTCCATAAAGTTGTTGAGAGGATTAAATGAGACAGTAGGCTAAAGCACCTTAAAATAATGCCTGGTACACAGTTAATACCCAGTAAATGTTAGTTGATATTGTTATTTTTACTAGAGTTTTGGAGGACTGACTGTGGAGAAGTAAGAAAAATTTTATAAGGAAGTTTTGTTAGAACTGGGCGTTGAGAGATGGAAGCAGGACAGGAGGAAGGAAGGGGAAGGAGAAAAGAGAGGGACAAAAAGAATCCTTGCTATAGGAAGTAGTTCAGTTTGGCTGGAGTGGAAAGTTCCTTAACAAAAACGGTAGCATGACACACAGTTCAAAACACCATTGTAGAAAAAAAAGAAGAAAAAAAAAGGAACACCCACTGTAGAACTTAATATAAATCATTTAATTTTTTTCTATTAAGTTCCCTTCATCCCCATTTATGTCCTAGAAGTTAACACAGTAGTTTAAAAAAATAGATCAAGTGTCATTATTAATATAGATATGTAGTCCTATATGGGTACGTAAGCCTAAATATCTAAATTCAAAAACCTTATGTATTTTTCCTAACCCTTTCTGGAAGTAATCTGTTAAGTTTAAAAAGCACTAAAAATTCTTAAGTCTAAGAATCAGAAAACACATTCTAATCCAGGTTAAGTGACTTTAATCACTCCAGGCCTCAATTTCCTCTTAACAAAAACATACATACTACTATTATACTACTTCAGGATGGATGGACAGAAGAAATACTAAAATGGTGGAAAGGCCATTCTAGTAAGGGAAAAAACCTACCAGCCTTCTTGGGTAGATATAAAACATAAAGGCAACAATGCAAGTGAAAGCACTTTATATACCTGATAAATCTTATATAAAACACAAGGAATTTTTTCTGCATACAACACAGACAAAGGCAGAAACTCTGGACCAGAAAGTGGTGATGCATTGTAAATATATACATAGGCTTTGGGGTCAGATCGACTTAGAGCTGAATCCTGTCATCAGGTCCTGTCATTTACTAGCTCTGGGACCTAAAAGCAAAGTATCTTGAATTGTCACACTTTTTTCCTGCAATTGTTGGGATTTTATCAAACAGGCAATGTGAATCCTGTAAAGAATGGCTTGTCCCCTCACAGCTGCAGCCACTGAGAAACAAGTACAGGAGGATCTAATACCATACATTTCAAAAAATCTTCTCAGTTTCATCTTAATCATTTAACACTTTTGGGACCATTCTGATTTTCTCACTTTTTTTTTAAAGTATCTGAGATTCCCAGCCATCCCAACCTTTTTTTTTTTTAAAATGAGGCTGAGCCTAAAAATTAATCATAATTTTACCTCTTCCATCAGGCCCCTCTTGACACTCCTAAACAGAATCTCTTGGGCTTGTTTGTATGCCCTGGTTTTTGTAAGTGCTCAACAAATGGTTCTGAAATTAATAATATCGACAAGTTCATATGGCAAGTATCAGAAGCGCCCAAAGGCTGTTAGCCAAATTTAGGCCCAATAAAAACTAAATTTTTGTATAAGTCATCAGGACATTTTTATTAAAAGTGGATTTTTAATGTGTTAAGTAATATTTTAAATTTGTTGGGCAAATTGCCCTTTTCTACATCTATCTTCAGGTAATATGGTATTTGATCCTCACTGCATCCTTGTGAAATTGGTTTGGCAAGCATGATTTTCTATTTCACACATGGGAAAACTGACCAGCAGGTCTCTCCATGGTGTGGTGGAGCCCCATGGGAACCCAAGCCTGTCATTTTTAAACCCAGTGCTCCTTTCATTCTAGAACACCTTTAGGCCTTGCGGAAATTCTGCAAACAGGGTGCAAAACCCCAAAATGAAAGAAACTTACTTTTTGCAAATAAGATGAAAATGAATAACAGTGCAAACATCTGCCAAGAACTCATATGTAATGAACATAACAAGCATCAATTGGCAAGATAGGTTTTAAAACACAGGCTCCGTTAAATATTTTTTTAAATGGACGCATAGTATATAAGGCATAAAATATTTCCATTGTATTCCTGCTATCCAACCTTAATTTGAATTAGTTCCCCCACAGAACCTATACTCAAATACGATATAAAAGGGACTTCACTATTCGGAGGGCAAAGATAAGAAAGCAGTGTCATAGAATGTGCAATGTGATATTTATCCCATGTACTCCACATTAAAGCTAAATATGGGAGTGAACCCCCTCTGCCTCCTATCCAGTCCCCACTGAGCCCACGGGGTGCGGTGCTTCTGAGTAACAGTTGTCCAAAGCTCACGTTATTTACTATCATTTAGGACACAGGTCAAATTACGCAGTGCTAATAAACTCTGTGGGCTTTCGGGATCCCTGGGTCGTGATAATAAGGATTATCTCCTTGCTAATACCTCAGTTTGTTTTGCATGTCAATGAAGCAAAGAGGAAGTTATCTCTTGGAAGTAACTTATCTTTGATCAGTGCTACCAGTAATTTCAGGATCACTAGCACAACCCTGAGAAACAGACGATTATTAAAGTGTCCAAAGGGTAACTTGGGCTTGGCCAAGCGAACCGCAGGCCATGCTGCCCGGCCGGCCGGAGATGGAGGCGTTCAGTCCCCAGTATGCAAAGTAACCGACGGCTTATCCATCCCACAGCTCCTCGCCGGACCGGGCTGGAGGCCGGGCAGGCAGGCCCCCGGCTCTCAGTGGCCAGGGGAGGCTGGAGTGGGCCCCGGGCTGAGGCAGTGACCTTGACAACCCCGCCGCCGCCCCGCGAGGTTAATTTCTCAGGGTAGACGCGGGGCTGAGGTAGCGGCGCGACAGCCTCCAGGAGGCCCGGGGCAGTCTCGGGGCAGACGCGGCGCGGGGCAGTGGCTGTGTCCGCCCCCCGCCCCCCCACCCCAGGAGGGTCAGCCGCGCGGGGGTCTCTCCGCTCCCCGGGCGCCTCCAGCGGCGGGACAGCGGCGCACTCGGACCGGGCTGGGGTGGGGAACGCGGGGTTCCCGGGACAGCAGTTGGGGGGCCCTCCTCCGCGGCTGAGGCGGGGGCCGCGGGTCGCGGGCGGAAGGCGGGCCCTACCTCCTCGGTGGCCGTGGGGCAGTAGGAGATGAGTAGGAGGGTGGTTAGCAGGTTGATGGCCAGGCCCAGGAGGGTGATGGAGTTGGGGGCCATCCATAGCGGGATCCACTGGAGCAGCCAGGTCCAGTAGATCTGCAGCGGCGGCTCGAGCAGCGAGACGCCCGCCGCGCTGTATCGGTGCTCCTCCAGCCGCCGCAGCTGCGCCGCGCTCAGCGGCTCTGCCAGCGCCTTCAGCCAGCGCGGCGCCGGCCTGCCCCCGGCGCCCGCCGCCATGGCCGCCTGCGGGCCCCGTCGCTGCGAGGGAGCGCAGCCCGTGCCGGGCGCCAGGGCGGGGAGAAGGTGGAGGGAGGGGCTCGCGGGCCCCGGCCTGAGCTGACAGGGTGGAACTAGCCGGTCGGGCCGGCTCGGGAGAGGTCGAGGTCAGGCTGGGTTGCCCCAGGTCCCGGGGCCCCCACCCCCAGAGCGGCCAGGCCGCGGGTGCTACCGGCGGGGGTGGGCGGGGCCTCCGAGGAGGGGACTTAAGGGAGGGGTTGGGGGAGAGTACGGCGAGGTGTCTGGGAAGGTTGGACCGGCATTCTAAAGCCACCAGGTCACCACGAGGGTCCCGCAGACGGTAACTTTCTGGTGGACGTGCCAGGGATCTGACTTCCCCGAGGGGCTGATGCACCTGCGTCTAAGGTTCGATTCTTCTCCAGGGACGTCTGGCCGCGCTCCCGTGATTAAAGACTCCTCCCAGGCTGGGCAGTTACAGGCTGCTTCCTCCAACGTGTGGTCTTGTGCACAACTCTGTTCTCCCAGTGTGGGTGTCTCTGGCCTTTGGGTAACCCCTGCAGGACGACGCTGCCGGCGGAGATTGGGAGGAGGAGGAGTGGGTTTTGTGAGAACATGATTTTTGCACGTCTTGGGTCACTGGCCTGATGACCACATCTGCCTGCCCGAAAAGAGGTCCTGCTTGATAAACACACAACAAAAACAATTCTCCTTCCAACCCTGAGGACAGCGTCCCTGCCATTAATTAGCTCTAGAGAACCCTCCGTGGGGGTTCAAGGTTCAGGGTTCGGAGACCAAGGTGTTGAGACAAAGTCAGGACTTGGAAATATTTGCTGACAAGGAGACTGAATGGTTGAAACCCAAATGCCCCTCACCCTTTTGTTTTGTTTTATTTTCAAAGCATCCAATACCAGTAATTGGATATTTTTACACACAGCCTTCTCTGGGGATAGAGGACATGGATCCAGGCAATGTGCTCCCACTGTATAGAGGACTTGGCACACTTGCCACACAATGATAGTTCAGCAGCCCCTTACCTCACAATGCACCCATTTAGGCAGGGGGCATCTTGTCATAAACATATTTCACAGCCTGAGATAAGCCTGCCACTCGCCTTTTTTTCACTTCCTCTTTCTGATCTTTATACAGTTTTCTAAGGCATAGAACAAGTTCAGAAACTGCTTTCAAGATAGTGTGTTAAGCAACTTCTATCAGCAGATGCAGTTTCAGGAGTTTCATTACAACACCTCTGAGAGGAGTCAGCAAACTACTCCCCAGCACACCATCTGTTTTAGTATAGCCTATGAGCTAAGTGGCTGAAAATGGTTGAAAAAAATCAAAAGAATTTTTTTGATGCGAAATTATATGAAATTCAAACTTCAGTGCCATGGATAAAGCCATTTTTATGCCTCACATATTGTTTACACTACTTTATCACTCCAAAAGCAGAGTTCAGTGGCTGTGACAGACATTGGCCTGCAAACACTAGAATATTTACAGTCTGGCCCATCACAGAAGGAAATTTGGCAATCCCTGCTTAGAGCAATATGAAGGTTCCTACAGACCAAACCATCCATTGAATATACATCTCCTAATCTTTAATGTGATAAAAAAAAAAAGATGCTGAAAAATGCAGGAAAGGAATCAGAATGACAGATCCACTTTTAACTATGCTGGTTTTATGTATAGTAAACTTGGGGACATCGGCTTTTTTTTTTTTTAAGATTTTATTTATTTATTTATTTGAGAGACAGAGAAAGTGAGAGAGAGCATGAGAGGAGAGAAGGTTAGAGATAGAAGCAGACTCCCCGTGGAGCCGGGAGCCCGATGTGGGACTCGATCCCGGAACTCAAGGATCATGACCTGAGCCGAAGGCAGTTGCTCAACCAACTGAGCCACCCAGGCGCCCAGGGGACATCGGCTTTTTAATTTATCAATGCCATGAATAATCCAAGGAGAAATCCTTTTCCACATTAATAAATTTAACTATATAACAAATAATTTTTAGTGTACATCAAAAGAGAATGAAAAGACAAGCCACAAGCCAGGAAAAAGTATTTCTCTCAAATAAAATCCACATTGACTAGTACCCAGATCATATAAAGAATTCCTAAAAATCAAAGAGAAAACAAAAACACTCAAAGAGGCTTACGTTCAGGACCTATAACAAAAATCCCCCAAATCTGGTGACTTAAAACAGAATAAATGTTTATTTTTTTTCTTGCATAAGTCTAGAATTATGGTGGCTTCATAATCACCAGGAACTCAGGCTCTTCTGTCTTTCGGCTCCAACATCCTGTTTCTGCCTTGTACCTATAAGGTAGGTCATCTCTTGGTTCTGAATGGCTGCTGGAGCTCCAGCCATCCTATTTGCACTCCAAATAGCAAGAAAGAGAAAGAAGGTGGAAAAAAACAAGTTGGATACCACTCAGCTGAGCCCCAAAGTAAGGTGCTTTTCTAGAATTCTCAAATGACACTTCTACATACATCCCACTGCCCAGAACTTAATCATGTGGCCTACCTGAGTGCAAGTGTTAGCAACAAGGAATAGATGGGGACAATCATTTTGAAAAACAATCTGGCATTATCTGGTAAAATTGAAGATGCACATACTCTAACACCACAATTCTGATCCAGGAGTATATGCTAGAGAAATTGTTGCACATGTGTCCTAGGAGACAGGTATAAGAATATTCACAGCATCTTTGTACAATAATCAACAACTATAAATATCCTAAATGTCTAATAATACTGAATGGATACCTGAGGTATTTTCATATAATTTAATATTACACAGAAAGTTTAATATAGCAGTGGAAAATTGATAAACCATAGCTACACTTATTATCACAGATAGATTGCACAAATATAATATTGACAGGAAAAAAGGTTATAGAAAAAATGCACACAGTATGATTTCATTCATACAAAGGTTGAAAGCATGCATGTCTTTGCTTTTAGGAATATGTACCTATGTGACCATATGTGACAAAGGTATGAGGAAAAGTAAATAAATGGCACATACAATTCCAGAAATGGGATTATAGAAGCACACACAGATTGATTCCAAAATATTGATGATTATATTAGGATACAAAACCACATGACCTAAACATGATATAACTGTATTTTTCTCTCAGTGTCAGGCAATTCTGGGCTATTATGCCAATGCCAAAATGCCAGGGACACCGATTTCTTCCATTTTATTAGTCTGCCACCCTTACGATGTTGCCCCTTGCCCTTATCAAAAAAAGGCTAACCACAAGTTTTAATCAATTGAGAAAAAACGGAAAGCGATGCTGCATTTATTTCCTTGCTTGGGCGAGATCTAAAGTGGACACGGCACTCTGCTCTCATCCTATTGGCCAGAACCTGGTCACATGACTGTGCATAGCTGCAAGAAAGGTTGGAAATGTAGTTTTTAGCTGGGCAACTGTTTGTCCGGCTAAATAATTTATATTACTACTGAAAAATGGGAAAATGGATATTGGAGGGCCCTCTTGCTATCTCCGCCACAATATTTAAACTAGGTAGTAAGAATATGGCTTTCATTTTATTATTTATGCTATATATGTATAATCATTTTCTTTTGGAAATATGGAATATTTTATTATTTATTTATTTACTTTTAAGATTTTCTTTATTTATTTGGCAGAGAGAGAGAGAGAGAGCACACAAGCAGGGGGAGCAGCAAAGGGAGGGGAGAAGCAGACCCTCTGCTGAGCAGGGAGCCTGTTGTGGGGCTATGATCATGACCTGAGCTGAAGGCAGATGCTTAACTGACTGAGCCACCCAGGAACCCCTGGAATATTTTATAATTAAAAAGTAAAAGTAATAAAAAAAATTAAAATCACATTTTAACACTCATGCTCCTAAGCAGATTTTCCCATTGTTTTTGTTGTTGTTGTTGTTGTTTTTGTTTGTTGTTTTTGTGTTTTGTTTTGTTTTGTGGCAAATTTTTGGAAATTTCAAATGAATTCAAGACATATTAAGGCCAACCTATCTATTGTGAAAGAAAAGTAGATTAGAGATTTCCTATTATTTTATCTCTTTCATCATGGCCCCGTTTGATTGTCATGGTTTATTACATAGTGATTGACGTACACGAATTTTCCTTTTCTTGAACTAACATGGTAGTTTACATTTATGGGTTCCAATGAGGCACTGTTCTAAGCATGAGGATTAATTCTATTTAATATTCACAAAAATGCTATGAAGTAGGTACAATTATTGTCTCCATTTTGCAGATTTTTTCACTGGAGCCCAGTGAGGTTCAATAACTTGTTAGGACTGCACAACTAGAAAAGTGGTGAAGTTGGGACTCAAGACCACAGGGCTGATTCCAGACCCTATACTCCTAACCACTGCTAAATGCCACCTAATAAATTATATATTAAATATTGGACTTACAGTCAGAGAAAGACAAATACCATTTGATTTCACATATATGTGGAATCTAAGAAACAAAACAGATGAATGAACAAAAAGAGGGAGGGAAGGGAAAACAAAAAAAAGGGAGGGATGCAAACCATAAGAGACTATTAACTATAGAGAACAAACGAGGTTATTGGAGGGGAAGTGGGCGGGGGATGGGCTAAATGGGTGATGGACATTAAGTAAGGCACTCGTGTTGAGCACTGGGTGTTATCTGTAAGTGATAAATCACTAAATTCTACCCTTGAAACAAATAAATAAATATATACAAAAATAAAAAAACAAATAAATATTGGACTTACATGGGTATTTTTGTCAATATTGAACAGTCCAGTTTCTGTAGATCATGTAGATTTTGTGCCATTCTAAATATTATGTAAAAAACTGTTTTACCTAAATACTAAAACTGACGAATTCCCCTGTTCAGATACCTTTGGTAAAACCCAACCTCCCTAGCTTGGCATTTGAAGGCTGAATCTATTTTTTCAGTTTGACCTCCTAAATGTCTCCTGTTCCCTCAATCCCCTCGCTCCATCCCAAGCTCCAGCTTCCACTAGCCGTTCCCAAACACACCCAGCACTTTCTCATGCCCTGATTTGGTCTCTGGGTTAAGGGAGTAGCCTCCATCTCTCATTACCTCTAAAGCATTGCCCATTTGTCCAGGCTCAGCTTAAATACCACCTTCTCTGAGATGACCTTTCCCATTCTTCCAGTTTGACCTCTCCTGCTTCCACACAACCAGAGACTGCATACCTGTACTCCAGTCGTCCTTGGTGAGTGCATTTTTCAAGGCCTGGCACTCAGTAAACATCCATACTTTAAAAAAAAATTTAATTTTGAAATAATTATAGACTCAGAAAATTGCAAAAATAATACAAAGAAATCTCTTGTACTCTTCACCCAACCTCCCCCAATGGTAACATCATAACATATTCATAGTACAATAGGTCCACAAATTTTTATTTGCTTATTTAGCAGAATTGAATTTCTTTCCCCAAAGAGAAAGGATATCTTGGTTTTACCACTGGTTCTCTTTGTGCATATAACTTTCACTCACATTTCAAAACTCCTTCCTCAGCATCCTCAACATCTCAGCCAACTTCCCATGATATAAACACAGTAGTCTCATAGATTAGGTGAATCTATTGTGATATAACCACTTCAAAAAGCCACTGACTTTTATTGGTTTGGGAAAAGGCATGGGTTGAAATCAAGAAATCCACTGGCTAGATTTTTGGTGTAGCAGAATGTTATCATTTAGAGAGTCAAGCTATCTGTGTGTTAAGAGGTTTAGACTCATAGGCTGGAGTATTTCTAAAGATTATAATGGTTCTGCAGGGTGAAGACTCGTCTCTTTTCATTGGCTTCTTTTGCTCTAATTTATGTTTTTATAGTTTTGTATTTTAGGACTGTAAAGTCCACAAATTTTTAGAACCATGATACCTTACAAAATGCATGAGGAGACATGCAGTGTTTACTAATAGCTTGCCAAGAACATTTGCTCTCCTCTTTTACAAATGCTTGATTTCCTGGACGAGATCAGAAAACAAAATTTCACAATATGGTCCCTGAGAAGTTGTAATTGTGCTTTTTATCTGAAATTGCGAAAGCAATTTAGGATTAAGGAAACTGATTTCCCTCAGAGACAGTTCTTAGCACTCTTTTTTATATCCTTTAACTTTCTTTATTTATTACCCTTTTCTGACTTCACATCCTGCTGCTTTAAAATTTTTTCCACAGTATGTTTTGAGGAGCGTGAGAGTGAATGCCTTTCCTCAAAAATTCCTTCTTCAGCAGTCTAGGGGGCCTGAAATCCCAAGAGTTATTCCTTTGCTTGGGTTAGGGCTTCTAGGAGTAACAGGTTAGATCACATTTCTCTCTCTCTCTTTTTTTTTTGTAAGGAGGTCAGATTTTATTTATATATAATTGTATTTATGATTTAATTTTCTTATAAATAATACCTTCCTCATAATATTATGTGAGGATTAAATGACATAATGCTTAGAAAGCAATTAGCACAGTACTCAGCATGGTAGGCACTCAATAAATGCTAACAATTATTATTTAACTTTTATAACATTTTCCCATTTTTTAATTTAAATTCAGTTAATTAACATATAATGTGTTATTGGTTTCAGAGATAGAGGTCAGTGATTCATCAGGTTTGGTTTTTTTTTTTTAAGATTTTACTTATTTGAGAGAAAGCACACACACTAATGGGGGGAGCAGCAGAGGGAGAGGGAGAAGTAGGCCCTCCGCCGAGAAAGGAGCCCAATGTGGGACTCTATCTCAGGATCTTGGAGTCATGACCCAGCCAAAGGCAGACACTTAACAGACCAAGCCACCCAGGCATCCCAGTGATTCATCAGTCTTATATTAAACCCAGTGCTCATTACATCACGTGCCCTCCTTAATGTCTATCACCCAGTTACCTCAACCCCCCACCTCCCTCCCCTCCAGCAACCCTCAGTTTTTTTCCTATGATTAAGAGTCTCTTATTGGTTTGTCTCCCTCTCTGATTTTAAAGATTTTGTTTTTATTTATTTGACAGTGAGAGAGAGAGAGATCACAAGTAGGCAGAGAGGCAGGCAGACAGAGAGGAGGAAGCAGGCTCCCCGCTGAGCGGAGAGCCCGATGTGGGGCTCGATCCCAGGACCCCGACATCACGACCCGAGCAAAAGGCAGAGGCTTTAACCCACTGAGCCACCCAGGCGCCCCTCCCTCTCTGATTTTGTCTTGTTTTTTGTTGTTGGGGTTTTTTTTTTGTTTTGTTTTTTAAAGATTTTATTTATTTATTTGAGAGAGAGAGAGAGAGCATGAGAGGGGAGAAGTCAGAGGGAGGAAGCAGACTCCCTGCCGAACAGGGAGCCCAAATGCAGGACTCGATGTGGGACTCAATGTGGGACTCAATGTGGGACTCGATGTGGGACTCGATGTGGGACTCGATGTGGGACTCGATCCTGGGACTCCGGGATTATGACCTGAGCGGAAGGCAGTCGCTTAACCAACTGAGCCACCCAGGTGCCCCTGATTTTGTCTTGTTTTATCTTTCTCTCTCTTCCCCTATGATCCTCTGTTTTGTTTCTTAAATTCTACATATTAGTGAGATCATATAATAATTGTCTTTCTCCGATTGACTTATTTCACTTAGCATAATACCCTCTAGTTTCATCCATGTCATTGCAAATGGCAAGATTTCATTTTTTGGTGGCTGGGTAGTATCCCATTGTATATTACACCACATCTTCTTTATCCACTCATCTGTC
>CM052807.1:102881132-102923482 GCA_028533885.1 Nasua narica | reverse complement strand
ATGTGTCTGTTGGCCATTCATATGTTTTCTTGGGACAAATGTCTGTTCATGTCTTCTGCCCATTTCTTAATTGGATTATTTGTTCTTTGGGTATTGAGTTTGATAAGTTCTTTATAGATTTTGGATACTAGCCCTTTATCTGATATGTCATTTGCAAATATCTTCCCATTCTGTCATTGTCTTTTGGTTTTGTGGTCTGTTTCCTTTCCTATGCAGAAGCTTTTTATCTTGATGAAGTCCCAATAGTTCATTTTTGTCTTTGTTTCTCTTGCCTTTGGAGACATGTCTAGCAATAAGTTGCTGTGGCCAAGGTCACAGAGGTTGCTGTCTGTGTTCTCTAGGATTTTGATGGATTCCTATCTCACATTTAGGTCTTTCATTCATTTTGAGTCATTTTTGTGTAAGGTGTAAGGAAATGGTCCAGTTTCATTCTTCTGCATGTGGCTGTCCAATTTTCCTAATACCATTTGTTGAAGAGATTGTCTTTTTTCCATTGGATATTCTTTCCTGCTTGTCGAAGATTAGTTGACCATTGAGCTGAGGACCCACCTCTGGGTTTTCTATTCTGTTCCATTGATCCATATGTCTGTTTTTGTGCCAGTACCATACTGTCTTGATGATTACAGCTTTTGATATAACTTGAAGCTATTGTATGTAGATACAAGCTATTGATATAGCTTGAAGTCAGGCATTTTGATGTCCTCATCTTTGGTTTTCTTTTTCAACATTCCTTTGGCTATTTAGGGTCTCTTCTGGTTCCATATGAATTTTAGGATGATTTGTCCAGCTCTGTGAGAAAAGCTGATGATATTTTGATAGGGATTGCATTGAATGTATGATTGTTCTAGGTAGCATAGACATCTTAACATCTGTTCTTCCAATCCATGAGTGTGGACTGTTTTTCCATTTCTTAGTGTCTTCCTCAATTTCTTTCATGAGTGCTCTCTATTTCTTCTGAGTATAGATCCTTTGCCTCTTTGGTTAGGTTTATTCCTAGGTATCTTATGGTTTTGGGTGTGATTGTAAATGAAGTTAACTCTTTAATTTCTCTCTTCTGTCTTGTTAGTGTATAGAAATGCAACTGATTTCTGTGCATTGATTTTATATGCTGGGGTTGGGTCACATTTCAGTGTTAAGTTAGGTCGTTATCAGGAATACTTTAGGAGGGACACTTTTATTAGAATGTCTGTCCTTTGGGCAGGTGAGAGGGAATGGCCCCAAATAACGATCCATGCAAGGAACTAGTAAGAGGGTTGGAGCTGCACCTCTCCAACATGGACAGATACAGGATTTTCCTGGAGATCCTGTTACAAGGCAGGTTCTGTGTGAGGGAATGTGGAGAGTGAGTAGTGTTGAGAGTTTTCTTTCCTAACAAACTGCCAGGTGATGCCCAATGCTACTGGTCATAAGACGCCACATTTTCGATGAGGAGGGACTGAAAAATCCAGTCTTAAACGGCTTGGGTGGAGGCCCTGCTCTGAAGAAGCCCCTTGAGCGCCAGGTGGAATGGGGCTGGGCAGAACAAAGTGAGAAAGCAGTCAGGGCAGTTGAGGGTCGAGAAAGACCAGTCTGGCTCACTCGATTTTGCTTAGAGTTATTCTTTCCTTGGGCGCCTGGGTGGCTCAGTTGGTTAAGTGTCTGCCTTCAACTCAGGTCATGATCCCAGAGTCCTGGAATGGAGCCCCACATTGGGCTCCTTGCTCAGTGGGGAGCCTGCTTCTCCCTCTGCATGCCTCTTCTGCTTGTGCTCTCTTCCTCTCTTTCTCTCTCTGTCAAATAAATAAACAAAATCTTAAAAAAAAAAAAAAAGCTATTCTTTCCAGGGCAAAGAAGAGATCGATAGATAGATGAATAGATAGATAGGTAGATAGATAGGTGCTTAAGATTTTGTATCTTATTTTGTATTTCTGATTTTATATTATATATATTTATAAAACTCATTACATAGTACTCTCTCCAGTGAAAGTGAAATCTCCTTGTTGATCCCTGGTGAAGGTGTTGGTTGTTGATGAGGCTTTTCTAAGATTATACAGTGCTTCCCAGACTAGGACACCTTTAGCTCCCTGATAGTATGCCTGGAGCAACATCCACTGGAAAATCTGGGAAGAAAAAAAAATGTTTTCTTTTAAAATAAACTCCTATATCACAGAGAAGAATGCAACATGGGGATGAACTTCAATGGATAAGCATACCAGGGGTTGCGGTTGTAGCTTCAGGCTATGCTTTCTTGTTCTGTCCAAGGTTTTCCTTTCTTCTGCTAAGAGGAATAGGGCAGTGGTAGACAGGGTTAAGAAATCATAACCAAGATAATGCCTGTAAAGGATATAACTAGGTGCTCTTTTTTTTTATTGTTGATTTTCTCACTGCCATTTCCTCTTTCTTTAGTTCTTGCTTCATGAGGTTATTTCTGGATTCATTTCTATCTTACTGCTCTTGACTTCCCTTCCCTCTGTACAAATAATATTGTTCTCATCTGTCCTCCTTTTCTCTCTCTTGTTTGATTTGATTCTTGGTCTTGGCCTCTGCTGAGCCCCTTTTTGCCATCTTCTGCTGGTCTGTCCATCACTCTTGCTTAACTTCCTCAGAGAGCAGAGTTACTAATGGCAGACTTTGGGTCAGAGTCCATGCTTGCCATTGTGAAGACTTGACAATCATGAAATTTATCTCACCAATGAGCTTTCTGCTCCTGCTAGCTAATAATGTTTATTGAGCCCTAACTATGAACTATTAAGAAATCCATAAAAATAACTCTGTGCAGAGATATTCTGCCTCTTCTTGGCAACCTACACTACTACCCCACCTGCCTCCAGCTCAGTGGTGCCTCCCAGTGCAGGAATGGGAACTGAACTGATAATGAACCCCAGTGGACACTCAGGAGTGGAACTGGGATAACCAGTCCAATGACACTTTATCTGATAGCCTGCAGGGGATACATTACTTGGCTCTCTAGTGCCTGGAATTTTCCAAATAACCACATGACTACAAATCAGCTTTGGCTTATTTTGCAACATGGCTCCTTTCCAATTACCCCTTGTCCCAATCGTTTAAGAGGGATGCATTACAAAGTCCAAATAATGGTTCTTTTCCTTGCCATGGTGTTGCTGGTAACCCTTAGTTCTTATTTATTTATTTATTTATTTAATTCATTAACTAAAAAACTATAAGCCAAGATTTTAAAATTGGTATATAACATCTTTAAAATGTTTTCTTGGACTCTATGATTAGGATGAAGGTGAGAGTACAGTTATAAAGGAGGGAACTTCTTGCCTGTGGATAGCTGTGTAAGCGCCTATCTACAAAGAACTGAAAAATCCTTTCTAAAGCTATTGCTTGGGAGTGAAAGAAGTTATGGTGGATGTGCACTTGAATGCAATGTTTTTTCCTTTCATGATTTGAGTCAGCCAGTGCCCCAAGCCATACTGAATGACCCCTCTGGGAGTGTTTAACAGTCTTGCTGCCTCTCTGGTATTTTGTTCCTGGTAATCTACTCCATATAGAAGAAAAATATCCAGCTAGGCCACAGATTGCTCAGGCCAGGGCATTTGGGGACAGAGAGAGATCATCAGGTGACATTAAGAGGGTGATGACAGACCTTAGAATCAGGAGAACTGGTTGTTCCATTAGGTGGTTTGTTTCTCTCGTCCATTCTAAGTTATCAAAGTTTAATTACAAAGGATTTTGTAAATATCTACATGTAGCAACCACCTGAATCTTTGGTACAAGGATATACTTAGTGGCCTGGCTAAAATAGCAAAAAACAAACTAACAAACCAAACAACAACAACAACCAACCAAACAAACAAAAAAACCCACAAAAAACAAATGTAGAGTTCAATCTAGAATCAATTCCTATCATAAGAGAATTGGTAAGAAGACTGGTATTATTATTCCTGATTCTATTCCTATTCCCAGGAAAAAGAGGCCAAGCTTGTATTTCTAGAATTCCTTTCTAGGGAACTTAAGTGAGGAAGGAGAAAGAGGTTCAGACATGGAGTTTGGTGAATGAGGAGAGGGAAGAGTTTGGGGGTGGGGTGGAAGAGATGTTAGATGGGGATACAGAGAAGGAAACAAAGGTGGTTGAGGGTGGGCTGACTCCTAACTTTAATAGCTCACATACATAAATAGTTATAAGTTATAAATCAAGCTAACAGATGGTTAATAAAATAGTAGTATCTTCCAGTCTTCATGAGCTGAATCCATAATGACCTGGAAGGCCAGGTTTGAATTGTAGAGTTATCAGGTTCTTCAGAGATACTTTCCAAAATATTGTGACCAGTCTCTGGTCTCCCTGCTTTTTACATCCTAGCTCATTCCTGCACCACACCACAAGGGTTCCCAGGTACACATGTGCAGATGCCCCAGCCTCAAGCATAAGCTCTCGTCACATCCCCTACACTCCAACCTTTTGACAAACGGGTTTCTCTAAGCCAACCCCTGGGCCTCAGGGTGCATAAACTGGTGACGACTTTCTTGCTTAGGGGTTCGAACTCAGGGAAAATGCCCATAAAGGCCATAAAAGTGAGCTTGGGTTCAGTCTATAAGAAGGAGGTGCGGGAGGGGTTCCAAGTAGGCACATCCCCTTGGCTTCATTGCCTCCTGCCCTATGGAGGGAGATACAGGTGGAGGGCCAGAGTGAGGCACTAGAAAGTAGAGGGGTCTCTCTTGCCCAGATCCAAGGCTAGTACTAAGTGGTAGAACTATCCAGTGTTCCCACAAAGAACACCCTTAAAAGTAGCAGCTAAATAGCCAAGGTATGGCTTTGGAGGGTGAAAGACGCCAGGCGCACACTTGTCCAGGAAGTTTCAGAGTCACTTGTCTTTGAGTGGACTATAGTGGGCTGGACACAGACATTTCTGTAGTCATTAGTGTGGATTGAAATGGAGAGGCTTTCCTTCTCTCCATTTTCTAGGCACATAACTGACCCAGGGCCTGAGGTAGGACCTCCAAACAGGACAGAGAGGACTTCTCGATCTCCCTGGCTAGTGGAGAGCTCATATTTTAATTTGATTTAGAAAAATAAAGTCACACGGCATGTCTTGTACTTCATCCTAAAGATAAGCCACATTATCCAACTTCTGAATCCTTATAGTGCTCTCTTACACATGCTGTCTTCCCTGTTTATGTTTCCCTTTGTTTACTAGCCTTCTATAGTATAAACTCCTTGAAGACATGAAGATGCTTATTCATAGTTGGGTTCTAGCTGAATCCACCACAGTGCTATGCACACATCAGATATTTAGTAACTCATTTGTTGAGCTGAATAGAATGTTTCAGAATTATTAAAAATGAGTGGCTAAGGACATACTAGTTTATTTCAATGTTTCTTGGAATGAGGGTTTTTTTTCTATTTCTGTATTAATTTAGGTGAAGTATTCATTAAGCTTTCTTTTAAAGTAAGTAAATAAGCGTGATCCTTTAAAACATTTTATAAATGTTTAGTTTCCAAAAAGAATTTTTTGGTGAATTTCCTGTGATATATAATTTTCTCAAAAAAAGCAAAATTCAGGGGTGTCTGGGTGGCTCAGTGGGTTAAAGCCTCTGCCTTCGGCTCAGGTCATGATCCCAGGGTCCTGGGATGGAGCCCTGCATCAGGCTCTCTGCTCAGCAGGGAGCCTGCTTTCCCCTCTTTCTCTGCCTGCCTCTCTGCCTGCTTGTGATCTCTCTCTCTGTCAAATAAATAAATAAAATCTTAAAAAAAAAAAGCAAAATTCAAACAATGTTAGACAAACTTGTAGGAAAGCTAATAGGAATGACAGTTTCTGACTTTTTTTGCTCTTTGTAGTTACAAAATGGACTTTTTCTTCCTTTTTGGAACTTTGTGGTGCAAGAGCACCCTTAATAAGAGAAGAGATCATATGTAGAAAAATAACATTGTCTAATACAAAATATTTTTGAGAGCATAAGTCATGACCGGAGAACCAATATTTTGTAAGGATACTTTACAGTCACATTTAGGCAATGTTTATAAGAAGCCTAACAAACTTGACCCTTACTTGGCAAAATCAGTCAATGAGGGTTTGAATTAAGCAACCATCTCAGTTGCTGGAGTTGTGGGGTTCTGACCCAGCAGCCACACTGATTAATTTTGCCAGTCATTTATTGGGTGTGCACAAACAGATATGATCTTCTTGTCTTTATAGCTACACCAGACTTCTCTTACATAAAATAATGTGTAAATATATTTTCTGATTAAAATGGGTATCTACATAGGGTTTCCACACATTACCATTTCACAATTTTTGAGCATATGGGATGGTAGCCAATACTTTTCTTAAGATTTTATTTATTTATTTGACAGAGAGAGATCACAAGTAGGCAGAGAGGCAGGCAGAGAGAGAGGAGGAAGCAGGCTCCCCGCTGAGCAGAGAGCCTGATGCAGGGCTCCATCCCAGGACCCTGAGATCATGACCTGAGCTGAAGGCAGAGTCTTTAACCCTTTGAGCCACCCAGGCGCCCTGGTAGCCAATACTCTTAACAACCAGTAAGGCAAGATCACCAACCTACCAGAACAGAAGAGGCCAGAGTTTGGACAAGAATACCGAGTTTTCCCTTGCTGGTCCCAGAGGTACTACAACTACCTGGATCATCCATTCCTTCCCTTGATGAAACCCACACCAACCCAGGAGCGTGACCACCACAACTTCCCAGCCCTAATCTGGTACAGAAGCAGAGCGGATATCTTAAAATGTTGTCCCGGGATGCCACGGGCCCATCTGCAGGTCGCAATGTATTTAGCTTCTAGCACAACAGACCAAAAGGAAGAAATGAGGGGAGGCGAGGGAATAAACAATAGCTGTGAGGTGACCGACTCACACTTCACTCCATTCCCTGAACTGAAACTTTCTCTAGAAAGTCAGAAAGAGTGAGAGGAAGGCGCCAAGAAGATGACTGAGTTCCTACAAATGTTTCTCAGCTTCCATCTTTTGACAGCCTCCATCAGTTGGAAAGGATGCCATCGGCAAACTATAAATCTGTAATTTCTCTGTAGTCTGCAGTAGCTCTCTGTCACCATGACCAGCTGTTTTGGCAGGAACCCTGGTGCATTCAGCCAGGAGGCCCCGCCAGAGACCAACGAAGGTCAGGCGCAAGTTGGGTAGCACCCCAGCTCCCCAGCCTTTGGTCCTGAGTTCTGTCGGAGCACACAACCCCAGACACATAAATGAGCACTGTGTCACCTCATCATAAGGACTTCAAATTTATTGCACCGTTTATTGAATACATTTTCCTTTCCATTGAGAAAACTCGTCTGAAAGACTTTCTGAAGTCTTACAGTGAATTCAAATGGGAAAGAGGGTACAGATCCACTGGTGTTAAGAAGGATCATGTGAAATAAACAGCCCTGTTTTGCTTAGAAAAATCTCTTAGATCAAGAAGAGTGGGTTTTCAAGAGAATGATGGGTTTTCAGGATCTGACTGTGCTGTATTGTATGATGTGTGTGTGTGTTTTTTTAAGATTATCTATTTATTTATTTGAGAGACAGAGAATAAGAGAGAGGGAGCATGAGAGGGGGGAGGGTCAGAGGGAAGAAGCAGACTCCCCACTGAGCAGGAACCCCAATGTGGGCCTCCATCCCAGGACTCCAGGAGAATGACCTGAGCCAAAGGCAATCACTTGACCAACTGAGCCACCCAGGCACCCCATACGATGTGGTTTTTATTCTGGAAAAAAGAAAGTATTTATAGCCTACAATTTTAAACTAAAACAACTGCTTTTGCTAATTCTATAGCTTGCTTTTTTTTGTAAAGTACAGTGACCAAGCACAGGCAATAAGGACCAAAAAGCTGACTTCAGATGAAATTTTGTACGCAATTTTTAATTAAGCAATCCGTGCAAACATTTTTTTTTTCTTCAACATCAGGAGGAAATAAAACGACCGCACTTGAGTGCCTGGTGGAAAAACAAAAAATGCTTTCTCAATGCAACCAGATTTCAAAGCAGTGGCGTGTAGGGAGGCAGAGCCCAGGCCCTTAGTATTCCTCAGGATTGCTTGATTGCAAGTCTCGCAAATAGGAATCAATTATGTTAGGAGGTACACCTTGCAAGAGGAGCCTGCAGAAGGAAAGGCCACCTAGAGAGGACAAAGAGGAAAAGGCAAAGTCAAAACCGTCTACATGATAGATTACTCAAATACTACTTCCTGACTAGCTGCCTAGAAATGTGACTAATTATGTTTCAGTTAGTTACAAAGATTCATTCAGTCCCTACTTGGAAATCTGGGTTTAGTACATTTAAATTTTAAGCACTTGGCAACTAGAAGGGAAAGCAAGTTCCCGGCAGACCCATGGCAGCTTTTTGTTCCCTGCTATTATTCAATCTTAGTTGAAATTCCTGACTGGTTGGAAAGTATCTATTGCTCTTGGAGAGGTTTTAGGATTCTTCTACAGATGATTTAAGCCTTCTGACTGAATGGCAGATAAATGCAAGCCATGTTATGAATCAATGGGAAGATCTGTTTCCTGTTTGTTAATGTTCTTTTTTTTTCTTTTTTTTAAAGATTTTATTTATTTATTTTAGAGTATGAGAAGGGGGAGGGGCAGAGGGAGAAGGAGAGAATCTCAAGCAGACTCTGCACTGAGCACGGAGTTGGACATGGGATCCATCTCATGACCTTGAGGATCACGACCTGAGTGGAAATCAAGAGTCAGACGCTTAACTGGCATCTGAGCCACCCAGGTGCTCCTTGTTAATATTCTTTTTAGTTAAGCACACAGAATTCTTACTCAGGCACATTGGAGAAGAAAAAAGGGAGCACTCCTCTAACTTTGGGTATTGATATCCTGTCAAAAGTGCAAAATTTGGAAAGATTTTGTTAAAAGGAGTAAAACCCATCCAATACCTTCTGAAGGTGAAACACCTACTAATATTTCAAACTTACCTTCCAGGTTTCTGAATTATATTTAAAAAAAATACCCCTCACAAGAGAACCCATGAAACCATAAAAATTCATGGTCCTTTAAGGAAGTGCTTCACTACTTACTAATAAATTCACGTCCAGGCAAAAACAGCATGCCATTTGAACATTCTTAAAACTTATTTAATGCAAATTGGGAAAGTCATTCTCCTTTTTTTAAAAAAAAAATTCAAGTCACATGTTGGTAGAAATGATGCCAATTATGTACATGTCCATTCCTTGATGCAAAGCGTTCAGAATGCTTGGGTATCATTTTCATCTCCATTAAATGCTTTAATTCATGCTCTACTGCATTCAACAACTTGCTTCATGTCAACAGGAGATTGTGATGAATAAGTACTAGCTGTTAATTTCAAGATACTTAAATACAAATTAAAACTACAAAGTTAGAGATTTTAAATAGTCTATTTTCATTGGCTTACATAATGAAAATCATGCCATACTCCACAGGCTTTGTATGGCTTATGACAATCATAAGCTTCATATGCCAAAACCATATGAAAGCTTACCTTAGATGATAATATACATTCAAAAATCCTTACTGTGCTACGACTAAGGGAAAGAGAGAGAAAGAGAGAGAGAGAGAAGTTGTAAGCATTAATAAAGTGCTAAAAACAAAGTTGAGTATTTGTTGGATGAAATTATAGTCACGATTATGATGAGGCGATTTCATTAATCCTTAGTCATGTGAAAGATGGAGGAAAATAGAAGCACATGGAATGAAGGGCAGGGATCCAGTCACTTCAAAAGGATCATTAATATGTAAAACATTTATTAATACGCACACCCACTTTGCCTGAACAAGTGAAAAAGCCAATCTGATTGTACAGTGAATATTTATGGTAAGAGCTTCCAAACCATTAGCTTAAAAAAAAAAAAACTACAACATATATATATTGTGTTTTTCAACAAAAGAAAAACAGAGACAATAGACAAAGCATTAGTGTACATATATATATGTTGAAATTCTACAAGGCAAAATTATCAAGTAGATATATTAGACTAGCCTATTCTGTAATAATGTATTCTGAACTGATTTATATATGACTGATCTAAATAAACGCAAGGCTTAAACAAACTTAGACTAGAAAGTGTCTCTATGTATAATCTACAAAACCTTAAAGGAAGAACCATAATTCTGTCAACTTTTGCAAGCTGACATTATCTTTGGGAATTGTAAATTCAGGCATAGATTTATGTCGTTAGAATTTATATCAGGTTGCTTACCCAGGCCCAAAGAATTTCTTAATTCATTCTTCCAAATGGGGGTGCATTATACATATAGGATAGGACTCATTTATTGCTTAATACACTTAGTAATGGGAATTGCTGGAATTTTCTTTCAAGTTTATAAATATATGAAATAATTTTGATCCTATGAAAATATCCAAAGTGCCCAACAGATAGATGGGTCACAGATATTGTATTGGTAAGTTTTTCATTGGAAATCTTAACTATGAAAGTTTCTAAATATTGGATCCAAAGATTTCCAAATATTCTTATTTGTGTCCTCTCTCCATCAAAAATGTCCAGAACACTTTTTCTACCACTTAGCAATTTAAAAACATTCAGTCTTCTGAATTTTAACATGAATCTAAGGAAACTACAATGGAAACTATCTTAAAGGAAGATCATATTTCTCTACATTCAAAAAATAAAATGAAAATATTAAAGAATTATCACTGAGTCCCAAGTTTTAATCATCTGATATCTACCATCTTCAAATGTAGCTCTCTAGCTTTATTTATAGAGATGTCTGGTATGGTACTTAGTTTTCTGACAAAACATCATGCCTACATTAATTAATATCCTTGAATAATTTGGCCTTCCTGTTCATGGCATAAACACCGTATGCCATGAGCTGCTAAGAAATACAATGAAAAGCAAATGAGAAAATCAAGCTTTACATGCAAAGTGCGATTTCATGTAAGAGGAATGGAACAGAAGGTAGAAATATCCAGTGGGATATGAACTTTTAAAACCTGTTGCTGCCCCTCCAGGAAGACTGGTTGTCCAGGGGTATTTACTCCTTGATATATCACTGTAGAATTAGAATATTTGTACCAGTATTTATTTATTCTCAGTTGACATTCTTACCTTTTTTTTTTTTCCTCAGCTTAACTTGATTCAAGTCACCTATTATCAGATAACAATCTGATGATCAACAATCTTGGCTTTGGCTTTACTATTAGGACCAAATGTTTTGACCAACACAGCACAGTTGATACCTTATTATGAACTTACATACAGGTACATTACTTGTATTATTAAATGCAATCCCTATACAACTTATTATACAATTACTATAAAGGATATATCATCCATAAGTACAATATTATTTGCTTCTATGGAGGACTCCAAATGTTGAGCCATTTGTGAAATAATCATTTTATATTAATAGCAACATTTGTTTATTTTCAAAGCATGCAGATGTGGTACTGGGCTTTTGTTTTTGTTGTTCTTTATTGAATATTGAGACTTAAGTACCAACAATACCTTGAAAATAATAAGGCTAGGAGTTGAGAAACCAGATATATCTGCAACTGTTAACTTAGCCTGTGTTTAGAGCTAGTAAACAGCTAAAATAATATTTAAACTTGTAAACACTATCTTAATAGTCACATTTGACATTTTCTAAGAATATTTTTGTTTTATATTTGGGAGAAAAAACAAAAAAAATTTCCTCTTGTTCAGTTATGAATCTACCATACTGTGTTACTTGAGGATGAATAGAAATCATAGCAGAAAGAATATATTTTTTTAAGTTACAAAAAATTTTTTTTCAACAAGTATCTTTGTTGTACTTATACTAGACTTAGAACTAAAACCACTTTCTTATACTAGTATCTTAAGTTTTACTATTTTTTCTAAGTAGATATTTACAAAGTTATCTTTCTGATTTTTGGATCATAATTTCTTCATTACACAGAGGTAGAAAAAATAAAGACTTTGATTATCACAGAAAGGCAATATAACAAGAAAAAGAGAAAAGACATTTGGATCATGTCGCCCATTATCTCATAACAGTGACTCTGACATCTGTAGGAGTTCTCCTGGTAACCCAAAGTAGGTTTTGATTGTCAAGAAAAAACTTCAGTATAAAAATTATACTCAATAACTATAAAAACTGATTAAGATGACAGATTATTCTGAGGCTTTTCTACCACATAAACCTTACATGTTTTCTTGGTTTACATTAATTGCAAAATTTCTAAAAACTAGTATAAATGAAAAACATACCTATAAATGGAAATTCTCTGAGATTTTAAAAGCAACTGATTATAATATGGATATGCTATATTCTATATGTGCAATAGTAAACACTAAATTAGCAAACTTACATATATATATTAGAATCTGTTTCACAAAATAGTAAACTAATTAAAAATAGTATAAATTCCTTAATTACAGTTTCATTAGATGAGTTTTTACACTAGGCTTTTTTTTCTAAAATATGGATTGTATCACCAAAGTCATATCTCCCTAACTTTATTCACTCCCACTGTGCCATACACATACTAACATTCCACTAAAATTAATATTCCTTTAGTTAACAAGACCTTCAAGACATGAAAATCATTCTACTCCAATAAATCAGAGTGAATGCAGAATGGAATAACGTTTTCTCTCCCAGAATTCTCTTTCTTCTTCCCCCCTGCCATCTCTAGACATTTTAACAAACAATTTGGATTTTGCAGTAAGGGCAATAACCAAATGATTTTTTTTTCATTTTAAACTATATATGAGATCTTTGATGCCATACCTTTCACCTCCAGTTTGCATTCGATCTCCACCGTCCCAAGGTCATTGACTGCTTTGCAGCAGTAAGTGCCTCCGTCATAGGGGCTGGGCTTGCGAATCTCCAGAGTACAGACCCCTTGGTTGCTGAACATCCTGTACCTTGGGTCATCCACAATAGCAACTTTGTTTTTCATCCAGGTTATTTTGGGCTGAAGAGTGAAGTAAATAGGTCAGAACATATCAGTACCTAGTGTAATAAGAGACCATTAAAACCAGGGACCAGATTTTGAAGAGTAGCTTAGAAAGAAGGTACATCTAAGAAGAAGCCACATCTGCTTGAGCATTGTTTCTCTCAAATGAAATTCTACTTAGTGCTTGGCAAGAAGATAAATGAGCAGTTCTGAAGAAGCAAGCCAGACTTGTTCAGAGGACGGCTCTGGGGCTCTCTTCCCAAACGGATTCAGACACATTCCAATTTTCGAGCTACAGGTCCCCGAAGTCAGCTCGTCCTGGAGTATGTATACTGCTGGGCATTTTTCAGAGAATCTCCATCGGGTGTCATAACCATCTGCTTTACTTCACTTCCTTTTCCTGACATTCTTTTTTAATTCTTTATGTGCTGCTTATGCCTCCCCACCATTTCCTCTCTCCTCAAACACCTCTATTCATTATCCAGTGGACTGGGTCCACTTCATATAATGCAAGATCAGTCATGACCAGTCAGTCACCCAGGAAGATGACTCTATTCTCCTTGGCCTCTGAATTATATTTGATACCCTTGACCCACCTCTCCGTTCCCATATTGTCTTCTCCTCTCCCTGGTAAATGCACACTCTCCATGTTCTCTCTTCCACCTCTTACATGCCTTTGCCTTGCTTAGACCCTAGAGATTTTCTTCTCTGTCTCCATACCGTCACCTTCCTTCTTTCAAATGGAACCATTCACTGAGGCTTACACCTTGGATTTTGGCTTCTCACTCACTACTGTCTTTCCTCAATGATAGTCCTTTCTAGAGCTTCAGCTCTAAGAGGTAAGAGGTTTCAAAATCAAGAATCACAGCCCTGGCCTTTCTCCTAAGCTCTGCTGAACCGCTCCTCTCCCTCCTGGTCATTCCCATTTGGATATACCGATGTCACTTCCAACTAAACATGAATTCAGGATCTTCCTTTCATCTTCAGTCTACCTTCTCCCTTGACTCCTCCATTCCTGCTCATGGTATAACGCAGGAAAAATGCCACTTTAAAAATTTTCCATATTCTAGGGCACTTTTCGCGCAGTGCCACCCAGGAATAGATATTTCTAAGGGCAGCATTCATTAATTCATTGTTTTTTTCAAATGCCAATAGGAAACCTTAAAATCTTTCTGAATCTCTTCAATCAGATGCGATTTCTTCCTTCCTAGTACTCTGTACCGTTATCCTAGCACATTTTAAATTCTGTCTTGCATTATAATAGCATCATTATTTGCTTTAATCTGTTTCAGAAAATTTGATGAATTAACATTACCACTTAATTTTTCAGGTAAAATGATATTACTTTCATCTCCTTACTTCTCAGCTCTTTTAAGAATAGGTGTTTTGGTTTTTCCTTAGTAGGTATCCCTTAGTTAGTAAAGAAATATAAACAGGCTTTATTACTATATTCAAATGGTGGACCTAATTATCCACCAACACTATAATGCTGCACCTTCTTCCTATCCCAGAGAAAGACACAATAACACTTGAAAATTCAGTTTATATTATTACCTACAATAATACTGTGTCTAATATAAAAAAGGGAATTTGAGACTAATTCTTAAATTTACCTAATGTGATTAAAAAAAAAAAGAAGACGATACCTTAGGATTTCCTCTCACACTGCAGTTCAGGGTGGCATTGTAACCAGCCACAGCATAGGTGTTAACCAAAGGTTGAGTAAACATGGGTGCCTCTGTGAAATCGAAATCTTCATACACTGGATTTTTGTAGATTTTACCTTAGAAACAAGCATTAGAAATATACAAATGGGCCTGAGAATATATTATTCTTGGCATACTTTACTCATGATTAAAATTCCCCTGAGCTTAGAAAAACATGTAAAAACATGGGTGACTATCACACGACTTTCGTTCTGAAGGATACAAAGGGGAAGTCAATCCCACCTGGGACAGAAAGCCAGTGTAGTCCTCTGAGACTGAAAGAAATATTGAGAAGAATTTGGTATCTGAATATTTTGATCAACAGTGTGCTCTAATGTGAAAGCAATGAGCAAGGGCTTTAAGGAGAGTGGCTTATTTGGAATGAAATTCCTATGCCTATGACTTGAGCCATTTCTAGACCCACAGTCCAGAAATTGGAATGAATTAAAGTTTACATTTTAAAAAATGCAATATTAAAAATAAAAAAATTTTTACTGGTAAAATGAACAGTTTGCTCAAATATTTTTACTGCAATTTAAAAATGTGTGTTTATAAGTTTCTGAATTCCCATTCATCACCCTCTCCATCTAGTTACAAAAAACTGAAGTTTCCCAATGACCAGTTATGATATTATTACTTATAATAAGCAGTAGATATTTGGTCTTCTGGCCACAATTCTAGCACAGAGCTCCTAAAATTCTTGAAATCTCCTAAGTGAGGGGAGCTGTAAAGGGTTCTTTTTTACATTAATGAGGTGACCTTTGGAACCAAGGATGGGGATTGGTTGCCAGGAAAACCAATCCTGTGACTAGTGGGTTCAAACTTTCAGCCCCATCCCCAGATCTCCAGGGGTAGGAGAGGGGCTGGAGCTAAAGTTCCATCACAAAGGCCAGGGATTTAATCAACTGTGCCTAGGTAGTGGAACCTGTATTAAAAAAAAAAAAAAAAGAAACCCTTCCCAACCTCACATACTGGAATTGAGTCCAGAACCCCCTTTATACCAGTCCACTGCTAACTCACCATCTTTGGCAATCACAGCGCTCTCCTTAGTCATTGTTGCATCCTCACTGAGGCCACACATGTTCTCAGCAAAGACCCGGAAATAATATTCGTTTCCTATGACCAGTTCGGTAATGGTGGCATTGGTTCGGTGATAATGCTCAATGACAGTGAACCATTCCTATGGGAAAAAAAAATTTTTTTGAGAAAAATCATCTAAAAATACACAACTATTCCCACTGTTGATTAGAATAAATAACAGGGATGTTTCATTAACTAAAAGAAAAATAGCGCTGATTTTTATATTGAGAGTAATAACAACATACATTTAATATTTTTTTACAACAGACATACACTTGACTATGTATAATTTAATCTTCATTTACACATTAGATTCATATATCATAGATGTCAACTCCTACCTTTATATTTTCTTCATAAGTATATAGGGTCTGTCACCTATCTCTTATATAACAAAGTCTAATTATAGAATTTTAATTTAAACTTTTCTATTCTGAGGAAGAGATGTTAAATCACTAGAGAAAAATTAATATCACCCAATAAATTTGTCTTCTATTATTAAGGTAGGTTCTTCCAGGTCTTTGCTCAGATATTATCATCTTCTTAATTGTTTACCCTCCCACCACTCTAGGCTATTACCTTAACCTGGGTAATAGGTTTCTTTTGTTTTTCTACAGAAATTGCTACTTTAAATCACATTACATATTTACTATTTTACTTGTTTACTCTCTACCTCCTTCACTGAAATGGACACACCACGATGGTGAAGACAGACTTTTCTTTTCACCCCTGTATCTCCAGTGCTTATTAGAATACCTAGCACATAATAGGTACTATGCAAAAAATAAATGTTTACTGGATACTTGAAGGAATGAATGAAAATCTAAAACAAGTCATTTCTTTTCAATTATTTTCTCACCATACCGAGAAAGACAGTGCTCTCAAAGTTTATCTTGCAACCAGTAAAGAACCACATCATACCACGTATGTTTAGTATCGCTAATTGAGAAAATACATTTTCTGACAAAAAGTTCATAAAGGAAAAGGATTTTTCTCAGAATTTTTAGGCGCCATAATTATTTCTGTATTTTTGGATATTTTTAAGACACCAGACAAATTTAGTTATGCCCTCCTTTATTCCCAAAGCACTTTATTCCAACATTTATTCCAACGCTTAGTGTACTATTCTATCATTTGATATTGTGATGTCTTTCTTCTTGCTTAGATTGTGAGTGCTCTTTTCTTTTTTTCTGATCCAGCTCAACTCATAGTAAATAAATGAATAAATTAATGTGTTGGCACACACAATGAAAACAATGTTTATGAAGTTACAAATGACAATAGGAATTTAAGTTAAGAATAGCACCTGTAGCCACAATGAGACAATGGTGTGGTGGTCTGGGACTTATACTGGGCAGAAGGAGCATCATTTGGTCTATAGGTCTGTCTCTGCTGAAATGCAACAGATACACAGGAGTGCAGGCGTTAGGGATCAGCCCCTGTCGCCAGGTAGAACTCAGTTGCATGAAGCTTTGGGAAAGTCCTGGTTCATTTGGACTTGACTGAATATCTAAGAAGACAAACACTGAGCAAGTATGCTGAGGGTGGAAAAGTGTGGGAGTGGTGCCTGAAGGATCCTCTTTAAGAACCATGGTACTCCTGGATTGACTGCCAGTATTTGGGCCAAGGTCCAAACAAGAGCCAAACAAAACCCTCCCCCTTCATAACTTAGGTCATGAAATTACAATCTGATGTGACTTCATGACTGAAGTTCTTACTGAGATCTGCTGGCGTAAATGCCTAAATACTTCATATTGATATCATTAAGTATGATATTTTACTCTTCCTGTGAGAATGAAAAATGGCTCTATGCCATTGTGTATCCAAACAGTCATTTATTCATTCATTCATTTACAGGTAGGGCAGTAGTGTGGGGTAGTGGAAGGATTCTAATGTAGCAACATCTAGACTTTAACACTTAAAATCTGGTTATCTCGAGCAAGTCATTTATCCTTTCTGAGCCTCAGCTTTCTCAGCAATAAAATAAAGGTAATACTAATTCATACTCTGACTGGGTTGCTTCTGGAACACACTAAGCTCCTTCCCTCTTCAGGACCTTTGCACATGCTGTTACCTTTAGAATCCTTCTTTTCTAACTGATGCCTTTCTGTCCATGTTACCCAACATTTATTTTATAAGGAGAAAGAGTTGCACCGATTACATTTGAGTTAGAATCCAGAATGAGTAAATATTTGGTGAATAAATGAATTTATTAAGTTCCATTGAGCATTGTGCCAGCTGCTTTATATTGTTTTAGCCCCATGATAACTAAGCAAAGTAAGTATTCGTGTCCCTATTTTATAGATGAGGAAAATGGAGAGCAAAGAAGTGACTGTCCATGTACACGTGCTCTTAAGTGGCAATACTGGGATTCAAATCCAACTCTCTGTGGCTCCTAAGGCCTTAGGCTTTCCATTAGGCCACATTGTTTACCCATGCCCCCATGCATTCCTCAACACAGAGGACCGCAAGCCCCACTTTTACCTCAGATAAAATGTGATTTTGCTGCTGCTGAACCAGAGAAAGCCAGACCTTACCATGCTCTTCTTGTCAGCCTTCTGGATCGTGTACCCTGTGATGGCTGCATTTCCATCGTCCTTTGGTGGTATCCATGATAGAGCAACATTCTCTCCCCAGACATCCTCAATCTTCACCAGTTGAGGTGGACCTGGACGGTCTATAAGATGAATTCATGGCATCGCTGTGAGATCATTTTCCCTCTCAACTTCTGCAGTGTCACCTCCTTAACAGCGGTTTTGCTTTCTGCTGGCAACTGAGGTTCAGAGGCAGATGCTTCTCCTTCTGACATAGCATCAGAAGGTCAATGGTAGCCTAACGCTATGTCATAATGCCTGCGTCATTCACTTCACTTCATGTCATCACATAGGCATTTTATCATCTCATATCATCATCAGAAGAAGGGTGAGTATAGTACAATGAGATATTTTGTGAGAGAGACTACATTAACTTTTATTACAGTATATGGTTATACTTGATCTGTTTTATTGTTAGTGTTGTTAATCTCTCACTATGCCTAATTTTTAATTGAACTTTATCACAGGTATGGATGTATAAAACAAAGTATAGCATATATAGGGTTTGGTACCACACATGGTTTCAGATGTCTGGGAACATCTGAAAGATGAGAGACATGGGAACATGACTCCATTGATAAAGGGGACCATTGCACCTCATTACAGGAGGATATTTGAAATGTGCTTCCTTTCCTGCATTTCTACCCACATTTCCTTCATCATTCTTAAACATGATAGTAGTGATGTGCACTCCAGCTAAGCTTATCTGGAAACTCTTGACTTTCATCTTTGTGGAAAGAAACGGATTTTGAAAAGAAAATTTAAATGAAACCTCAAACCTCATTAGCCATCCCTCCAAGGACAGGCATACTGGCAATGAAGTACAAGGCTACCCTAATGGGAAATGTAAGCTGACTCTGGACTCCAAATCATACAGCCCATCTGGGCCAAGCATCTCTGACTTTTGGTGAGAGGCTCAGAGGCCACAGCCTGTGAGTGGGTTCCTCTGTTGTACTCAAAAGATACCTTTAATGGGCATTAAGAAAACTTGTTTTATCTCTCTGCCAACATAAATTTGGAACTAGTAAGATAACTAGAATGATAATCATTATTTATTGAGCACTTTGAGTGTGCAAGCAATGGCCCAGGCACTTATAACTACCTGATAAAGTAACTACATGGCAAAGTAGAAAAGAAAAGTTCTTTTGTATGTTTCAGAGGGCAGTGCTCTTCCAGACCCTCCCATGGGCGCTCCCATTATAGTGGAGCCCGGCCAGATTCAAGGGCACAGGGTAGCCTCAACACTCTTCTCAACTTAACAAAAATCAAGAAGGTTTAACCAGTAGGAAGAGAGTACTTAATTCAAAGGGCATGAACTTTTACCCAATCTGCCACAGGAAGTTGCTCCTTTGGTGAGAAAACCCCTAGTTTCAGCAAATTTGCTGAAATATAGTAATAAAAATGGCTGGAAATAAGGCTTCTGTAGCTCTGCTCTTAAATGTATTTCTTAGCATGGCAAAAATTATAGCAAGTGAGAGGGGCCCATCTGTTAGACATCCTCCTTCTATTCCCTTAACTCTAGACAGAAGAACTACACTTATTTGGACAAGTGAGTGGGTATCTAGCCTATAGGATCAACCAATTTAGTGTTTAACTATTTAGGTATATCTCCCTTACACTTCATAAAAATTTCATTCTCTGTTAAAATTTTATCATTAGCAAATTGTAGGTGTAGTAGGAAACATGTTAAATTGTGTCTAGAAGCTATGTAGATTCATTTAAAAAATGCAATTCAAAACAGGAAATATTTCATCACCAAGGAGTTGAGAAACAGAATAAGAGAGAAGTGGATTATAAAGCAGTACACACGGTTTGTACTAAAAAGTATATACACTAATTTTCTTTAACATGTGTGCCCTATGTCTCCAGTGATTAGTCTTTTTAGTCAGTAAAAAATTATTTTGAAATACTAACAAGTGTTACTAATTTATCTATATTTTTTAATTCTAGAAAAAGAATTTAACAAAAATTCTTACTCTTGCCTTAATGACAAGGACAATTAGACCAAATACTGCTTTGACAGAATATCCTAGCTCCTTCTTCCAAACCTACCAACGATCTGGATATCGATTGATGCAGTTTCCATGAATTTCTCCACTTTGACTTGCAGATCGTATTTCCCAGAGTGGCTCCTCTCTGCTTTTCTGATAAATATGATTGTATCAGTCTCAGAGTTGCGAATGTTTATTTGATTCTTATCAATTTCTGCACCATCTTTCTTCCAAGTTAATTCTGGTCTTGGTTTTCCCTAAAAAGACAGACAAAGTAGAGGTGGAGGGAAATCAGAAGGTTTCAATACTTTTTTTTCAGCGTTACAAAAAATGACAGTTGCTTACCCCATTCAAGGCAAAGTTGGAGACAGTCTGGTGGTCAGCAACTGTGTCAGAAACAGTGACACCCACATTGCCTGTTGACTGCATTCTTTGTGCAAGGCACTACACTAGGTACATGATGTTTACTATTTCCTTTAGTCTTCATGGCAAGATAATAAGTATCATTACTCTAATTTTTTGGATAAAGGACTTAAATGACTTGCCCAAGGCGTTGCAGCTTAGTAAAGCGCTGGAGCCAGGTCTTACAGCCAGCTCTCTCTAGCTCCAAAGCCTCGCAACACAGCATAATGAGTAACAATATGGGCTCTGGGGCCCTGGAATCTGTATTTTATGGCTGACTCCACCTCTTGATAGCTGTGTGACCTTGGGCAAGTTACTTAAACTCTCCGTGCCTCAATTTCCCAATCTGTAAGATGAGAACAATGATAATACCTAGCTCAAGGATGGTTATAAAGATTGAAGTTATGGAAGATGGACACACAAACCCCCAAAATGTGGGAACTGGGATTACTGCCAGCAGTAGACAAGGCAGGAAAACTGGCAGGCAGATTTGGCAGCCCCAGTCCACCCTGAGTACCTGCCTTGTGCCAGCTCCTGGTTTTAGCTGAGGTGAGCAGAGAGACGTGGGAGGAACCTTGCCAAGTCATCTCCTTCCTCCTCCGCTGTGTTTATAGTCACATCCTCTTTGGCTTTCCTTCTGATTCCACACACTGTATGTAGAAGGTAACTGCCTCTTCTAAGTTGCAGGCCCCAAGTGCAATGAGGGCGGCCTGAACTGGCTGTCCTTTAGCTTGCTTGTCATGGGAGCCTGGGCTTGAATGAGCTCGGTGTGTGTATTCAAAAGTGTGCAGAAACCTAAATTCTAATTCTAGAGCCATGCTGTCTGAGATAAGACCCATAAGCTTATCTAGCTATTTAAGCTAAAACTAATTAAAATTAAGGAAAGTGAAAAATTAATCTTTCCAGTTGCACTAGTTCCAAGTATCACATTTCAAGTGCTTAATGGTCATATTCGGTTGGTGGCTACCATATGGGACATTGATGCTATAAAACATTTCCATCATTGTAGAAAGTTCTATTGAACAGTGCTGGCTAGAGGCATAAAAAGAGTCCAACAAGTAATGGGGTAGTGGTGCAGTGTGTGTGTGTGTGTGTGTGTGTGTGTGAGAGAGAGAGAGAGAGAGAGACCAAAATTGATCGTTGTAGGTAGGTGAAGCCTGGTTAATCTTATAAACAACAGATTCTTTTGCTGGAGCAATAATTTAACAATGTTTGCATCTTTCAGTTAGTGGCATCAAGATTTCAACATTCAGTTATCTCTCCTCCTTTGGCTTGGGGTGATTGTGGGAAGTAAGTACATGTTGTTTTCCTGAATGTTACACCAAGTGCTTCACTTAAAATGAAGACTAGTTTTATTACAGATGTGCAGGGCCAGAATCTTTAAGCTTTTCTTATTTGGCCATCTCCTTGGTATTTCTTCTCTGCCCAACCACAGTCCCTGAGCTTCAGACCAGTCCAACCTAGGCGTCATTCATCTCAGGCAGAAGGAATATCTATCAGTTTAATAGATTTCTCAACAAGCACGGAATTGTTTACTCACTCCCCATAACTCTTGCATTATTTATCTACTTTCCTTCTGCGGAAATCCTGAATCACGGTGAGTTTAAGTGCTAGAGCACCTGTTTCTACTTCTTAAACACTTCAGCAGTAGAAAGAGAAGATAAATGACCCTGAATTATTACCTGGAAAGGTATAACCAGATTGACAGCTTCACCAACTCTGCGGATATAAGTCTGCTTCAGGTGCCTTGGGATGCGAATCTTTGGAGGCTCTGAGTGAAAGTAGAATAGCATAATTTTGTGATCAGTAAAGTACACTGGAAATAGCCTTACATAAGCACACTGGCATGATATTCACTGGGAAATTCTTGTGCTGACGTCTCTACAGTAAAATCTTAGATGTGCCATTACCAGATAATGTACAGTAACTTTGGTTCCAAACATTTTCTTCAAGCAGAGATGTTTGCACAATTTGATTCAACAGAATTTATCCTTGACCTCCTTGACTTTATGGCAGCTTCCTATTTTTATAGTCATTAGAAGTCTAAAGCAACTTTATAGAAAAACACCAAATTTTCTCTTAGGACCTTACATATATTTTTCATAGTTTCTAATCACAAGTGTATTCTCCAGTGAACATTCCACAAAAGATCTACAGGCGCCACATTAGCTGGTAGGACTGCCCATTTTTTTCTCACCAGAAAAAACACGAAACAAAAAAGTTTTAGCATGTAGCACTTGTTATTTAGGTAATTCTGTTGGAATTGAATAGTAACTCTCTCCCTGTGTGGCTATGAGATACATAATAGGTGGTTCTAGCCCACTATGTATTGATGTTCATTAATTAAATACCATAAAGTACTAGAACATGTTGTTGCAAACCCATCAGAAGCAGGGAGTCAAAGCCCTGTAGGCTCACAAGGATGAAGCAGTTCTCATCATTTGAGGGCTTAGTATGTGACAGACTGTGGACAAAATACTTTTATGAGGGGACTAATTTAAACCTCAAGGCCACCTTGTAGGATAGGCACTGTTTTACTTCATGATAAAGAAATAGGAGGGCCCTCTGGGTGGCTGAGTTGGTTAAGTGACTGCCTTCGGCTCAGGTCATGATCCTGGAGTCCCAGGATCGAGTTCCGCAACAAGCCCCCAGCTCCACGGGGAGTCTGCTTCTCCCTCTAACCTTCACCCCTCTCGTGCTCTTTCTCACTCTCTCTCTCTCTCTCTCAAATAAATAAATAAAATATTAGAGAAAAAAAAGAAACAGGAGTATAGGAGGTTAGGTAACTTGCCCTTGGTGACACAGCCAGGATTAGAAGCTGGAGTTAGCCTTGAGCGCCTATGCTCAGAAGCATGTATTTCAGTGTCAGAGATCTGGGTTTGAGTCTTAGATCTAATATAAAGGAGTTCTGGTTTCAGATTCTTCCATAAAATCAGAATGATGAAAGGATCTAATTTGTACGACTGTTGTGAGGATTAAATAAGGTTATCCATGTAAAGCATTTAGCATAATGATTGAGAATAATAAGTGCTCGATAAACTTTAGGAGATGATGATGATGGTAACAATAATGATGATTACTGAATGTTGGGGCTGGAAGAGAACTTGAAGATTCTCTAGCTCCCTAATTTTACATATGAAGAAAAAGAAACTTAGCCAGATTCTGCAGTAAACTAAACCATCATCATAATAAAAGCTAACACATATGGAGAGCTTATTATGTAGCAAGCATTCTGTTAAGCAGCAACATGCATCAAATGTATTTAATCCTCAGAGCCTCTTGATGGGTCAGGTACTATTATTATCTCTGATTTGCAGATGAAGAAATTAAGGCTTAGGAAGATCAAGTCTCTTGCGTGAGGCCACACAGCTAACACATGATGGAAACAGGATTTAACTTATAAAGGCTGTCTCCAGAATCTACTAAGAAAATGTGCAAGCGTCATGTTTTTTTCATCCATCCATCCATCCATCCATCCATCCACCCAACCATCCACCCAACCATTCATCCCGTAACTCACTTCTAAAAGGTTTCAGGCAGCCACAACATGAGTCTGTGGCAGAACGTGGTCTGGAACCCACATACCCAGGCCCCCAGTCCAGTGTTCTTTCCTCTGAAGCAGCAACTCTCAAACATTTTGTCTCAGTATTCTATCACACTCTTAAAAATTTTCAAGGATTGTTCCCCAAAAAGCAATTTCTCAGCTTTTGTTTATGTGGGCTGTTTCTATCAATATTTTCCATATTAGAAATTAAAACAGGATATTTGAAATATCTATTCATCTAAAAATAACATAAATAACATTTTAATGATATTAGTTTGTATTTTAGTAAATATGCTTAATGTCTGACTTAATAGAGGATATCTGGAGTCTCCTATTCGTTCCTGCCTTCAGTTTGTTATATGTTGCATAAGTTAAAGTCATTTAAGTGAAGAATATCTGGTTTCACACAGACAGGAGAAATACTTTAATAAACTTTTTAGACAATTTTGGATGTTCCTTTTTGACTCTACACTAAAACATGATCGATTACAATTTTTTTAAAAGATTTTATTTATTTATTTGACAGACAGAGAGATCATAAGTAGGTAGAGAGGCAGGCAGAGAGAGAGGGGGAAGCAGGCTCCCTACTGAGGAGAGAGCCCGATGCGATGCGGGGCTTGATGCAGGGCTGGATCCCAGGATGCGGGGCTTGATGCAGGGCTGGATCCCAGGACCCTGAGATCATGACCTGAGGCAAAGGCAGAGGCCTTAACCCACTGAGCCACCCAGGCGCCCCGATAAATTGTAATCTCTTAAAGGTGAGCTGCAATGTGGAATCTGAAACCATTTCAATTAACTTTTCACACTCTGCTACATTAAAATCTATTGGTCTAGCTTACATTTTTATTTTTTATTTTATTTTTTCTTTCTTTTTAAAAATTAACATATAATGTATTATTTGCTTAGCTTACATTTTTAATATACATTATACCAATCTGTATTTTTAACACGTATTTGTCATCTGGAAAATATTGCTTCACTAAATTATGTAGATCTTCCAAATGTTGACACATTCCATTATTCAATATCAAAAAATTACATTCATTAATATCACTGCCCATCTAATGAGAACAGTTATAAGTGTTGACAGCTGTCAAGTCCATAGGGGTGGTGGATATAAGTTTTCCAAAATTCTAATTTTTGCCTGAAAGCTCACATTTTTTTCATTGAAATGCTGACAACAAATACTATAAGTTGTTTTCTTTGAAGTGACAGGCTCGATGCTTTCATTTTCTACAAAATGCCTGCCAAATAGCCATTTTTTTCCAAATAAAATAGAATTTTCTGAAAAAGGTCACTAGTTCAGCCTCTTACTCAGTTGCCTAAGTGCTATTTCTAGACACAACCATTGCACTGCAGTATGCAGTGTAAGGCCTTTGTACATACTTTGCATTTCATTGCCACATAGACATAGGAAAAATGTGTACTCGAGGACTGAGACTTAATAAAATTAATAATTTTAATGCTTCACCAAGAACATGTCGAGGTGGAGTACCTGGGTGGCTCAGTCGGTTAAGAGTCTGCCTTCGGCTCAGGTCATGATCCTGGGGTCCTGGGGTCCTGGGATCCAGCCCCACCTTGTTCTCTCTCTCCCTCTATCCCTCCCTCATGCTCACGCTGTCTCTCTCACTCACCCTCTCTCAAATAAATAAATAAAATCTTAAAAAAAAATGCCAAGGCAAAGCTGGCCTTTTTATTTTAACCAAGAGTTCAAGGTGGTGAGAAAGACAGAAATAACTAGTATAGTTTGGTGGCACTGACTGGATCTGTGCTGAGGCCCCTGCAGTTTTCCTCACCATCACTTGGGCACCATCAGTGCAAATGTCAAACACTGAAAAGGGCAACTAATGTATTCATTTCATTATGAAGATGGTTCTGGCCTTGCAGACTGTCGCTCTTTGTTGTTGCTGTTTGTTTGCCCTGCAGCATTCACGCTCCCTTTCTTCAATGGGAATCAGCAGCCCAGCCAGAGTTGGCTCACGGAACCTGGCAAGGTTAACTAACTGGTTCTAATACCGAGTTATAAACCCTGAGCTGACCGCCACACTGGTGGAAAAGAGCTGTTTTATTCCTTCTTAACTCCCAGGGGAGCATTGACACTACATCAAAGGAGTGACAGCAAAATAGGAAGATTTGAGAAAAAAAGGGGTTAGAACATAAAACCAAATGATGTTGGAAATGGAGACAAAATTTTGAAAGTCTTGCCACCTACCTATGATTTCCTTCACCAGAATGGGCTGGGAGTAGTACTTGGGCTCGCTGGCGCCTGCGGCGTTCACAGCCTTCACACGCACAAAGATCCTTGCATCCGTAGGCAGACCCGTGATGGTGAACCTGGTCTTGTCAATCAGCTCTGTGTTTGCCACTATCCAATCTTCAGCTAAAATCCACAAAAGAAAAAGAAAAGAAGGAGAACTGGTATTTAGTGAAAGAAATCATCCTAACTGGTATAGTCGGCTCCAAACTAGTATTTGACTCATAATTAAATCAGTTGGAGGAAATATGATTTTGGTCTGGAGTCATACTATATGGGTGAGCATTTTTCATATTTAAATGAAAATTGGTCTAGAATAGCTAATGTAATGGCTAATGTAAAGAAGGATAATCAGATTCTGCTATTTCTGAAAAACCTCTTATTCAGGATACCATGATACTAGAGTATCCTGAATTCTTGGGGACATTTACAGTGATTCAGGAAACTAAAGTGATACTGGAGTATTCTGAATCACAGTAACTGTCCCCAAGAATTTTGTAGTTTTATTCCAATTCAGTTTTATAAGGATTGACATAATCATGACATTTAGCCATTAGACATTTAACATACACACGTTAAACTTCGGAACAGGAAAATACTATTCTTATGAATGAGGGACACAGACCTTTATAGTCATGTAATCTATCTGTTTTATCTTAGCTGGTTTTTTATTATAAGGCATTAATATGGGCCCAGGAATCTGATGATGCTCCCATTTATGAAGACAAGAAGCTAATACCCATGGCAAAAAGGAAACACAGCTTGGGTGGTAGCCAAGACCTCTTAAGGAATTGGCATAATTCTTTTACGTTGATCAAAATGTTGATATTTTTAAAAGGTTTTAGTAGCTTTGTCTATAACATCAAGAGAAGGGTTTGCAAGTATTTCAACTTCTAAAGTTTGTATGCATTATACATTCCCTCAGGGGGAAAAAAAAGAAGGCTTGTATTCCACATTTTTTCCACATTATTAGCTCACTGCCCGCCGATCCCTTGATAGCTAAGGGCTTTTTAGTGTGTGGTTTGTAGGTGCACTTCATGCTTGGTCATGGAATATTCCCAGAAACTTTTATCATCTAGTAAGAAAGTTTGAAAGCTTTCATAGAATACTTTACCTGGTAGATCATATGCAGCCTCCCCATTTTCATCAGACTGTTTTGCTGATGTACCTTTGAGAATCCGTCATTAAAATTAATTAAAGACACCCACTTTCACACCAGAAGAATATCATATCAGTAGTGAGCATTCTCTGTTAGTAAAGTATGCAAAGTATGCAAAGATATTTGTCTTCAGAGCAGTGACGGAAGAGACCAAACACATTAGGGAGAGGGGGGAGTTCCTCAGGAGAGCCACAGCCTGCACTGCTCAGACTGTGGTTTTTGTCCTGAGGCATCTGCCACAGAGAAGAGGAGGAGAAAAGAGGCTGGGCACTTCCAGCTGTGGGAACAAGAGGTAGAGAGGAACAAAGCAAGACCCTGAAAAGAAAGGAGGAGCAGGTCTTGGACTCCACAGAGAAGCAGCACACAGTGGAACTGTCTATCCTTGGACCTGTCCCTGCCCCCTCAGCCTGGGAGGGTCCTCCCAGGTACCCAGGGAACACAGTGCTCCCACTATGGGGTTCCATTGTCACTGGCTGGGAGTGAGGGCACTCATGATAAAGCCAGCCCTGTCTTCCCAGCAGCTCTGGAGGCAGCCCCCGGTTGCCATGGCAACGAGTTCTGCAGTCAAGAAAACAAATTAAGCCTGCCTGGGTCCCTGAATTCCACATGGGATGGAGGGAATGTCGCTGGGTCATGGGCTGGTCGTGGGTACACCCCACTAGTTTGGGATGATGCCTTTCTAGTTTCTCAGGAGAGGAGCAGGGGAGGGGGAAACCCCTGGAACCTTCTCCTCTCTCTTATTCCAGCCCTTTTAGGAGTATCAAGGAGAAGGAATAGGGAGCCAGACTGTTCTCGTGGCTGCAAGGGCATGTGGATTGATAAAAATTGAAAAATTTCAATAGGACATCGAAAAAGAGATATGTCTTTAAGCCAATGGTCAGATTGGGAGCTAGTGTGCTGATATTTTCGTAGTGAACAGACAGTTGATGAGAAAGTGAAAATAAGAGACAGAAAACAGTTCTCAAAAGAGTAAAGACCTAGTAAAAGAGAAATTTCAAGAGAAAACAGGACGAAACGAGATCAGAGGGGAACAAAAAATAGCCCATCCCTTCACATCTGAACCACTTTTAATTGAGGAGAATGAGAGAAAGAAAATGGTGTCTGAGGGATGGGGAAGGAATACGAAAGTTATTTGATACACGAGGAGAATTTTTAAGAAAGAAAAGAAAGAGCTAGTGTGAAGGAAGACAACAAAGAAGAGTAATGTGCTGCAGGCATTAAAAAAAAACCAAAAAACAAAAAACAAGAGAAAGGCAGAGTCAAAACCAACACACGATCTTACAAAAGAAAGAATTTTCTTACAGAATAAAACCTGACATATCTAAAAGCATTAAACACTACAGAAAATTAGTCTAGAGGACAACAGCCATTAAAAAGAATGAAGAGTAGGGCAGCCACATAAAGAAAGGAAAGACTGCAAGAAGATAGATATACACGTTATGAAAGAACTTCCATAGAAAGCTAATTCCAAAACGTTATGTGGCAAAATATATACATAATAATGACTGTGTACATATATATATGTATATATATATACATATATATCTACACAGACCGCACACAAAATTATGTAAAATACACTTCGTTGTATTTTATCTAAGGTGGGTAACATCAAAATGACAGCCATCTATCATTTTGCTGTATCTTCTTACTTTTTAAACCTATCAGAAAGAAAAGAGTAAAGAATTTGCTCTGTTTCATACGTACACAAATGTTCGTGCTCAGCAGCCACATCACATGTAAGATTGGGAGATTTTGCTGGTGGGGTGATATAAATAACAGAGTGGATTATTCAGGATTTTTGAAATGGGGGAAGGAGGAATGGAATGGGAATAAACCATATTTTGAAGCACTCAAGAATTTACCTGTTGCATTAGTGACACTACCCCCCCTCCCACGTTGGGAACCTGGGAACTTTCTCATAATGTCCCCACTCGTCTCCGTTAGTGGCTTTCTAAGCTCTGGAGAAATCAAGCAGAGTGTTCTGTGAGCCAAGCATATGAAAATGGAACTGTTACCAAGATGTCTTGCCCCCCCACCTTCTTGTTCCCTCAAAACCACAACCAACACCAATGGTGGTCATTTCCAGGGATGTCCCAATCCAGGGGCCTGGGATTTCCTTTCCCAGCAGTTGTTTCTTTATACGAAGTTTCTTTTCCATAGAGGTTTTCCTCCTGGAAAGTTGCCTTTGTGTTCATATTCCTGATTTCTCAAATGTGCTCTGTAGTCTCTCTTTCCCTCATGTAAGATCCACGTTAAAGTTTGGTATCCAGAGAGTTTTCTCAGAGGTTAAATCTTGGCCTATCATTTGTGGAAATGAAACACACTTCCCAGGTGGACTGTTTACCTACCTACTGTCATCTAGAGCGGAGCCTGAGTTCAAACTGGGGCAGTTTTATTCGCTGGTTTTCAAATCATGTCAAGCAGGAAATCAAAAAACACAAGATGCTTTCAATGAACTTCACATCATTTTTAGTTTTAAGTACACTCTGGGCCATATTTTCTTGTGTTGTTTCTCTTTTTCTATCAACAATTTTTTTTTTCTTGTTTCTCTTCTCCTAAATTTAAGTGATTAAATTTTCCAACAGAAAATTGTTGTTCCAACAATTTTGGAACAACAATGTTGTTCCAACTTGTCTCTGTTCTAACAGAGACAAGTTCCATCACATGTCAAATCTATTGTATACACTCTCTGGGATTTAATGCTGCTTCCCCTAAGCACTGAAAGTTTTCCTTAATTCTTCTTCTTTTTTTCCTTTAGGAAGGCAGGGGATGATCACCAGCTAGTCAAATATATAGTCTCTCTTTACTACCCAGAAATAGGCAGCACTTTTGATAGCTGACCTCAGCTTAATATAGGGTTTAGAATTTCTAACTTGCTTCATCCTACCTAGACTTTTATTTTGCTTGGTACAATTTTAGCCCACCAATTCAAGAAGTGGAAATCCCTCGAGTTTTGTCAGACTCCCTTCCCCTTATGTCTTAGGCCTATCATGTTGTCTGATCTGGCAGACTAGCTAGGATATTTTTGAGATCTCCATTTGTTAGCATCAAGTACCAAAAAAGGGCTACGGTCCGTAGAAGGATGACCTTTACCCGTTGTCATTTTCTGAGGAAGATTTCCCAAGAATGAGCAAAAAAGAAAGGGAAGGAGTGTATCTCACCTATTGATGATGGTATTCATTTTAAATACCAGTTGTACTTACTTCCTTCAAAGCAATACTCTAGCACATAGCCATCTAAACCCGCTGCACCAATCTGGTCTGGAGGCCGCCACTTCATCGTGACAGTGGTGTCAGTTACAGAGTCAACGGTCAGAAGGGTAGGTGGGCTGGTTACAGCTTCAAAGATAAAAAAGAGAGAGAGAGAGAGAGAGAAACAAGACACCATTAACTATGGTGTTACAGCACAAGCTGTGATAAAATGAACTAGGATACAAATAAAAATGTACATAGAAGGCCCATGTCTTAATAAAATTCAGTGAAACCTCCTCAAAAGTATACTGTGTGGAAGGCAAAGATCTGCCAGGCATAGAAATTTTTAGAAATGCTGCCACACTTTCCCTCCAGTTGGGAGGATGGCGTTGGAGGCTGAGAGTACCAAGGAAGTTGAAAAAAGTCAAAGTTTGAGATCTAATAATCCAGAGTAAATTTCCCATAGTTTTCTAACTTTAAAGTGTAAACTCTTGCACTAAATCTCCTTTCTATTGAAAAAAGTACTTCACTACCATAAAAGAGTGAAGACATCTTATCTTGGTTTCTTTGTCTTTAGGGAACTGACTTTGTTGGATCAATAGATAACATTTAAGGTATGATTGTAAAGTAAAGAGACTAGTTGTCAAGTGTGCTTTGCTGAAGTGGTCTCTGTTTTAGTTACAATGCTTACACCTAAGTGCTGGGTTATACCTTCAGGACAAAAGGGGAGTGGTCCTGTGTCAGTGGGCTCAGCTAAGTGCCTTAAGCAGAAAGCAGCCATCAGAGCCACCTATTGGCTATCACTGGAATTCTGGTAATAAATTCCAGGGTCTATGTTATGAAGACATTCAACTCTACCAAAGTTGTTTTTCAATTTCTTAGAAAATTGCCCCTAACTGCTTCCAACCTTCTGCTCATCCACCACTCTTAAGAAGCCTCCAGGTGTGCTCCAGTTAGAGGCTGGAAGAAAGCAGTCATAAGACAGGGCAGTGATTTGCTTGACAGAGGTGCATCTCTTTTTGACTCACCCAAAGGAACAAAAGGCTTGGAGGGCATACTGGGCTTGGAGATGCCAACGGCATTGACTGCAAAGATGCGGACCTCATAGGCCACACCTTCAATCATCTTCTTGGGCTCAAAAGTTGTTTCTTTGCAAAGATCAAAATTTAGCCTCATCCATCTGGAGCTTTGTTTCTTCTTCCTCTCAATAAAGTATCCTATAAGTGACACAAAACGGAAATTGAGGTTTTTCCATAGTCTCCAAAGTTAAACGTTGTCAGGTGTTAGAATTCTTAAAATTTCCCATATTCTTTGCACTTAAATGAAATAGTCAGGTATGCATATATTCTTTAAGCTACCCTATCCCACCAGTTGTTTGAGAGAGATTATAGGGAATCCAAACATTAATGTCATAGGATATGGATAAAAAGAATACAATATTAAAATATTAAAAATAATACAATAAAATTGTACAGGAAGAGAAGAGAGAAAAATAAATCACAGATATGTAGACTGTAGAAATTTACACCATTTCTATAGTGGGGTAATAGATTTGGCTCCAAGTCCCAACAATGTAGGTAAGAAGAAGGAAATGATCAGTTTATGAGTTTCAAGTAGAAAAAAATTCTTGTTCTATAGGGGAAGCAAATTCTTCTAAGTATTTATCTCTAAAAGAAATTTCTTCATAGATATAGTTCCATAGATGAAACTAGACATTTACTGACTAGGATAGTTTAAAGTTAGACTTACAGATGTTGCAAAATTAGATATTAAATGTAAATGTCAAACAACAAAAAAAAAAGAATAGGCAGTCAGATAATATTCATCAGAGTTATTTAAATCGCAAGTACTTACAGAGAATTCCAACATATATTTCTATTTGAATGGATATTTAAAGTTACAGTATGGTACGTTTTCTTCTAAATGCAGTATTTTTAAAAAAATGCTTTCTATACTAATGAGCATAAAGAGGATTCTAACTTCTCTGGCAGCTGCACAGACAGACTAACATGTAGTTACCTAAGATTGGGGACCCTCCATCATAGACAGGAGGCTCCCAGTTCATGATGCACCAATCATCTCCCACCTCGGTCACACTTGGTGCCACTGGAGGATCAGGGATGTCTGTAGCAAACAAAAAATGGAATAAATAGACTAGAATAAAAAAAATAAAATAAAGTAAGAATATATGAGAGCACAGAGAAAAATGTTAATTGGAGAAAGATTTTTGGTGATAATAACTGAAGCATTTTTTTCTGAATACTTTTCCATTCTTATTGAAATGTACATAGTATCTAATTTAGGCAAAAAGTCACACTCCATATAGGATAAGGGATGGTGAGCCCAATAAAGATAAAAATAATAATATATTCAAGTTCTTTAAACTAGTGTTACAACATTAGAGAACAAGCCCCAAATGGACTCAAGACACTTGTCCTTTAACTTGAAAATGGTAACTAAGAAATTATTGCCTAAATATCATATGTGATTTTGTTTTGTGTTTTCTTTATTTTTAACTACAAGGTGAACTTTCCACAGAATTAAATCAAGGACTAATTGTTATAAATCAGTTGGAAGAATCAAGATGTTGACTGGTAGAAATCCACATCAAAAATGGAAGTTACCATGTCTTGTTATCATAGTTCAGTGCCTGATAAAGTGTCCTGGTTTCTAGTCCATTTGAAATATATTCTTAAGGGAAAAATAAAGTGAGATGAAGAGACCATGAGAGCTTGGACCATCAATAATCCGCTGGACTCATTTCACTTGGTTTCAGACTTGTACTCACTTAGGAGGTCATCTAAGGACTGATATAGATCTTACTCCTCTACAGTGATTGTGATGTTGGAAATTATTTAGCAATTGTGTTTCAGTGAGTTTAGAGGACACTGAAAGGGAATACAACTGTGGAGAGCTAATGACCAGCAGCCCCAAATGGCTAACCTTAGTTATGTATTTCTGCAATTGGACCTCTAGGCAAGAAAAAAGAAGAGAAAGAGAAGGGAAGGGAGGCAAGGGAAGGAAATTTCAAAGATTTTTATTTATTCATTTGAGAGAGAGACAGAGAGATAAAGAGCACACAGCCAGGGGCAGAGACAGAGGGAGAGGGAGAAGCAGACTCCCCACTGAGCTGGGAGCCCAAAGGAGGGTTGATCCCAGGACCCTGGATCATGACCTGAGCCCAGAGCAGAAGCTTAACCATCTGAGCCATCCAGGCCCTGGGAAGGAAATTTTAAAAAAGGAAAGGAAGAAAAGAGAAGGCAAGAAAAGAAAAGAAGTGGCAAAGGTAGAAAGATGGTAATTTATAAAATATAGCAATACTGTGTTTTTCTTTGTTGGTTACCCAGAAGAGACAAGAGAACCAAGAGATGCCAAAGTCTTCTCTGCCTATGGACATGTCAACTTGATTCTAGAAGTTTGTTGACCCAGACGACTTACCCACAACTTTAATTTTGATGCTTGCATGTGCTTCTCCAGCTTCATTTTTCAGATTTATGTGGTAAACACCAGAGTCATCTCTTTCAGCGACATCGATGACCAGAGTGCTGCTGTCAGGGTAAGATTCTGCTCTTATCCGGCCACTGCCCTCCATAATAGCCTAAGAAGGAGAGAAACAAAATATGGTATGACCTATATGACAAGGACTATTCCTGAGTGCCTTAGAACTTAAGCTGGATGTGGTGCTAATGCCTAAAATACATGTTCTTAGTGTGATCCTCCACCAACCTAAGAACAAAGGTATTAACATTCCATATTACACAGCAGGAAGCTGTGGGATTTGTCTCAAAAGTCCACTAACCATGAACTCACCAAAGAAAAGTTGGAGGACAAAAATATGACTGTAGAAGTGTTATTTTGGATGTGAAATTAGAACACTTAAATTCATATCAGGAACTAATTATGATTTGCTTATTTCCTTATATGTCTTGAAAATTTAGAAATACTGAAAAGGGTTGAAGAAGACCCCAATGCTGATTTTCCATACAAGTTGTTGAGTATTGGGCTGTATTAGTATTGGACATGAAATAATAGGATGTGAAAAAATGAACATCTAATTCCTAAAGTAAAGATAGGGTAGGTTGGGCTTTCCATTATATTTTCTTTTTTTTCCTCCTCCTCTTCCTCCTTCTCCCCCCTTTTCTTCTCCCTCACTTCTTTCCTTCATCTTTCTTAAACCAGAAATTTAAAACAGCATTCCAATTTTCTGATTCCTAGGTCATATCTCCTACATGACAATGAACAGCCAGTATACAAAGACAAAACACAGAGAAGGTCAAGGTAATTTAGAAACTGGGTAATTTTCTAATAATGATTAAACTAACTCTACTCTTTTGGGTCTAGATTAGGACTCATACATCTTCAATAACAAAAGATTATGACAACAATAAGAATACTTATGATAGTTTACAGTTTTCATAATTCTTCTGTTTTATAATTGAACAAAATTTCCATATTAGCTAAATACTAATTTTAAGATTAAAGAAGATGTTTTGCTTTCTTTTTAATGTGAAAAGAAAAATATTTAGGGTGGTGTTATATTGTCTTCTTTAGTTTTCTGTATTTTGTTTGCTTGTCTATTGTGCTATCATTTACATAGAGTAAAATTCACTTTTTAGACATGGAGTTCTATGAATTTTGACAAATTTGTATGATTGTGTAACCACCACTACAATCAAGACACAGACCATTACTGTGACCCCCAATGGTATCCCCATGCTCCTTCACAGTCAACTCACTCACTCCACACTCTGGCCTCTGCCAACCACCAATGTGTTGTCTCTCTAGTTTTCCTTTTTCTGGAATGTCATATAAAGGACTGAAACCACATACAATCTTTCGGAGCTGTCCTCTTTCACTTAGCATGATGCTCTTTAGATTCATCCATGTTACTACATGTTTTACTAGTACCTTCCTTTTCACTGTTGAGTAGTATCCTAGTGTATATTCCATGTGTGGTTGGTGTATATATGTACAAACTGTATGTTTGTACAACTGGACTTTTGGGTTGTTTCCAAGTTTTGACAATTATAAAAAAAGCTGTTATAAACCTTCATGTACAATATTTTGTGCAGACAGAAATCTTTATTTCTCTAGGGTAAATACCTAGGAATTTCACTGTAGAGTTGTATGGCAAGTGCATGTTTACCTTTATAAAAACTACCAAACTGTTTTCCAAAGTGGGTGTACTATTTTGCATTCCCACCAGGTATGTATGGGTCTTTAGTTGTTCCATATCCTTATAAGCATTTGGTATTATCAGTTTTTAGAAATATTTTTGTTGTTGCTATTCAGCTTCTTTCATTCAGCATAATTATTCATCTAAGTTGTTACATACATTAATAATTCATTTCTTTTTATTACTAGTAGTATTCCATTGTGTGAATGTCTTATAATTTGTTTATCCATTCACCTACTGATGGACATTTGTGTTGTTTGCAGTTTCTGGATATTATAAATAAGGCTACTGGGGCCCCTGAATGGCTTAGTTGGTTAACCATCTGCCTTTGGCTCAGGTCATGATCCTGGGGTCCTGGGATCAAGCCTTCTTCCTTTTCCCTCTCCCTCTGCTGCTTCCGCTGCTTGTGCTCACTTGCTCTCTCTCTCTCTCTCATGTCAAATAAATAAATAAGATCTTGAAAAAAATAAATTATAAATAAAGCTACTATGACCATTTGTGACAGATTTTTTGTAGGTTACATTGTCTTTTCTACATCTATGATTACATCTATGATTATGTCATTTATAATAGCACAGTTTTATTTTTCCCTTTCCAATATGGATATCTGTTATTTCTCTTTCTTGCCTGATTGCCCTGGCTAGAACCTTTAGTACAATGTTGAACAGAAGTTGTGAGGATGGGGGGCACCTGGGTGGCTTAGTTGGTTAAACAGCTGCCTTCAGCTTGGGTCATGATCCCAGGGTCCTGGGATTGAGCACCCCCCCCCCGCCACGCCCCATGTCTCCCTATCCTACTTGTGCTCTCTAGCATGTGTTCTCTCTCTCAAATAAATAAATAAAATCTTAAAAAAAAAAGTTGTGAGGATGTAGATCTCTCTTTTGTTCCTGATCTGAGGGGGGAAAGCATTTAATCTTTCACTATTAAGTAGAATGATCATTGTAGGGTTTTCACAAATTTTTTTTTATCATGTCGAAGAAGTTCCTTTTACTTCCTATTTTGCCGAGAGATATTTATTAGGAATGGATGTTGGGTTTTGTCAAATGTTTTTCTTCGTTGAGATGATCATGCTTATTTTTTTTGCTGGTTTGTTAATATGGTGAATTATATGAATTGATTTCTTTTTTTTTTAAGATTTTATTTATTTATTTGTCAGAGAGAGCGTGCACGAGCACAAGCAGGGGGAATGGCAGGCAGAGGGAGAAAGAGGTTCCCCGCTGAGCAAGGAGCCCAATGCCAAACTTGATCCCAGGAGCCTGGATCATGACCTGAGCTGAAGGCAGCTGCTTAACGAACTGAGCCACCCAAGCGTCCCTATATTAGTTGATTTTCAAATGTGAAACCAATCTTTGCATTCCTGGGATAAAACCCAGTTGGTCATAATGTATTATTCCTTTTATATATTGTTGGATTTGATTTGCCAAATTCTGTTTAGAATTTTTCATCTACATTTATGAGTGATATTGGTTTATAGTTTCTTCTAATACCTTTTCCTGGTTTTGCTATAAGGGAATAACTGGGCTTCAAAAATGAGTTGGGAAATGCGCCTATTCTCTTTTTAATTTTCTGGAAGAGTTCGTATAGAATAAACAATAAAGTCGTCTAGGCCTGGAATTTTCTTTCTGAAAGGTTTTATCTACAAACTTCATTTCTTTAATTGCTATGGAGCTATTTAATACTGATTTAGTAGCATTCTGCAAATTCTGATTAGTGGCGTGCTCATAAATATTTTCTAATTTCCTTTGTGGTTTCTTTTTTTTTTTTTTAAAGATTTTTTTATTTATTTTTATTAGGAGAGAGAGAGAATGAGAGAGAGCATGAGAGGGGAGAAGGTCAGAGTGAGAAGCGGACTCCCCATGGAGCTGGGAGCCCGATGTGGGACTCGATCGCGGGACTCCGGGATCATGACCTGAGCCGAAGGCAGTTGCTTAACCAACTGAGCCACCCAGGCGCCCCGTGGTTCCTTTTTTTGATCCATGATTTATTCTAAAAAATTGTGTTTCCAAATATTTGAAAAATTTCCACATGTCTTTGCTATTGATTAATTCCATTGTGATCAGAGAACATACTTTGCATGATTTAAATACTTTTACACTTATTGAGACTTATTTATGGCCTATCTTGGAAATTTTCCATATGTAATTTATTTTATTGATTTACTTATATTTTTAAAAGATTTTATTTACTTATTTCATAGAGAGAGAGAAAGAGCAAGAGCACAAGCAGGGAGAGTAGCAGGCAGAGGGAGAAGCAGACTCCTGGCTGAGCGGAGAGCCCAACGTGAGACTTGGTTCCAGGACTCCAGGACCACGACCCCAGACAAAGGCAGACACTTAACAGACAGACACCCAGGTGCCCACCATATGTAATTTTAAAATAATGGCCATTCTACATGTGTCAGTGGAGTGTTCTATAAATGCTAATTAGATCAAGATGTTGCCAGTATTTTTCAAACCCGGAATATCCTTACTGATGATCTTTCTACTTCTATCAACTACTGAGAGAAGAATATTGAAATCTCTGATTTATTTATTTTCTTTGCAATTTTATTACCTTGTTATTTGTTTTCTACTTGTCTCATCTGTTCTTTGTGCCTCTTTTTCTGCCTTTTTTTAGATTAAATGTTTTTTGTGATTTCATATTATGTCCTTTGTTCGCTTATTAACTATAACTTTTTGTTTATTATTTGAGTGGGTTTCTTTAGGGGTTACGGTATACACCTTCAACTTTTCAGTCTACCTTCAGGTGATATTACAATAGCATACCTCCCTTTCGACCCTCCTAATTCTTACCCTCCATTTCTCCCCTCTTGACCTTATGTTTCTATTGTCATAAATTTTACTTACATTTATGTTACGAACACCACAGTGCATGGTTATTATTTTTGTTTAAAGTCAATAATCTTTTTAAGAGATTAAAATAATAAGAAAAAACTCTTATGTTTATCCATGTAGTTATCATTTCTGACGTTCTTTGTTCCTCTGTGAAAATGTTTCCATCTGGCATCATTTTCCTTCTGACTTAAGGACTTCTTTTAGCATTCCTTGTAGTGGAGGTCTGCAAATGATGATTTCCTTCAGCTTTTATATATCTGAAAATAATTTTATTTTGCCTTCGTTTCTGAAAATTATTTTTTACTCAGTATAGAATTCTAGGTTGATAGTTTTTTTTAGAATTTGTCAAATTTTTTAGAATTCAGGTGTGCCTGAGTGGCTTAGTCATTAAGTGTCTGCCTTTGGCTCAGGTCATGATCCCAGGGTCCTGGGATCGAATCCTGCATCAGGCTGCCTGATAGGCTTCTCCCTCTCCACTCCCCCTGCTTGTGTTCCCTCTCATGCTGTGTTTCTTTCCATAAAGTAAATAAATAAAAATCTCTTTTAAAAAAGGAATTTTTTAGCATTCATAAAAATCTAGGTTGAGGGGCGCCTGGGTGGCATAGTGGGTCAAATCAGGTTAGGGTTAGGCTCAGGTCGAGATCTCAGGGCCCAGGGATCAAGCCCCGCATCTGGCTCTCTGCTCAGCAGGGAGCCTGTTTCCTCCTCTCTCTCTGCCTGCCTCTGTGCCTACTTCTCTGCCTACTTGTGATCTTTCTCTTTCTGTCAAATAAATAAAATCTTAAAAAAAAAAAAAGAAATCTAGGTTGATAATTTTTTCCTTAAAAATGTTGCTCCTGGGGTGCCTGGGTGGGTCAGTTGTTGGGCATCTGCCTTTGGCTCAGGTCAGGATCCTGGGGTCTTGGGATCGGGGCCCCGCATCAGGCTCCCTGCTCAGGGTGAGGCCTGCTTCTCCCTCTCCCACTCCCTCTGCTTGTGTTCCTGCTCTCACTGTGTCTCTCTGTCAAATAAATGAATAAATGAAATCTTTAAAAAAAAAAAAGATGTTGCTCTACTGTTTTCTCACTTGCCTTGCTTCTAGAGAGATCTGCTGTCACTGTTTCTATATATTTAATGTGACTTTTTTCTCAGTCTACTTAAAAGTCTTTTTTTCTTAATTACAGGTTTTGAGCAATTTGATTATAATGGGTCTTGGTGTGGATTTATTAATGTTCCTTGTGCTTAGGTTTTACTGAGCTTTTTGTATCTGAAATTTTAGTTTTTATCAAATTTGGAAAATTTTGACCCTTATTTCTTTACATATTCTTCTGTCCTCTTTGGGGACTCCAAATACACATATATTTCCCTGCTTGAAGTTGTCCCAAAGTTCAATGATGTTCTTTTTTTTTTCTCTAGAAAATAGAAACTCATTTTTTTATTAATAAATTGTTTTTTAAATTTTTAAATTTTTTAAAAGGCTTTATTTATTTGAGAGAGAGAGAGACAGAGAATATGAGAGAGACAGAGAGAGAGAGAGAACCAGCAGGGTGGAGGGGCAGAGGGAGAGTGAGAAGCAGGCTCCCCAATGAGCAGAGAGCCCTGCATGGGACCTAAGCTGAAAGTGAAAGTAGATGCCAAACCAAATGAGCCACCCAGACGCCCCTTCTTTTTCTTCTTCTTCTTCTTCTTCTTTTTTTTTTTTTTAAAGAAAGACAGAGTGGGGTTGAGGGGCAGAAGGAGAGAGAGAGTCTTAATCAGGGTCCATGTCCAGAGTGGAGCCTAACACAGGGCTCAAGCTCATGACCCTGAAATCATGACCTGAGCTGAAATCAAGAGTCGGTTGAAATACTGAGCCACCCAGGTGCCCCAATAAATTATTTTTTGGATTTTGACTCATTGCAAAACTGAGTGGAAAGTACAGAGACTTCTCATATATACTCTTCCCCATACCTGCACAACCTCCTCCACAACTGACTTCGCACCATCAGAGTAGTATATTTGTTACAACTGATGAACACACACTGACACATCATTATCATTCAAAGTCTATATTTACATTAGGGTTCACTCTTGTGTTTTATATTCTGTGGGTTTTGCCAAATCTATAATGACAGATGTCCATCAACATAATATCATATGGAATAGTTTTACTGCCCATAACACATTTTATATAGGGAGCCACAGAGTGACACTTAAGCTTGTACTATTCTATCACTCCAACTTTATTTATTATTCTCCACCTCATTCACTCAGACCCACCCATACTGGCTTTTTCTTCAACTCCTACAACACATCAAGCTCATTTTCTCCTCTCCTCTTGTCCCTTGCACTTGCATTGACTTTACCCAGAAATTTTTTTTCCTTTGAGCTTCACAAAATGGTTTCCTTGTTCTTCAGAGAGACTATTGTCATTTACCTCATAATCACTTACTAATCATATTACTCTGTTTTTTAAAAAATCTTCATAGCACTTATTACTATCTAGAGTGATTTTGCTCACTTATTTATTTAATAATTTATTGTCTATTTCTCTTCCACTCCATTCTCTGACATCCATTAGAATGAAAAATGGGCCACAAGCAAAGAATGAAACTGGACCATTTCCTTACACCATACACAAAAATGACTCAAAATGAATGAAAGACCTAAATGTGAGATAGGAATGCATCAAAATCCTAGAGAACACAGGCAACAACCTCTGTGACCTTGGCCGCAGCAACTTCTTGCTAGACATGTCTCCAAAGGCAAGAGAAACAAAGACAAAAATGAACTATTGGGACTTCATCAAGATAAAAAGCTTCTGCATAGCAAAGGAAACAGTCCACAAAACCAAAAGACAATGACAGAATGGGAAGATATTTGCAAATGACATATCAGATAAAGGGCTAGTATCCAAAATCTATAAAGAACTTAACAAACTCAACAACCAAAGAACAAATAATCCAATTAAGAAATGGGCAGAGGGCGCCTGGATGGCTCAGTTGGTTAAGCGACTGCTTTCAGCTCAGGTCATGATCCTGGAGTTCTGGGATCAAGTCCCAAATCGGGCTCCCAGCTCCACGGGGAGTCTGCTTCTCCCTCTGACTTTTTCCCCTCTCATGCTCTCTCTCGCTCTCTCTCTCTCAAATAAATAAATAAAATCTTTAAAAAAAAAAAAAAGAAATGGACAGAAGACATGAACAGACATTTCTCCAAAGAAGACATATGAATGGCCAACAGACACATGAAAAACTGCTCCACATCACTCAGCATCAGGGAAATACAAATAAAAACCGCGATGAGATACCACCTCGCACCAGTCAGGATGGCTAAAATTAACAAGCCAGGAAACAACAAATGTTGGCGAAGGTGTGGAGAAAGGGGAACCCTCTTACACTGTTGATGGGAATGCAAACTGGTGCAGCCACTCTGGAAAACAGTATGGAGATTCCTCAACAACTTGAAAATAGAGCTACCTATGGCCCAGCAATTTCATTACTGGGCATTTACCTCAAAGATACAAATGTAGTGATCCAAAAGTACACCTGCACCCCAATGTTTATAGCAGCAATGTCCACAATAACCAAATTATGGAAAGAGCCCAGATGTCCATT
>CM052807.1:102859686-102880632 GCA_028533885.1 Nasua narica | reverse complement strand
ACCAAAAAATGAAATCTTGCCATTTGCAATGACATGGATGAAACTAGAGGGTATTATGCTAAGTGAAATAAGTCAGTCAGAGAAAGACAATTATATGATCTCACTAATATGTGGAATTTAAGAAACAAAACAGAGGATCATAGGGGAAGAGAGGGAAAGATAAAACAAGACAAAATCAGAGAGGGAGACAAACCATAAGAGACTCTTAATCATAGGAAATAAACTGAGGGTTGTTGGAGGGGAGGGTGATGGGGGATGGGGTAACTGGGTGATGGGAATTAGGGCGGCACCTGATGTAATGACCCCTGGGTATTATATAAGACTGATGAATCACTGAACTCTACCTCTGAAACTAATAATACATTATGTTCATTGAATTTAAATTTAAAAAAGAATTTAGGGGCACCTGTGTGGCTCAGCAGGTTAAGCCTCTGCCTTTGGCTCAGGTCATGATCTTAGGGTTCTGGGATGGAGCCCCACATTGGGCTCCCTGATGAGCAGAGAGCCCACTTCCCCCTTTCTCTCTGCCTGCCTCTCTGCCTACTTGTGATCTCTCTCTCCATCAAATAAATAAATAAATCTTAAAAAAAAGAAAAAAGAATTTAAAAAAGAGAATGAAAAATAGGATCTTGTCCACTGTACATAAAAACTTGCCTGGTGAAAAAACAAATAAACAACAACAAGCACGCACACACACACACACACACTTACCTGATCACATAGTAAACAGAAATATGAAAAGTAAATGAATGATGATTATATTTGTGTGAAAATTAGTAATCTTTCTTAATCAAAGGAGTTATATCTCTACTCAACCCCTGTATGTATATTTGCTTTCTTCTTTCATCTGACTAATTAAAGATGGGAAGTGGGATGGGCAATGTGTGTGTGTGTATAAGCAAAACAAACCTTATCTGCTCGGCTCCAAATGGCTTTGGGAGGTGGCTCTCCAGAGACGGGAATCTCAAGACGAAGCTTGCTTCCTGCAATTACTGTAACTGTATTGTCAGCATCAAGACCATCCAGGATGATCTTAGGAGGATCTAGAATATTAAAAATAGTCTTTATTATCCGACAATCATTTCTGTGTGAATATCTGGGCTAGTACTTTGCTAGTGGTAAATATTGGTAGTAACCAATATTTTATATGGCTAAAAAGAATATAAGAGGAGTCAAAGTAGTAGGGGCCAGGCACCTTGCAAAACAACTTCACTATAAGACTTCTTAAGAATCAACTATTAATGATTAATGACATACCAATTCATGCATTTTTTTCTTTAAATATCACAGTTTTGAATGTGTTATATTTCTAAGGTAAGCAAACAACAACAAAACGAGAACATAAAACTCTGCAATGATTCATCTACTCACCAATAACATGAATTTTGGCAGGCAAAGTAATAGAGTAGGCATCTGGTGAAAATACATATTCACCTTCATCCTCAATAAGAGCATTGGCTATCACTAGCTTGTGGATTCTAAGGAAACAAGAAAAACATTCCTAAGAATTTGGAATAAAGATTTAAATAAAAATAAAAATTTAAATAAAGATTTAGATTGTTTATGGCCCAACTGAAGAGATAACCTGGCCTTTATCTGATTTGCCTATTTAGTGCCAGCTGGAAAGAAAGACAGATCAGGAAATCGAGAGAGAGAATATGAATGTGAAGGCTTAATTATCCTATTTATTGAGCTACACTGAATATTCATTTGGAGTATACAAAATTACCTGTATAAATACAACCTACTTATTATGCATGCAAGAGTCTATTATTCTTTTCTCATCATATAGCTTTTAAAAAAGACTAAAATATAAGATCTCACCAGTGCCACACTTCAAGATTTAAGAACTTACCAAGAATAATCTTGACTTTGGATTTATATGCCAAATCTAAAAGCAGTAGTTCTTAACTTTTGGGGGGTCAGTGAATATCTGATGGACATCATGGATCCTCTCTCTAGAGAAAAGCTGTATTTTGTACACAAAATACCTTGCATACAGCTTCAGAGGATTTATGGGGCCCCCTGAAATTCATTCACGATCTTCTAGGATCCATAGATCCAAGGTTAAGAACTCTTGCCTTAGATCTTTGCTAGATTCTAGGGTATTATGTCCACCCCCAAGATTGTGGTAGGTCACATGATACTTACTAGTTAGTAATCCTTAACTAGGATTCAATATTAGTCCTTTAACCTCATGTTTAGATGGAAAGGATCAGTTAATGGCTTTTGAATAGACAGAGCACCATGCCATGAGGTGCAGACAAAGTATCACTGTTAGGATAGGATGTAGCACAGAGAAATCATATCTTGCTATTGGAAGCAAAGAACCAGACACAGATCTCTTTAGGACTACTCTCCAAATCTCTTCACCAAATATGTAATTTAGGAAGTGAAGAAAGTGGATATGGGGACCATCCCTCCCTCATGGGTCCCCTAACTTGCTTACCTTCCCTTGTGAACAACTTTTAGACGGTCACTTTCCTGAACAGGTAGGCCATTTTTAGTCCATTTTCCTGTTATGTTTTCAGAGATTTCACACTTCAAGCAGACTTCTTTTCCAAGGTGTACAGTTTGGTCAGTCAGAGGTGTCAAAACCTTCAGAGGTTTCACTACAGAAAAAGAGATAATTATAGGTGCTAAACTCAAACTCCAGAAAGGCCAACATGGTTTCTTGTTTTCAAAATGAAAATCTGTTCCAGTGCAATTGATATGTTAGGGCACAACTGGAACATAACATAAATTTTGTGTGTGATGATACATGATTTCATTCATGAAAAAGAGAAAACAGCACCCAGCTGATTGAGCCAGGTAAGACTGCACAAAATGCACTCACGCGCACATCAAACATCTACCAGCTACCTAAATTCACCCATGTGGGATAAGACACACTCATGCACATCTGATATTACCACTGTCAATCCAATTTCAAAGAACCTCTTTCCACCATTTCACAGTGGCTCACTAGCTGCAACACTTCCCACACCACTTACACAAGCAAATTCCATGTCTCATTTAACATAAAGTGCCATATTTATTAACTATTTGACATGTGTAAGACTATGATACTGGTTTTTTTTTAATTAGGTTCTTCTTCTTTTTTTTTTTAAATGTGTGGCTGACAAAATTTTTGAGTGTTGTGCCCACAACCTCATCTTCCCCATTAGTCTTGTGGTTTTATTGCATGACTTCGTATAGCTCAGTGATTTTAGAAATGCCTATATTGCATTATAGCAGAACTGACCGTAATTGCTTTAAATGAATACAAATATCAGGTTAAGATCTGCCCATGGCTGAAAAACTTTTTTGATACTAAACTAAAATGGCCACAGTTCTATGAAGCATAAGGAGTGTAACTGAGATAACCTCTGAATAATTCAGTGATCCTATGGATCACAATTGGACTATGAAAGAAGTAAGGAAGCAGGATTTCTGCTCTGCATGTATCACCAAACTTCCTGTAAGATTTTTTATTTTAATTTTCATGGCTAACTGGAAAAGTCAGACTCTGTTGTTGAGGACTGACTACTATTTGGGGGCATTTGGGGAAGTACATAAATTCTCGTATGTCTCTGGATCCTGGTAGCAAATAATTTCTTACAATGTTCTCATTTGAGCCTCCTTGGTTTGAGCAACTTCCTTCACACTCCAAATGTAATTGCAGAATGTTGAATGTTTATTTAATGAATAGATACAAATTCACCCATGGGTTATGCAAACATCAGGATTTAATATTACATCTAAGTATTTACCATCTATTTATGTGATCTGGGGATTAAAGTATTTCTTAACTATTTAGATAACTTCTCGGGAAGGTGATTTTTATACTCCCCCAAACTGTGTTTTACTATTTTTTCCCTTTTTTAAATTAACATATAATGTATTATTTGTTTCGGGGTACAGGTCTGTGAATCATCAGTCTTACACAATTCACAGTACTCATTATAGCACATACCCTCCCCAATGTTCATCACCCAGCCACCCTATCCCTCCCCACTGTGTTTTACTATTAAATGGAGTAGTCGGTTTCTATCTCAGAGACCCTGACTGATATGACTTAGGCACTCAGTTAGAATGGAATCCAATTTTACATATTTAAAATTGCCAGAAGTAGAAAGCAAATAGATCGAAACTAAAATTGAATTAACAAATGCAACACCGATAGTTAGCCAACTTGGAAGACACCCAAGGAAATCTTACTTACGGTCAACACTAAGCTTAGCAGACGATTGTCCTCCTGTTGTCATTACAGAATATTCTGCACTGTCAGCCTTCGTTGCTCCTTCTATGATCAAAATATGTTTTTTGCCGTCAACTTTAATTCGGTATCTTGATTTTGGACCAGGGACAATCTCCTCACCATTCTTAAACCTGAGTTAAAATAGATTATAAAATAGATTTTAAAAGGAGTTTTATAAAAGAACCTTCAGGAGATGGAGATTATTGGTCTTGGGGTTTTTTTTGTTTGTTTGGTTGGTTGGTTGGTTGGTTTTTTACTATATCCTGGGATCTAAGAACTATTTGTTGAATTAAAGAATGTATGGATCATTATATCAAATGGATTAATAACGTAACAAGTACTGTCTGAAAAATTCCATTAGAAGAACATAAGTCCCTTCTTTCCATTCAAAATCAATCCAATGAAGATGCTAAGAGTGGATATAACCTCTTGACCCACACCAGTAAGAATAGCATCATTTAATATGTTTTAAAGTTAGTTATGATTCTAGATTAGAATGAACATTCTACTCTGTGCCAATTACCACAGATACATGCTGTGTAATTTTCTTTACTTCTAAATAAAGCATTTCATTTTAGGATTCCAAATCTCTTAGCTTTAATTTGAGGTTACTCACATAGAATTTGAGAAAACACTCCCTATCCAGACAAAAGAAAATGCTTTTGTTTTTAAGTAATTGGTGATTCTCAGTCTAAAATATTTTCCTGTGGTACTATAACAATAAGGTACTGGGGATTAAATGTAATGAGAAATTGCATTTTTCAAATTACACAAATTAAAAATTACAAATTACACACAAATTACACACATTACAAATTACACAAATCACAAAAATGAAATTACATATGTAAGTATATTTTTCCATGTAAGTTGCCAGCATGGCATATTGAGAGTAAGCAAGGTGTAGAAGTTAAGAACATCTATGGGATTTGGAGTCTAACCAACCCAGGCAACTGTGAATCATCCATTTCTTAATAAGTGCCTACTTCCCTACATTACCAACCTAGATTTTTGGATGGCTTTCCAGCTTCATAGGTGAAAAAAACCCCAAGTATCCTCACAGTTTTAGTTACCATTTCTACTAACACAAATAAGGTTGCGATTCTTTTCATATGTGTAAAAGCCATCTCCTGTTCTCCAATCTATGAAGGCACATTTTTTTAATCTATTAAAAATGGACAGATCTCAGGAAAGCTATTTACCATTTCACATTGGCATCATCTTCAGACACCTCACATTCTAATTCCACTCTTTCCCCACAGTAAGCATTCGTATCTTCCAGCTGTTTGGTTACCATAATCGGAGGCTCTAGTGTGAAAAAAGGGGGAATCAGAATCATTAAATGTTCAAAACCTGCTCATGACCACAGATTGTTCACAGAGGAAAGACCAACAGTAAGAAAGTATCATCTACCACAGAGCTATGGTTAGATGGTGTTAGATAGTCGATGTTTTGTTTTTTTTTTTTTTTTATACTTTTTTTGGTAAAATAGATAGCTGGTAACCCTGAGTAGGTTTTCCCAATTTTCTCAGAACTCCTCAAATCAAATAAATTATTGTTCTGGAAAGCAGGCAAAACATGTATCAGATATCCTTCCCTGGGCAAATGAGAAACCATGTGGTAGACATTTCTGATGAAGGAGAATCTGTAAGAGTATGATTCTTTGATTCTGGTTCTAGATGGATGATAGAGATTGCAGAGCTGTCTGCATTCAGAGGGTTCACCCTCTGGCTCTTTCACAATGTTTTAGTCAATGATCATCTTTAGCACCCTCAGTGTCAAACATTGATACCTTTTTATTATTGAAGCTGGTTTCAAGAGAAATCCATTTGTGATCAGCTAAATGTGTGAAATGAGGACTATCCAGTGGAGTTTGTTTGGTTTTAGAAATTATATCCAGAATAATTATATACTGCTTGCTTGAGTCAAAAGGATGAGACATTTTGACTCACCAGTTTTTTTCTCCCCTCAACTTTCCTAGTCTTCATCAAACTTGACGATTAATTAGGATATGCAATAATTGCCAGTGTAGAGGAGCTTCCACGCAAAGTCTATCTAACACCCAGGCTAACCCATTTCTAGAGGTACTATTACCTCTGCTCCAGAGCTCAAGAGCTCACCTTGTCATGCTCGTTAGGATTACTAACCCTGGGAGGAAGAGTGCCCGAGGCTGTTGAAGATTACAGTAAGAGATTTCATTTTACCTCTCACGAAGAGCTCGGTGGAACATTTCTCATCACCAGCTGTCACATAATACTCTGAATCATCCGTCAGCGAACAGTTATTGATAAACATGATTCTTTCACATCCTTTATGTTCAAAGATATATCTGTTTTAAATAGGAGGGAGATAACAGTCTGTGAACTTGATTTTATTCTTTGCTTTATTACCAGCAAATCTGGCTTATAATTCAGTAATGTTTGAAAGCCAGGGATATAATTTTGATCTGTAATTTATGTAGCACACCTTATGTAGTTAATACAAACCATGAAGCCAATTGTTATCTTTCTAATGCATAACATAATACATATGCATATTTACACATATGTGATTTTTGTATTTTTATAGGTTTTTGTTTCATCTATAAATTAGTACTCATATATTTGTTACTTAATTTTTTTTTTGCTACTTAATTTTTTTAACCCATTGTTGGAAAATGGAGTTGGCTGAGGTTGTCAGAGAGATTTAGAACCCTGTACATTTTTTTAAATGACCAGTTCATCTACTTTATGTAGGTAGACAGGGACTTAATCTTACTCATTGATTCATTGGTTCCACTCATTGCCTAGTGCTGTGTCACAACAGATTTTGTTAGGTGAATAAGTGATTATATGGTTTAAGCAATAATATGAACTTAATCACCAATACAGGCAGTAATTTTACAGAATGTGATGGTCTTTTAAATGAGCTTAAGAACTAGTGTTATCATAAGGCAATAACCACCTACTAAAAAGGAACTTGAGCATTTGGAAACAAAAAACTAAAAGCCAGGAATATCACAAAATTTAATTGTCTGTGATCTGGATTATGGGTGAGTATATTAGGGCATTATAGCAGACTAACAAAAAAGTTCTCATTTGGAAAATTCTCAAATTGAAGACTTCAAGAATAAAGCATTACACAAGATAAAGATAATGGATTAAAATTGTGTTTTTGGTAAATTCAAGCCACTTTCAAGAGATTTTTATCAGACTAAACATTATCATCACAAAGTCACTCTGTAGGCATGGCCCCATTAAGAAACTGGAAACCACCTAAATGTATTCCAGAAGCGACAGATTTTCAGGATTAAAGTCTTTTGTAAATGTGCACATGACTCCTGTTAACTTAAAAAAATATACTAGAGTTGAAAATCTCTCAGGCTGAGAAGGATCTCTGTAAAGTAGTTTCATAATAAACTAGTGATACCATCAGACATCAGGGATTAGCCTGTTTCCTTCATTTGAGAGAGGGCCAAAAAATAAAACACAAGCTTTAGATGCTCTTCTGGAAAAACAAAAGTTCTCTAATTGTAAGGTGTTATTTCCAGTTGATATATCAAATATGTATTTCAAAATTTTATTTTAAAAATTAGGAGAAGTTTGACAATGCTCTTGACATTGTATTTGACCATAATCACATATGGCCTATATCGGCACATAACTGGAACTGGAATCACTCAAAAGTAATTTGTATAGAATTAAAACAAAAAACAAGGTTGTTATTTATATAGCATGATAATTTTAATGGTTCCAAAATATATGAAAAGTTTTTACTCTCCTTCCATATGATTTTGCATTAAAAAAGTATAACTAAAATATGTTTTTATTCCCAGAAAATTGAGTCAAACTAGTGTTAGATTTGTATAGCTATCACTGATTATCTGCAAGGCCCACTTACTTTGTACTGGGTCGAATTTCTTGACCATTTTTATACCATTTCACCTCCAACTTTGGGTCTGCCAGTTCCACAACAAACCTTACTCTGCCTCCTTTATCAATCTGATATGCAGGATCAAGAATTCTTGCAAAAGCTGGTAGAGAGAAAAAGCAAAGCTATGTCAATATATGCATATATATGCTGTGAACTTAGTCAACATATGTATAAGAACCTAAAACTAAATGAAAAATTGAGACTTGAAGTAGAAAAAAATTGGGAATCTGCCAAATTATCCTCTATATTTTAGAATTCTGTGTTGACTTATATATGATAAGATGGTTTAAAAATTTGAAGAAAGTCCACATGTTTTTGAAAGAAACATAAGAATTATTGAAGAGCAAAGAAACTGAGGGTTGCTGGAGGGGAGGTGGATGGGGGGATGGAGTAACTGGGCGATGGGCATTAAGGAGGGTACGTGATGTGATGAGCACTGGGTGTTACATGCAATTAATAAAGTACTGAACTCTACATCTAAAACTAATGATGTACTATATGTTGGCTAATAGAATTTAAATTTAAAAATGGAAAAAAAAGAAAAGAAAAAAAGAATTATTAAAGAGTCTTTAAAAGTAATTGTCCTAATTCTTCGGGAAATTATAAAGCATTCAAATGAAACTGAACTTGAAGAACATGCCTATTCTAGCATGATTACTATCAGGATCACTGGCATTATATTTGTACTTTCTGTATATCACAGATAGTTTTTTTTTTTTTATTACGGGTTTTATGAGATAAACTCAATGACTCATAAGATTAAATTGAATGCCTTTGACTAACTGAAATAGTTGGCTTATCAAAGCTTTTGTACTGTGGAAACTTGCCCAAATAATGACACATTTAAAACACTTCTTACATATATATGGTTAGGAACTTGGGATTTCAGAACATTTTAAATGACAGAGAACGCAGTAGTTTAAAAAACATATCTTTAAAAGTTCCAAAGCAGTTGTTAACTTTGCTTGATTTAATAATTTTTCCCTGATTTTAATGATTATACTCATTTAGACAGTTTGGAAAATACACACAACTATGGAACGCGTAATCAAATTTTTATGCTTGCATTTCCATCATTTGAACTTTGTTATACTATCGCTTAAATCAGCTCACCTCCTCGTACCTTAACATGATAAACACTGGCTTTAAAAAAGTTATCTATCATATGCCTCAAGACATCGATTTAGAGCTAAATGATAAGAATCAGATGGACCAGTGTGGGGAAAAGAGGTGTCAGCTTGACATTCACATGTTTGTGACTATACCATCTCAGACACCTCTCAAGAATAAAACTTCTAAAAGTTTTGAAGTTTTGAAATAGTGGGAATGGCTGAGTTATGTAAACAAGCAAAAATAAAACTCTTCTATATTTCTCTGGGTCTAATTGCTCAACCAGTTTACAGGGAGGTTTAGAAATAAAGGGCAGATTTTTAAAAAGAGGTGGTGAGAGATTTTACAATCTATTTGGACACCCAGGTTGGGCGCCTAAATAAATAAATTATATTTGGACCTTAACAAACAATAATAGGATTCATATATTACCTTAATGTGTCACAAAACGGATAACTGACAATGACTAAGTACAGGAAATTTTGAAGAGCTTATGATCAATTTAAAATGTATTTCTTTTAATTTTAAATCGCAACATTTGAAAGTTTCTTAAAAAGATATTTAAAACTACAACAGAATGTAGTCACTTCAGATCCTTATCCAGAGCAGCATAGCTATTTACAAAATAATCTGATTACTGCATTGGGTGTGAGAAGTGAATTCCCCACTCCCCGTTAAAGGAGTGGAAGAATAAGATGGTTAAACAAAGAAACATCGAACCTACTCTGCCTAAGCTAAGAATCAAGAATTTGAGAGGGAAGGAGGGAGATGTAGAGGCTGGAGAAAGGGGCCACTAAGAAATTCCCAGTGACAGCGAAGGTATTTGATGTTCCATTACGTGTGGTACGTGGTACTTGTAAAGCAAATCTCCCTTACCTTAAACTTTCACTAGCTGTGAACTACCGTCGTAGCCACAGAGCGGCGACCTACTTCACCTAAAGCCACAGGTAACAAAGAGAAGTGTAATGACTGCAAAAGCCACCCCGTCCATTCCCACCCCAAACCCAGCCAGAGACCTGAAGATCTAGCGTGTTAACGAGGCGGTCCCCGTGGCCACACCCCTCCAGAGGCTCACCTGCGCTCTTCTTCTCCACTCTGCGCATGCGCTTGAGCCGCTTGAGCATGCCACGCAGGTCGGTGATACCGTACTGGAAGGCGATCTTCTCGTACTCGCTGGGGTTCGCATTCTTCAGCAGCTCCCACACGTCTACCTCGGGTTCTTCCTCCTGCTGCTTCACCTCCCTAATCGGGGAAAACCATTCCCTAGTTTAGTTGCCGCCCACCGGCCCTTAAGGATAATGAAGGTCGGAGTATGGTACCAATTTCTCCGTTCAGGGTTAAAACCCCTGTTTTTAAAGCCTGAGTAAGAAAAGCCCGCAGTCTCAAGGAAGTTTCCAGGCAGTTAAAGATTGGATGTATGCACTTATATTAGCACCCTCGTTTTCCTGGTTAAAAACAGAATATTAGGAAGAGAGAAAGAAAATATTCTGAATATGTTTTTATTTATTTTCACTTGAAAGTTTAAAGAGAAGGTGAGGTTTTAAGGAATTTAAGATCAGTTGTCATCTAGTATATGGGTACTGAAATAATTTCGAAAAATGGATCGAGAATGAGAAGATTTAAATATTGGTTTCTAAAAGAAAAATGTTCTCTTTGTACCTTCATTTTGTACACATCCTAGCTATATATGAAGACAGTATAAATAAGTACTTAAAATCCTAGGAATTTGCAAATAGCAGTTTTCCTATCATATTAGTAAAAGTGTAAACTAATCATATTTTGCTGTTTTTTATGCAAAAAAAAATTGAAACTGCTAGAAGGTTTTGTTTTGCTTTGTTTTAAATATGATTTTTGTGGATATATTCACTTTTTAACAAAATTTTGTCTAACTTGGCAGGGGAAAAGGAAAATGAGGCAAAGAATTCTCTCATATTTCACCTTAAAGTACTGTCTTGAATTTTTTGAAAGCAGGTTGGGTATGAATTATAAAAATATAAATGTTAAACTATAAAGCAAATGGTTAAGTTCCAATGAACAAAGGGAAAGTAACTTGTTAGTGTAATTATCAAAATTATAACCCCAAGTTTTTATCACTGACTAAAGAACATATATGAGAGAATATAAAGAACATATATGACTAGGAAAATAGAAGATTTAAAATACACTTGTCTGTCCTTATTTTAAAACCAATAAAATGAAAGAAAAACTCAAGAATAAACCCTAAAGGGAAAGAGCCCTAGCGTAAATGCAAAATGTAATTTAAATTGATTTCCTTTGCTGGCTAAATAGTCCTTTTTTTTTAAGATTTGGTTGACTTTTTATCAGGTTAATTTGGAAATGTTATAATGACTACTTATTGTGAATAATGCTGGTTTGAATATGATTTTCCAGGAAAACTGGTCAACACATCTTAAACACCTGTGTGAAAACAGATTCACGCTATCATGTTAGTAAATGATGGGTTACATATGTTTGCATTGTCACATTAATTACACCTGTTTCTGCATTTTTTAAAAGGAAATATCAGATTGTAATCATAGGGAAGGAGAGGAGAATGTAAATATTAACATAGAACTTAGGGTAGAGTTAGGCAAGGATGACTTTTGAATATCTAATTTAATTGTAATGCAAGTCTTTTTGCCCAGTGGAGGATAATGCTGAGGCAAATTCCTGGAAAAATGGAAGGAAGTAAGAGGGCATTGGTCCATCAGTAACCTTTATGGGAAGGACGAGGCAACACCATTTGGAAAATGCTAACTCTTAAAAACTCAAGACACGGGACACCTGGATGTCTCAGGTAGACATGGGATATGACTCAGTAGAGCACGGGACTCTTAATCTCAGGGTTATGAGTTTGAGCCTCACACTGGGTATGGACCCCACTTAAAAATAAATAATAATTAATGTTTAAAAACTCAAGAAACAAGTATTGTCTTCGTATGTTAATGAAATTATAATTACATTCTCTATTCACACAGGTAGATTGAAAAGCTTAAGAAAATTTTCCTGAAGTTGGAATATTGGTAATAACTTGCCAAATCTAATAGGTCTACTGCCTCAAAGCAGTCTAAATTTCAAATACATCCTTTAAATATTCTGTAGGAAGTCTTGGAGAATTGCAATCAAAATGTGTCTGTAAGTATCTATTATATTGTCTGTGTAAATGTTTCTTCACCCACTTTATTAATGCTCTATTTTTGTCATATTCCAGCCTAAATATAGTCCTATATATAGTCCAAACTATAAAACTATGCCATATTACATTGTGTTAAATTTGTATTTCAACCAAGAAGAATTACGTATACATTTCAACCATTCTCCTAACACAGGTAGAAGGATTCAAAGATACCGAACTAGATTAAAATAGGTAGCAAGCAGCACAGGTCAAACACTGAGGCAGAGCTAGATCCATGAAGTGAATATTTATATAAGGGAAGCCAATATAAAAATCATCATTTTCAGTGTGATTTTTTAAGTCAGTTCTGTTGGCAGATTCATAAACTGATCATCCTCACCAATTTTTTTTCATGAAAACACCAAAATATACCTCACTCTACCATGTTCTTAATCTTATCAAACTTGGTATACACATACCAGTGACTTCTTGCTTATTCCTTCTTTTTTGATCCATTACTTAATTCAATTCCAAATTGCAAGGAGAAGTATTCATTATTTTTTGTGAGGAAAGTGAGGTCAAGGCTCCCACCTGTAACATTACCTTAACTCATCCAGAAGATATCTTTACTTACCATGGTGGCTGCACATGGCCCTATCTGCATTATGTTAAATCACAGTAGGGAGAAAAACTAAAATTCTATAGGCACCACTGATGCCTTTTCAGGCATTGGGATAGACCTATATAACATTTGCAGTACTTTCATCTACATCAAAATTTCTCTAACTTGATGGTCCTATTAAAGTAGAGAGCAGTTATAGAAATTTTATATAGAATAAAAATTCCAAATATATATATATGTATTTGTATATATATGTATACATATATATATATGTATACATATGTCAAATCCCATAACAAGATACTGCCTAATACATTTAATCTCATTTAGTTAATGTCTATTTGAAATACTCTGGCTTTGTTCAGGTCAGGGAGATCTTTTGTTGTAGAGAGATGTTGGTTGTAAAGATATTTATTCTGATAGGGATTTTATCACACACTCTTGGAGGAGTAGCAATGGTGTCATTACCACAATGAAAACACATGCAATCACAAATTAGTAGGGAGACACAATGATTTCTAAAGTTATACTGGTGGATAAGTATAGTATATTAAATGAGTATAGTATATCTTTTGCTAACAACAATTTAATTATGAGTCGAAATCATAATTAGGGGATGTAAAGAAAATGAGAACTGGAGACCTGTTGGCTGCCCATTTTTTTGCTCATTTTTGTCCTAATAATTTTTTCTTTATTCATTTTGATCATTCATTAGATTTCTTTGACTCTGCAAACTACGTGTCGTTTTTCTTTTTTCTTTCTTTTTTCCTTCTTAATTAGAGCATGGGGTTTAATAATCAATTGTGTCACTTCTTGATTGATTTGTGTGTGTGTGTGTGTGTGTGTGTGTGTGTGTGTGTGTGTATTATGGCTTTTTATGAATATAGGCTCTTCAAGGGAAAATGTAACATTTTTGGTGGGAGTGCATATGTGACACCTGCTATGAGCCGGCCTCTTACATAATTGATTTAACTAGTTTTTGCTCTCCACATTTATAGATGTGGAAAACAATCTCAGAGAGGACATGTAATTTGACTAAAGTCATGCAGTTAGTAACTAGGAGAGTTGAGACCCACATCCATGTTTTTACCGCTCCTTTTTCTTCCTACAAATCTGTATTCAGCCCTTTCTGTGTGCCAGGTACTGGAAGGCACTGGCACACACAAGGCACCAAGAAAGCATTTAGTGTTTTCCTGGTTGAGTAAATAGTTGCAGGAGGGAAAAAAAAAGTTCTCTTCTCAAAGTCTCAATTTGTGTTATAAACTGAATCACCAACTTCCAACTTCAGAGTGGTATTTCTTATATGGAGTCACAGGAAATGAGCTGACTCAGAGGGAAACTTGGATTTAGGTCCCTGTCCTGTTTCTAATTTGCTGTGTGACTGAGGGTAAGTCACTTGATATCTCCAGTCTTTGGTTTTTCACCTGTAGAATGGGGAAGGGTAAGGTTCTTGGAAGGTCACTTCCTTCCTATTGCTTTAAATAAACTTGGGGAATTAATAAATATTACTTAGACTAATGATTATTTGAAGTATCTAAAGAAGGAAAGATGTATTTGATATTGCCATAGTCTCTTGATTGGCTAATATCTATTGGTAATTAATAAAGTGCACCTGTTAATATTTCTGTTCTCAACTGGATTTTTCATTCATAGGGACTTGGATAAAGCCATCCAACTAAACTAAGGATGTTAAGCCATCCAAACTGAGATGGATAAAGCCATACAACTAAACTAAATAAAGTCCAGTTTATTACTATTTGTTATTTGTTGTGAAGCATATTTATACTTAGATTTCTTTAGTAACCATAGAAAGCACTAAAAGTAATAAGAAGTGAAACTGAAAAACTAAATGAAAACCAATATCAATATTATATATTATAATTTAGAATCATAGTTTTATTATTTATGCACAAATTTGGTATTTAAATAAAATCCCAGCAAAAATCAAGGTCTTTTTGTTGCACTTTAGTAAATATCTGGATATGTATAGCTTTATATATTACACATATATATGATTATATATATGCATATGTGAGCAGAAATCCTATAAGATGGTTATGTACTGAATATCCATAATTAAATCTATAAATTTTATTATAAGAGAACAAGGTTAAGGGAGTGTGAGTGATAATACTAAATATTTATTTCCATTTCACTACTGTTTTTTCTCTTCTAAAATGGATATCTTTTGACATTTTAAACATCTTAAATAAGGATGTATCTTATAATCAGTAGTATGCCATAATAAACTCTTTGGGGCAATTTTTTCATTGCTTAGTGATTTCTGAAATACAAGTATATATTCAAATGAATTGTGTCTTAGATTTGAAGGAATACAGTTAATGTATTATTGTAATGTACAGTTAATGTACAGTTAACTATTTAATGCAAATGTAATGTACAGTTAACTATTTAATGTAAATGTAATGTACAGTTAACTAATGTAAATGTAATGTACAGTTAATACAGTTAACTATTTTAAAGTAGGTCTGCCATACATATAATATATATATATAATATGTGCACACACACATATATATACACCTGTAGAGACTTTTACCAAAATTGTGAAATTGATTTTTTGGTAAAATATCAAAGGCAGGAGAATAGAGGTTTTATTTATTTGATCATGACAAGGAATCATGATTGAAATGATAGAAATCATCAGACAAATTAGAGACTTCTCGGTATTTAGGTCTTCTGCTTCAGTTTTCAGATCTCCTCATCCCCAACTATGAAAATATGTGAAGACTCATGAAAGATTTTAAAAGAAGGTTAAAAAGCATCAGCTGAAATCCTTAGCAGATTAGTATGCAGTGATTTCTCTGTCTCTTTCTTAGTTGACTCTGTGTTATATTCTATAAGCGAAACGCATTTTAGGAAATGAGAAATTCTTTGAAAAACATCCACTTTAAACTTGACTGCTCTGAGTGGGTGTCTAAAAGATTTCCAGGCCACAGCGCCTCACTCCATCGCTCGGTTCTCACCTACGTTTCAGGAGACCACTAAAGTCAAGTTCCCCTGCATCCTCTTGACCTTCTCCACTGTCATTAACAAAAGAAAAGCAAATCTGGGTTTAATACGAAGACATATACACAACAGTTTCCCCCAAACACTCTACATATAACGTATATGCCATTTCGTACCGGCACACAAGTCATGGGACTAAATCAGCATAAACTCTTTCTTTTCACACAAGTGACATTTTAAGTTTTGGAGTATGTACTTGTGGAAAAGTAAACACGAGGAGCTTGTGTTACTCTACGATTTCAGAAGACATATTTTTGTAGATTGCATATACAAAACTGCCTGGATTTGTGTCAAAACAGAGTAACACAAATGCACTTAAGCCAAGCAACACAAAGTACTTTGTTTTTCCAAGTTGGGGGCTCTAGAAACATACCTATGTAAAAAGCAAAGGACTTTTGCTGATCTCTGTTATTCAGGTCAGAGATTGGCTTGGAGGACGAAGTATACCAGTGTCAAATATATAAGTACAAAGCTTATATTCAAAGGTAACTTCTTTGTGTCCGTCAATAGTTGAATCAGATAATGTGATACCAGCATAACATAAAAGTGGAGCTAGTGCAGAGCTTTTCACAAGATGCATTCCTTTCTGTTTTAAAGGATATCATTATAAGCTTTTCATTCTCTTTTTAATATTTATACCTTTTAAAATGTAATCTTCAAAAATTTGTTTTTGAATTATTAATGAACCCTTTACTAGGAGTGCTTTCCTACTGAGAAATGCATCTTAAATTAGGCATGCATCCACCTTCATGATTTCATATAAACTAAATAGACTCTATGGAGCTGACATTTAAATGGCATTACACATTTACTTACATGTTTAATTTTTTAATGAAGATTTTGTTTCCTGCTCTTTACAAATGTTAGTTATGGTTTCTAAGAAAAGAGTCTGTGGGTTTAAAAACAGTGTGTGTAACACGTAAGTTATAAGAATTAAACTCAAATAATGTGTTTTCAAAATTTCTTTAATAGTAGGTATTTAGAGAAGACCTTTTGAAGTAAACCCATTTCTATTCTTTTAAAGCACAAAACTTAGTAGATTACATCTCCCTCTCTTAGAATCTGCTTGTACATTGGATGAGCATACTTTTGGACCCTTTGCATTTGCTGAACAAGGGATGAAAGGAGAGTGGAAGAAAAGTAATTGGAATTAAGGTTATGACATTAAAAATACCAATTGATCGGTCAGATAATATTAAATATATTTTTAAGCAATTAAAATTTTCATTTATTCATAATTTAGGAGAGAAATACGCCTTTTATTAACAGATTAAATCATTGCCTTATAATAGTTTGGGATGACTTTCCTTATTCAACAAAACTAAGTATATTCAGTCTTAAGAAGAAGAAAATATCTGCTCTCATTAATGAACTTATATTATGGAAAAATTAGGTGCAGAGAGTAAAATAATGTCAGGAAGGGGCTAGTTACATTTCTCAGTCTAGACCTTTTTTTTCATTTTTCTTCCCTGTCCTCCCCACCTCCAATTTTTCAACCTTGGCAATTGCGAAATAAATAAAATAGGTATCTATATTTTGTCTTTCTACAGCATTCTTTGTTCTGGCAGACTCGGTGGTCCTTCGTTTATCAATCTAATAGTTAAATAAGGCTAACTTCAGTAAGTAGCTACTTAATTGTAGTTTTCTGGACACATGATTAAATAGCTCCATAAGTAATTTCTAGATGAAAAGCAATATAAGTAAAAGTTTTCTGACATTACTTAACTGATGCTATATTATTATATATCTTTCTTGGCCATCTGGTGGAAAATAATGCAATTAAGGAAGATACCACATGTGAAGACACTAAGAGTATGTTTTTATAAGGCAACTAAAAAAATGGGAGCTTCACTCTGACAAGCATATTCTAGAAAATGATCAGTATATACATTAAACCTATGGCTTTTCTAGAACACTGACCTTTGGGTACAGAGTATGTTTGATTACAGTAAAGAGGTGCTCTCTCTGGAATACAGAGTGTGGAGGAAGGGAATGTGTGCTTTGAAAACCCTCCACTTGCACATTATACAGAAGCTACCTAGATTCCCCTTTTGAAGTTACCTTCTCTTGAAAGCAGATCTGATGTCAATGTTTGGAGTAGTCCCGGTAGATTCTTTGAAAGGAAAGAAAACAATAAAATAAATACCCATTAAATAGGCAATTTTGTGCTCAGTTCCTTTCCAGGGTGTGGGGATTCTTCAGATGGAAGGAACACCAGGTTCCTTAGGGGGAGGGAGGATGGCTCTCCTCCTGGATGACTGAGCCACTGAGGTCTCAAACCTCATCCTCCATCACCCAGAATCAATGTGGGGCTGCAGGAATTACCATATCCAGTTGTCATTCCACCTGCCTTCCCACTAGAATCACCTGAAGAACTTAAAAAAAAAAAATGAGCTTCTTGATCTCCTAGTTGGAGATTTTGATTCACCAGATCAGGGATGGGCACCAAGACATCCGTATTCTTCAAAAGCCCTTCAGGTGATTCTCAGACATGCCAGGTTGAAGAGGCATCACTCAGCACCAGATTCCCACTCAATACAGAAATCTCTACAGCACCTCCATGATCACCCAGCCTTTATTTGACATCTCTTGAGATGGAGCTCTCACACCTTTCCCAGGCTATTTACAGAGCTTAAGAAAGAGCTCATGCTAAAGTTAAGGCAAAAAATTCACCTCCTCCTAATTCCTACCTTTAGATTCTAATTTGTCTGAAACATTTTTGTGTGACAGCACTTCCCTTATTTATGAGTTGAGTATCCCTGGCCTCCTTTACACTACATTCAGCTGACTAGGGTGTGGTTTCTGGGTTCTTTATCCTCCTGGGTACCATACTCTAGAAGAGATCCAGGCTGATGTGTGGTGATCATGGCCAAAGACATTACTCAAAACGTGGAACAAGTAGCATGTTGCAGAGAGTAGTGTTATTTCCTAAACCTAGGTCCTATACCACTTATAATAGCCCAGTATTAAATTACACCAGCTTTGTTTCTTATAGCTTTATCAGACTTGGGATTCATCTTAAGCTTATGATCTTTGCTGCTAAGTCAACTTTCTCTTTGTGTACTTATAGAGGTGGTTTTATTCTCCCCAATCTATATGTACATATTTACATTTACTCCTATTAAATTCACCCTGGACAGTACACAGCATGTATGGATGGAGAACTTCCCCATCTGACATTAGTCCTTGTAGGAGAAATCTTCCCTTCCACCCAGATAGCCTGACATCTTTGTACCATACAAAATTTTTCACAAACTTGGGTGGGAATAAGTGGACCCAATGAAATAGTCATGTTCAGTAGAAGAAAAAATGGCTCCAGCCTTTATCTGGGAGATTGAAGGAGTATAGGTAGCATGGAGAAGAGATACTTAGCAGTAAAATCCCTGCAATTCCACTTTAAAATCGCTTCATAACAGTTTAACTTAGCGGGCTTCCTGAGGCTACCACAATCAGAAACACACACAGTTTGAAAGAAAATTTTATTTTCAAAATCTCATAGTATTAAATGACCTTCTTCTCCTCTATCCCTTCACACACCATGAAAAAAAGTCCATGTCTATCCAGACAAGAAGATTCTCTTACCGTGTACTTCAAGATCGAATGTGCAGCTGTCAAACTTATCCTTATAGGTGACCTCACACCTGTAGTTTCCTGCATAGTTCTCTTTGGCCTTGATGATCTGCATCTCAAATGTGTATATCTGCAGTGAAATGCATCAGGCACATTTCAGCCCCACGTTGTCAACAAAAAGAAGCTATCATATTTTGATGATTTATGAAATTCCTCAGGATTGGTTTAAAGCTGTGTCTATATCTGGGCCTTCCAGCCCAGCGTTCTCAACATAGGAGGGGTCAATGTGCTTCCCAGCCCCTGGGCACAACAGGGCAATCTCGCTTGAGTGTAGACACCAGGAATGATAATTCTAGAGAATTTTCGGGAACTGAAATCCCTCAAAGCTGAACCTGAAAATGACCTTTTCTCCACACAGAAGGAACGACCTAGCCAAGCACCTGTGCCATGAGTTAAGAGCCATACCCGAGTGTGCCTTTCGAAGGTTTCCTTCAGCTGGAGGTGCTTCCCAGCTTTGCTGGCCAGGTCCATCCATTTCCCTTTGAACCATTTGATGGTGGGTTTTCTAAGAAGATCTTCAGCCTTGACTTTGGCTATAAAGGTGATATTTTCACCTAGAAAAAGCACAAGTGATTCAGACTGTGGCTTAAAAGTTGCTATTTGTTTTGGGAAGGAGTTACAGAGGATTGCACTGTATAGACGATGATGTGACTGGTGCCCCTGGAGTTGTGCCCTGAATTTTTTTTAGTACCCTGATTGTTTATGCATGCTCTAGGAGTCCTTAGGATACTCCAAATTGTTCTGTTTTTGAGGTTTATGAGGAAGAAAAGGAGAAATGAGTTAATCAGTGGGAATAGTTTCTGTTTGGCTTTATCATACATACATGAAATAAAAAACCTCAAAAATATATGGATTTTTTCCTATCCTTATTAGGTAAGATGATGAGAAGTCTGGACTTACATGACTAACTATGACTAAATGAAACTAATCTTTTTGAAATCAACCTGCCTATCTGTTTGTATTGATTGACTGGACCCTAAGGACATCAAAACTCTAGCCCAGCACTTTCGTGTCTTCCAGAAATACAAGGGAGCAATTATTTCCATCTACCTGCAGTGTGCTTTTATATTCTAGACCCAAAAGAAGTAATTTTAGAATATAGTCAGTCACCTTTTGCTCATTTGTTCTGATCACAATATATTGCTTATAAAAATTTATTTTGCAGGGTACATGGGTGACTCAGTTGTTTAAGCATTTGCCTTTGGCTCACGTCATGATCCTAGGGTCCTAGGATCAAGCCCCACATCAGGCTCCCTGTTCAGCAGGGAGCCTTCCTCTCCTCCCTCT
>CM052807.1:102840390-102859186 GCA_028533885.1 Nasua narica | reverse complement strand
GGCAGGGAGAGGGGAGGGAGGGGAGGGAGAATAGGGAGTAATGGCTTAGTGGGGTACATGGTTTCTGTTTAGGATGATGAAAATATTTGGGGACTAGAGGTGGTGGTTGTACAACACGGATAACCACTGGTCGCTCATTCACTTTAAAATGGTAAAGTGTATGCGATGTAAATTTCACTTGCATTTAAAAAGAAAACCAGGACTTAATGCTTGGCGCTCACCAACTTTCACTGATCCTGATTGAGGCTTTTCCACTAACAGAGTGGACAGCTGGGAATTGGCATTCTGCTTGTCTTGTTCCTCCCCAGCAGGTGATTCGCCAAGAGACCATTCTAATGAACAAAAAGGAGGAAAGCATCATTTCAGGACCAAGTTCTTCTTAGGCAGACTTACCTGGGTTTGTTGTTCTCATCAACGCTGAAGCTTTTCTTTGTCTAATAAACCTGGATAAATATAACATCATTCTCTCCATCCATCTCCCCTGCAGCCATCAGTAGAGAGTGACAGATTCTCATTCTTACAGGGATGCCTCTTTCATGACAGGATAAAGAACATTTTCTATTCCTAGAAATAGTAAAACTTTTCAGGTAGATTGTTACTCTGTGTTTGTTGGCAGCCATGGTTTGTTTCCCCATTCTGTCTGTCCCCTAACAGATTAACAAGGTGGGAAGTATATTAAGGCAGTACCATGTCATATTAGGTGAATGATTTATAGTGTGTCATATCTATACAACAACAGAACTGGAAAAGACTAAAGGGATAAGTCAATTTGCTAGTCAACTGGGAAGGATCAAACAGCCAAATCTGGCCTGGTATTTCTAGATTCTTTGCTGCTATATGATTAAATGATTCCATTAGGGTTGTATAAATGAGGCCATAGTTAGACAATTAAGTAACAGATCATGACCTGCAGGCACAAATTTCGAGAATACTAGATGCATCCTGCAAGAGGGGAGAAACAGGAAAAGAAAAAAAAAATCCATTCTTTGAGGCTTTCCCATGAAGACAGAGAAGCTGAAAGTGAAGTTTATTTCCATTTTCTAGGTTGCACTCCAGGTGCTTAGCTGGTATTAATCAGCAGTCAACTCCAGAGAGGAGGGCAGGGGAGAGAACTGTAGGCATTCCCTCTGTCTCCAAGAGCTAAATGTAGAGAAGTTCAGTTTCAGCCACTTAGTAACTGGGGGAAAAAAAATGCATGAGTGCCAACTCTCTGTTAATGTTTCTTGAAAAGAAGGAAGATATTTAGTTATTTTAGTTTTCATGTACCAATCATGCTATCCATGGAGATCATCATTTTCACAATGAAGTTATACAATGTAGTCTAATGCTTATGTGTGAGTTGGGGGGAGGATGGGGTATGTGTATGTCTGTGAAATTCATAGTAATAATGAATTATGACCACTCATATTTGTATTATGAGGGCAGGAACTTGTCTTGTTTTTTTCCTTTTTATGCCTACAAGTACCTGCAAAAGTGCCTAGCCCATTAGGCCCACAGTAGGATTGTAGTGGGCCCTCAACATGAATTTGCTGAATGAATTGTAGTGATTGCTGACAAGATGCATTTGGAGACTTTTATGAAATGTAATAAAGTTCTGTGGAAATGTAGAATTATTCTCTAACTTTAGCACATCCCCCAAAGGAGATTTTCAGTTTCTTAATCTCTGTGTATTTGCTAAATGTTAAAAATGACAGCTATAACAACCACAAATCTGTGGCATATGTGGTTAAGTTCTGTATTGGTATGTGTGTCATGCAAAATTAATTATTTCTCAATACATTAGTTTTCTTGTAAGAGGCTACATAATAAAAGATTGCTAAAAAAAAAAAAAAGGCTACAAACCAAATAAAACAAAGATTAGACTCAAAACAGCTTCAAGAGATGAGGTCATTAGTGACTATATTAGGATGGGGTCGGGACGCCTTACTCCAGGCGAGTGCTCACCTGAATCTTTTCTTTCCAGAGCCCGACTACCCACACCTGAAAGGAAAGCGTGATTTGGATGATACAAGGGCAAGGAGTGAAAATGGAGAGCTGACTTCAACCTTTTTGGATTCCCCCAAACCCCGTCTCTTCTCATGATGGGGAGAAAGAACGAGAGTCGGTGTGGGTGGAAAATCAGTAGAGCTTCAACTATGAAAGCATCTATAAAAAGTATGTGTCTTATTTAAGAAACAATCATGAAATAAAATAATTCAAATATCTAAAGAACAGGGGATAAGGGCATACGGCTGGAAATACAACAAACGTTTTTGTCCCTAAAATTTATATTCAAAATTTACTAATCTTATTTATTTCACAAAGAAATTCTCCTTTCGTTAAAAAAAAATCACTATTAAAACCAAAGTTTTCCCTCTTGGTGTTGATGGGGGCAAAACTTGGTGCCCCTGTTCTGCACTGTCTCATCAAGGTTCTCTACCTTTTCTTTTTCTTTACTGTCAATTAACAATAATTACAATGTGGGGTAAGGGGTTAGAATTGTCCTAACCTGGAGGCAGGGCGCTAGGTGGGGAGGCTTCCTCTTCATCTGAAACAAGAAATAGGAATAAGAAGTCAAGAAGAAAAGGACTTTGTCCTGAGTATCCTGCAAAAAGAGAAAGCTGAAAAAGAAGAAAAAAACACAAAACACTTTGAACTGATGAGTAAGCCTTAGAAGACTCAGTACCTGAAAGATTAAACTCAATATTTCAGACCAAAGAGAAAAACAAGTAAGTAAATGGATGAGAGAATAGAGAAATCCAATGAAAGTGTAGATTGAGAAATGAAACTCCGTGCAAATATTTCATGTGATTGTACATTAGGAAAAAAATTAATGTTAAAAACCAAACCTTGACAAAGTCAACAATAGAGTTGTTTTCGAGTTCTTATTTTGTAACTAAAGTCAATGTCAGACATAATTCATATACCACGTCATTTGGACATAGACTTAAAAAAGCATAAATAAATGAGAACTTATTCTCCCTTGCCCCTGAAAACCTTGTGATTAATTCCCCTTTTATATTTAGGAGACAAAGGCAACATTGACTATATTAACTAAGATAAATAAATTTTTCATACTTGCTAAATTTAGCAATATTTATTTTAGGAACTTTGATAGCATTTTCCCATGATTGGGGGTTGGCCAATGCTGTATACTTTTTTAATCTTTATGAATTTCATGTTTGTAAAATTCAAAATATTTTGTATTTTGTATTTATGTGCAGAGGCACTGAATATTCTCTTTTTCCAAAATGTCTGAATTTCAAAGTGTCTTTATAATTTTAGATGCTTAAATAGGCATTTGGTGTTATCTGAATCTCTGCCTTTCCTTTCCCAAAGCATAAATATTAATGTTAGTGCAATAATAATAATCTTTATACTTAAAATACTAGAATATTTGTGAATTTCAAAGCACAAACCTATATGACTATATAAAATAGGATACAGAAAACATATGCACACAGCTGTTAATTTTAAAGTGCTTTAAAAATTTCCCAACAAGAGGTAAAATAGCACATTTTTATATAATGTATTAGGATATTTACTACAAAGATTATTTACTAGCCTGAAATTCTTTGCTAAAACTGCCAACCAGTAATATGTCTTATTACTTTTTTAACAAAATAACAAATATAATATGTAAAGAAACTTAATGTCATATCTTTGAAATGAAGGGGATTCACTGAACACTGTAGGATTTAAGATTCTTCAGAGGAAACTTTCTGAGGTCAAAGAAGCTTGGAAAATGCTAAGCTAAATAAAGTTAAATGCCTGTATTTTACTGTATTGTATGGGTGTGCACTTACTGAAGGGTGTCACAAAGACTTCCATGTGCTAATGGACACTGGCACTGAGGGGTAGAGACAAAAAATGATCCAGCAGTTAGCCTTTCCCAAACTTCGTTCATTTTTCAATCCTTTTCTCCTGGAATATCTGTTAATATTCCACAAAATCGTGCATTTGGGGAAGTATAAGTATGTCTGAGATATTCCAGAACACTGTTAAATAATCACAATTTTGCATAACCAAAAATAAAATATCTTGAGGTTTTTCTATATTATTTGCCATGCATTTAATTCAGCATTTAGTATTTTATTCTTGCAACCTATTCAGAGGCTCTTATTTACTGAAATATGTAAAGAATCTTGATTTTAAAGTCCTGTCAAAATTCTTGAAAATAAAGTTTTAAACCTCAAGCAAATCCTAGAAAGGAGCATCTTTATTGTATGTAAAGTAGAAGCTAGAACCATTTTGAGTCAAATGATCGCTTTTAGGCATTTTTGTGGTTGCTTGTTTGCTTTGCGCATCGCACATAGTGAATTGAGTTAATTGTTTAGAATGCAAAATGATTAAGAAAAGAGTATTTACATACTTTCACAAAACTAAAATGAAAGGAGAATCCACTTGTTAAGCAAAAATTTGATAGGTGAGTAGTTTCAAAGTCCACTAAATGATGGAGGGGATTGGGCAGGGGATGGGCTAAATGGGGATGGGCATTAAGGAGCACTTATTGTGATGAGCACTGGGTGTTAGATGCAAGTGATGAATCACTAAATCTTACTCTTGAAACCAATGTTACCCTATATGTTAACTAACTAGAATTTAAACAAAAACTCAAAACAAACATAAAACCTATTAGGGGGATATGCCCAATTATTTTAAACTATTAACGCACCACGTATTAAAGCAGCGCTTCAAGGTATCATGAAATGATACTGTGGATGATCCAACATTACTTCTAAAAGGCAATTGTTTCTCAATTGACAATTCATTGTATATACCTGTTCAAATTTACTAAAGTGCTAGAAAATAAAATTGATCAGGGGCAAAGTTTTTGATTCTCTTTCAAAAGTAGCTTTGGTCCTGGCATCCCATTAGATTGGAAATGTAGTTAAGATGTTGGATCCTGACCTTAAATTCTTGAGAAGCTGCCTGCTTGAATTTGGTTGAATTGGATGAGAATGAAAGGTCTAATTGTTCTCATTTACTTTGAGAAAATATGTTCTACTACTAGAAGGGAAACTGAATATCCAACTCTTCTGGGTTGTGCCTAATTCAACAACACATATATGAAATATATGGCATCATACAAAGAATATTTTCAAACAAAAAAAACAAAAAATATAAAATATAAGTCATATTTTCATTTTTTCTATTTACAAGTGACTACCATAATGATGAAAAACATTTGTTTTTGGCTCCTTAGAATATAGCATATCTGAAGATCACAGACCACAGCAGCAGACTCTCTCCCCTAGCTCATGGAAGTGAAATTTACCTAAGCATAATTTTACTTGTCTTTAAGTCATGGGAAAATAGCATTTGAAAAACCATAAAAATGATTCTTGAAATAACTGAAGTTCCCAGAGAAGAAGGCCTGGAAAGCAGAGAAGAAACTCAGTCTCATATTACAAGCTTGGGATTTTAGCGGGGCACATATGAAATCTGGAATGCAGAGTGAGAACTGCAGAAACAGTAGAATATATAGATTCTTATGATTCTACATACTTTCTTTGGCATAAAATAACTTCTACCTATGGTTGATTTAAGTTGCCTTTCTAAATTAATTTTTAAGTCATACAAACTTGGGACAATTGATGATATTTTTGAAAAGACCAAAAAGCACATAAAATTAAAATATATGGGACTCTCAACAAACCTCACTTAACTGCTGATATAATACCTTGTTTGACTGTGACCAAGTTCTGAATCCTCAAGTGGAGAAATCAGTTGTGGAAAATGGTGGCTCCCATGACAAAAGTAACAACAGCAACAACCACCATGTATGGAAGTCAATAGCATCAACAGCTAAAATGAATTCATCATGTTTGGAGGCATTTGATTAATTTATCATAGTTTCTTAATGAAAAGGCACATGCCTTCACACCTTGGTGCTTCTAAAATCAGAATTCATCCTAAACACATATATTTGATGGAGTTTTTTCTCCTCCAAATCTGTTAAATCGATGTTGCAACTTATAATGGTTGTGTCCCAGAATTGAAAAGTATAGTAATATTAGCTTCTAACAAATATCATTATAAAAAAAAGCCATGTAATTAGAAAGCATAGAGAAAGTCCATTAGATGGTTGGTTGTCTGATACCTAAAGGTAAAATTACACAGAAAACGTAGCATGTGAGTAAAAAGCATCAGAATAATGTTATTGCAGAAAAGGGATCTAAATGAAGAAAAAAAAGTTTAATCATTCTTTGAATTTAAGAATTTTCATATCATTTAGGAGAAAACTTGCTGGAACTTGGTCTGATTCACTTCCTCATCTGCCAACCACATTCACGCCAAATGAAAGATTCTTCATCTCAACTTATGTGAGATCTTTAATATGCACACGGCTCATCCATGATAGTTTATGTGGTAATATTAATGTTAATGCCTGGAAAAAGAAAATAAATCTTTATTCATTTGCCATGACTACCAAAACCAAATATTTTTCTGGAAGAAAAATAAAAAGAGACAGTAAATATCCCAGTTGGGTTTACTGAAATATGGACAGACTATAAACTATTAAGATGCAAAAACAAAAACATTATTTTTAAATGTCAGAAGTTAGGCATTGAAATGAATACTGCTCTTCAGAGTAGTCTCTGATTCTATGCTCCGCCACATCCGGAGCCACTCCCAAGACCAGTTTTAAACTTCCCTTAAGGCCAATTGTTAAGGTTGAGAAGTGACCCAATCTCCCTAGCCTGTGTTCACATGTACCAAGGTTGACTGACCAAAAGAAGTATGATCCCACTTGATCATCCACATTATTCTCTACACATGGTTCTCCGTGACAGTTATCTGCTTCCAAAACTGTTCTCTGCTGATGGTCGTTCTCCCCTCCAAAGCTGCCTAAAGTTGACTCTGGAACTGCAGGACCCAGCAGCCAGACCCGTGCCCGGCACACAGCCAACACTTAGTGAAAACTTGCTGAATAAAAGGACATTGGGATAAAAGACAGATCTTTGATCCCCCTGAGCATATAGAAAAGAAGAATCGATACTTAGTATTCCGTTGATTTGCCACCTGTATTATTCTGGATGAATTCTAAGCCATGGCAGTATTGTTTTTGTGAGGACATTGCTTCCCAGTATGATTACTCTAAAAGAGATTTGTGCATCTAATTTCTGGTATTGCTGTTTGATTACACACATTTCTATATTGTCATCTCTATTGTTTCAATTCCGGGAGAAAGTTGGCAGTACTGGGGAGCAGGGTAGCTGGATGGACAACTTCAGAGGCAAGCAAGCAAATTAACAAATACATATTAAAACCCCTCCCTGGGAAATCAGCTATTTCCTGATAGACCCTTAGTAAATGTGAAAAATTTGGCAAATCTAACCACAAACACTACTTCTAAGATTGACCTAGGAACCAAACAACATTCTGCAGCTACTAAAACAACAACAACAACAACAACAACAACAACAACAACATTTCAGAACATTTCCAGATTGTTGCAGAAAAATTCAGGCAATCTGAGAAAAATATTAAGGCTACATTTCTGTGAATAATGTTCTCACCAGTAATAATCTTGGAGCTATTAACTGAATATTCTTCAACTAATTGGATAGAGGACTAATTAAAGTGCTGAAAATGTACTAATATCCAGGCATGACCATTTTCAATAGTTTTAAGTGCATTGGCATTACAGTAAAAATCATCCATCTGTTCTGAGGAAGAACACTCAGAATGCACAACACCAGTGTCTCTTCCTCAATCTCATTGACTAAGGGTATGTACGGGATATTCATACTCCCATCTAGCCACCTTGGTAAATGAAAATACAAATCTCTGGAGATGACCACTGTCTATATGATCAACAGCTAAGTCCGCCTGGAAATTCAGTTATTCATTCTACAAGTATTTATTAGGAGATTGCCACATGCAGCTCTCTGCCAAACACTGGAAGAAAGGAGCTAAGGGGACCAAAGAGGTGTTAAGACATGGTGCCTGACTATCAGAAAACTTACAACCTGTTAGGGAAAGGAATGAACCACTAATACGTGATTAAGTGGAGACGAGAGTGATTTAGCAACAGAGGCAATAGGTCCAAGAGAAATCAGGAGGAGGAAGGGCAGATGAAAGTGAGCTGAGACAGTCAGGTGGAAGCTGCGCAGAGGAGTGGAACCTAAATTTACTGGTTAAAGAACAATGAGATGGGCTGAGGGCTGGGGGAGGGTGAAGGGCAGGGAGGGACACGCTGGTCAATGCTGGAGAACATATCTTGTTGCACCTGTCAATCTTGTCATGCAAGCCTTCTTTCTCAACCAGGGAAATACATATAGCCATGATGGTGTCTACCTTTTACTTAAGCATTTTCTTTGAAATTTCCCTGTCCTTGATGACAGTGAGTAATAGTTGAAGAGGACTGTGCATTAGGAAATAACTTCAACCACCTACTTTCTCTATTTAGGGATGTCACTTTGTATCATAAACTGATTCGCTTCCTAGTCTTGTAGAGCAAATATAAACATGGCAGTTTATGTGGTTGAGCACGTGACTACATGTGGCCATGGCCTTGCTTAACTTCTGCAAATGTCAGAAAAAATGAGGCTAACATCAGGATTCCTTAGTCATCTGGCCTTGCTCGTTCCTCATACTGTGTTCTGCATATAGTAGAGTTTTTATTGATTGGTTGACTGGTTGATTTCAATCTTTTTATCTTAGCATATGAATATAATATAATGACTTTTCACATTAAGGATCAGTCACAGACTTTGTTTAAACACTGACAGCTTGCCCTCTAGGATTATATCATCCACTTTGCTGGTTGAGCCTTACAGCTTAGTCCAACCACCTTTCCAAATTTGGAAACAGAGGTGTATGCCATTGGCCTTGTGGAGAATAATGTTACAATAGCTTCAGCCACGATGCCTAAACATCCTTGAACCCATCTCATGGAAGGAGCTCTAGGAGTTTGCACTGTCTGCATTCCATAAGCAAATAACCTTCAGATGGTAGCCCACGTGACCAGGAGTAGTATTCATGTTACTATCCATGGGAGCCACTGAAGGTCAAGGATAAAATGAGTGCACTAACATTATGTGTTCATTTATGAGAGTATAAGTTCAAGGTAGTTGAAGTAAAAAGGTCCGGTGTACTGAAAGAAAGAAAAAATATTTTATTAATGTAGAGGAGACAATAATACCATAGGAATTAGGTAATGAAACATGACATAGTAAGAACAAAGAAATACTTAGCATAATTTTGAGTAATGTCCAAGACAAAGAGAAATATCTTATTGAAATCAGGAAATAATTAGTTATTCTAAAATTTAAACTATTGTGATTCAATTCACAAATAAAAGATGAACACTTAAAAATGATGATACAAACATATAGGCAAAATTGTCAAATCTACCTCTGTGAAAACTTTCCTTTGTGGAAGAGTAATGCTCCTTAGCTTAGAATAGTTGATCAGTAATGACAATGACTTCCTCCGTGGGGAGACAAAGGAATGAGTATTTCATGAATCCACAGCAGTACATGATAAAGGTTATTCATTTTCTCAGATTGGGTTATGTCCATATATAGTAAAAATAGAATAATATCATAGTGATAAACGAGCTCCAGTTCAATAAGGAGCAACGTAATGTTTGCTTAAGGTTATACTTACTGCCTATATATATAAGCCATTATATAAGTCTACGCAAATACATAGTGCTACAAAACGAGATGCTAGCCTTCAAAATTACTAGTGAAATCTGGAACAGTTCACACGGCAACACAAAAACAATTTATTTTTTTTTAAATTCTGTGTAATCCAGATAACTTTCCAAATTGATGTAATCCCCCAAAGACCAGACACCTCTTTTCCTTCACATGCAAGTGACTTGCAAACTACCAATTAATTTGCTGGCATCTCAACAAATGCTTATGATATTATTATCATTGTTGTTTTTCTTTTAGAAATGTGTATCGTGAAAACTGATCCATTCATTATGCTGATGGGTCATGCGGATAAGATGCAAACCAAGAACTCTAAACCACACTAATGAAAGGTAAGGCAGAGAAGTTCTATGGGACCACCATGACAATCATTACTGACCTCTTTCTGCTTCTTATTTTGTTAAATTCAGCCTTGTTTTCCCTCCCTCCTACTCACCTTTTGCTGGTGTGGTTCCGGCCTCCTTCTCTTTATTTGGTTCTGTGTGGAAAGTACAAGCACATTTTAAAAAAATGTCTTAAAGAAAGCATTTTATTGTATGATGAGCAATAGGTAGAGGGTGGGAGAGAAGAAATTAATGAGAACAGAAGAGATCATAAATGATGCTATATATTCATTTATTATTCTGTATATGAGTTATGAATTTGGGAATGATAATGTAGAATCACATTAAACTTTTAATAAGAGCAATGGATAAATCTGATCACTTTAGAAAAAAGTATACATAGAAACATGCAATACAGATTTTGTTAAAATATACTTAGCTATGCTGGGACTATGTTAAACATGCTGGCGTGAAAGTGAGTATAAAATGTGAGTCACTTTATTTTAGACCCCAAAAGGGACTAATTTCTTAAGGAAGCTTGACCCATGTAATGAATCCAACTGTTTGGACTTCTAGTTAATATAGTAGCGATGAGGCAGGGTAGAAAACCTGTAATTGTCCAGTAGTAACAAGGAAAGTATTTTGGTGCACATACTAATCTTCTAGGTTGAGTTGAGTGGCAATAAATGCAACCCGAGAGCAGTAACATCCGATTTTATCAGCTGAGACAGACTGCCTAGCTTACTTCTCTCTGTCTGGTATCGTATTTAGATACCTGAAAATGGTGTCTGACCTGTGACATATGTAAGAAAATAATTATTTTAAGCATGAATTCTCTCTCTTTCTTGGATTGATGAGCAGAGGTCTGAATGTCAGTTAACTAATAACTATTTTAGCAGAGTTTGGGAGGGGACTTATTTTAGCAACAGGGGGTCAGTACTATACGATGAATATGAAATATGCCTATGTCATAATAAGAGAAAATTTAGAGTGGCTAGTGTCAGCAGCTGATCTGAAGAATAGAAGGAAAAGGTTATGTCTGTAATGGCCTGTAGGTTCTCAGTGTACTTACTATGGTCAAAAATAAATTGGTATGTGCAAGGAGAAAACATACCAAAGAACATCCTAAGAAGAATGTCACACATCTATACTGGCTAAAAGAAAACTAAACTGAGCTTGTCCCTGTTTGAACTCACATGGCACTGAGTTCATTCATTTTGATACATAGCAATATTCTTCTACCCTGTTTAAGGGTTTTGAGAGTATGAATCTAGTATTAGCTGGACAAAGGGGCTCCTGCAAACAGATTTCTCCAAGTGTCTTCCTGAAAATGATCTCCAGGATGGAAGAGCTTCATAATCCCCTTATAAATGTCCATGCAAAAAAGATCGCCAGCAACTAAGGCTTAGTCAGCTTCAGCTTTCACCTAGACTGTGGTCTACAGTGCCCTCTCTCCCCTTTTCTTCACACCATATTGTCAATTTAAGAAACCTGCCTTAAATCACAGATGGCCTTGTGATGTTCTCCTGGTATTGCTTGTGTTTCAATATGGCAGTTGTGTTATACTGAGGGGTTCTTCAGGATGTATTTTATCTTCTACGTCAGGCTGTATTTTATCTTCTATGTGGTTGTAAGCAAACAGAATCCAGGGAAATGGTTTCTGCTTAGAGTTCCACTCCTGTTCTCTTCCTTAGGTCTACGTGAAGGCAACAGCGGGCTTCTCCTGCTGTGTGAAGTAGTAATGCCCACTGTCGCTCCCTACAACTCTTCTTTTTTTTTCCATTTTCTTTAAAGATTTATTTATTTATTTATTTATATTTTTCCCCCCAAATACTTTCATTTTATTTTTTCAGTGTTATAAGATTAATTGTTCATGCCTACAACTCTTCACTCCTTATTTTTTTGTTGCCACCTGGTGGACAACAGCGTACAAAGAACTGGAGGAGCGGAGCCTCAGAGGCCACCAAACTGTCCTGGAAACTGTTTCTCCGGGGGCTTGATGGTGACATGGTTCAAGTGGGCAGGGGGCTGCTTGTCTTCCAGGACTGAGGTGAAATGCGTCCCCTAAACTCACAAGAAAGATGGGGGCTTTGTTTGCCTTTAGCTCTATGTGAAAAACTGCTGCAAATCCTTCATCCCCTTGGAGGCTCAGGCTCCACAACATGAAAACATGGGCATTACAACAATTTTGGCATCACTAGACAGGTTTCGTGAGTATATGACATGCCATTCAAATCAGGTAACATGAGAGTTCTGTATAAACAACGCGTTCTTATTATTACAACTGTTATTATTATTACAAACTTATGACAAGTGTGGTCATCCAACTCCTCCATAGGAGTTAGGTTAAAACTCACAGCTTCAGTGGAGGTCAGACCATGCTGGGATGGACGTTCTGTATCTGCGGCCCAAACACATGAAGCGATGTTTTTACTCACCTGGGGGTGGGGCCGGGGCTGGGGCTGGGGCAGACACTTCATTTTCTGGAAATGAAAAGAATAATGGAAGTGTTAGTCTCACTTCTCACAGGCAAAAGCTATTTTCCACAGCCCCACGCTGACCTCAACTCCAGGCAGCCAACTCACCTCTACTGACAAGAGGGATGGAGCAGGAAAAGTTTCAGCCTGTGGCCAAGATACACTGCCTTTCGATGTATGGTATGAGGTGAGGATCTAAATGGTACTCTATAGATTTCCATGGTGTACTGATGGGCAGAGCACAAGTAAAATGGGGATCCAGGGTATCCTTGCCAGGTAGTTATCCCCTCAGGCAGCAGGCAGAGCATTTAATGGCATTTAAACTGAGCCTGTTTTCCTTTTCTGGAAAAGTGGACACAATACCAATCCCATGTGCACAGGTTGCAAGGAGGATGAGATGAGACAGAGTGGCATGCATGTCCCTTACAGTCTAAAGTCATACACCCTGCAGAGCCTAAGGTGAGGATGGTGCTTGGTAAATGAAATCCCGCTTTCCCCAGAGAGCAAGGACGCTGCAGCATCTCTGACATCATCTTGCCCTCATGAGACAGACTTCCTGAATGGTGACGAGACCAAAGTCCTCTGGCTCTGCAGTTTCCTTTACCACAAGGCAAAGCAAGGCTCATTGGGAAACAGAATCAACTCTTCTCCTGGTCATTTCTGGGAGTGCACATGCCTGGCATAAATTTCTTCCTTTTTAAAAAAAAATATTTTATTTACTTATCTATTTATTTGAGAGAGAGAGTGCATGCGAAGGCAAGGGGAGGGGCAGAGGGAGAAAGAGAGAGAGGATCTCAAGCAGGCTCCACACCCAGCATGGTGCCCAATGCAGGGCTTGACCGCAGGACCCTGAGATCAAGACCTGAGCTGAACTAAAGATTTGGAAGCTTAACCAACTGAGTCACTCAGACACCCCCTAGAGTAGATTTCTATCTACACGTATCCAAATTTTTGAGAGCTTTGGTTTTGAGGTTTTTATACCTGGCTTTGAATATCCAGAATTGTAGAGAAGTCTGGCAGTGAATTCCGTTAAAGAAACTTCTGTGAAAGAATATACTATGTCCAAGTAGCTAAAGGCATATCCCATGACCAAAGGGCATGGAATTTCCCCTGTTGAATCCCCATGGATTCCGTGACCTGGGAATTAGCGATGTGTGTGAATCAGCTTCTCCTACTCCAGGGCAGGAAGAGGCAGTTAATGAAGGTAATCTCTTTTAAACTTATTTTCTGCTTGTCAAAGAAAAATTTTCGTATTATAAGCACATGTGGGATCCCAGGAGCTTTGTCTTTGTCCAGATCTAGGATTTTCTACTTATTTTTCCCACGACTGGCTTTTTCCATGCAAAGAGGAAAATAGCTCATAACAAACAGTTTAGCCCAAAAGTCATCACGATGTGTAGTCCAGGCAGGCTGGAATGAACATAGAAGAAAGAATGACTGCACCCTAACAGAAATCAAGAAAGGAGCAACACAGAGCTTTCAGGATGCCGTGATGTCTCCTTCTATCACTAATTTTGCGTGTGTGTGCTGGGTATAAATTCCAAATTAAAAAAAAAACACAAAAAACTATTTTCATTCAGATGCCCATAAATATGTTACCATTTACCAAGGAGGAAGAAAAATATAAAACCAAAAGAGAGGAAACATATAACCTCCTGGCAGAAAGTAACGTGGCAGGATGCGATGTAGTTTGAAGATACAGTGAAACAAGTGTCCCTTGGATGGCATGGAGGGAAACGCTTCAGTTTCTTTAACACGTCATGGAAAGGATCTGTAGTGCCAGATCAACCAGAAGACAAAACCCTCGGCCAAAGCATTTTATTTTCAGAGATCTGAGTGCAGAAATGGAAATCTAATGTTGACCCCTTGGCTTTGGGTGAGTCGTTGCGGCACACAGATATCAGAATACAGAGAGCAAGAAGCCAACTTCTTTGGCATACTATCTTTTGACAGGGTCATTGTTGCCTAATACCCGAGAACCTCTGCCTAGCTCTTCCTGCAGATGAGTTTCTCTGCCCTCCAGCCTCCTTTTCCCATAGCTGCAGGGACTACTTAATGCCACAACGGTGTTTCACCCTGTTATTCTACCAGAGAGGGTCTCTGTTCCCTATTTGGTTAGCTCTACACTCTTTAAGGTTCCCATTCAAAGCCATTGCCAGCAGGCACTTCCTCCTTCCCTCCCCTTAGCACACCCTGGCGGCCCCCTCTGTTCTGGTTTCTCTTTTCAACTTCTGACCTTTCTGCCCCTGAGAAGAGTGACGACCTTCTCCCCAACAGACTTTTTGTTTACTCTCTGAATGTGATTGTGTCAGGTAGACCTCAGTTCGAATCCTGACTCTACACCTTATTAGTTGTGTAATCTGGGGCAATTCCTTAATCTCTGTCAGCCTCGGTGTCGTCATCTGTGAAATAACAACAAGGTGCTAATCTAAGTAAAGTGTAAGCACAGTTCCCGCATGTAGATAGAGCTCTATACTTTACAGCAGTAACTACTACCGTTATTTTGTCAATTTGGTCTATCTTTTTGATATTTCTCTGAGGATTCCCAAGCTGATTTTTCCTTCTGTTCTCTTCCTTTATTCTCTTGGCATTCTGGACCCCATGATAATATACTCTTTATTCACTAATTATTTTAAAATGATTTTCCATTTATCTCAGTGTATCTATGTTTCTTTTTCCTACCAGCTGAACAAGGACAGGGATCTTTCAATTCCTTTCTTATCTCCCTAATACCTCATTTTCTTGTTGGAAACACATTAAATGCATAGTAAATTGATAAAAAAGAATTCAAAGGGCTTCAAAGGACTGGTGATCGTGTAGGGAATATCACATTGGCCATGCTTTCTCAGCATCTATGTAAACAAAGGCCCACTTTTGTAAGGGGAGCTGTAGTTACTTAAAATCCTGTTTTGGAAGTAACGCCAAGGGTGAAATCTAATAAAAAAAATAAATAAAAGAGAATTATTCTGGATACTGAAACCATAAATGTGTTCTGAATGTGAATTGTCCATTTCCATTGTGTTCGTAGCCCTAGTTTTCTATGTAAAAGCCCCCAAATCAAAACAAAACGAGAATTTAAAGGGCTTAGTTCAACTTCCAACAACCCCACAAAACTTCGCTCATTAACAGCCAGTTGGATTATCATCAGAACTACAGAAATATTATAGGATGTTAATGCTGATATTTTTAGAAGGTTTGCAGGAAGTGGAAGTAGGAAAATGGATGCCTACCTGGTATGAAGGTAGAGCCAGAACTTTTTCCTTCTTGAAATCATAGAAACCCTGTTACTTTATAGCCAGTGGAGGAATGAATAGGTAACAACTACTTATAGGCACCCACTGCATGAAGGACGCAGTGTATGCTAATGTGTGTTAATTCTTTTTTTTTTCTTAAAGATTTTATTTGTTTATTTGATAGAGAAAGATCACAAGTAGGCAGAGAGGCAGGCAGAGAGAGAGGGGGAAGCAGGCTCCCTGCTGAGCAGAGAGCCCGATGCGGGGCTCGATCCCAGGACCCTGAGATCATGACCTGAGCCAAAGGCAGAGGCTTTAACCCACTGAGCCACCCAGGCACCCCTAGTGTGTGTTCATTCTTACCATCCTTACTACTCTCTGAAATCAGTGCTTTAATTATCCCCATTTTGGAGACAGGAAGTGAGGCCCTTTGAGGTCCCACAGCCCATGAAGTGGAGCCAGGCTCCGTCCGGGTCTGCCTGACTCAGAAACTGGACTTTGCCACATGGGACTGCACTTCCCTACTCAGCTTTCATATTTGGTGGAAGCAGAAATGGATTGATGGACTTTTCAGAAATATCACTCCATTTTTCCTAGTGAGTTGGTTGATCTATTGCCATGGCCACATAACCTCCTATGGATGTTATCCTAGCTGTAGGAGTGGAATATGCCTCAAGTTCCTTATCTATGTAGTGGAAACAATAGTGTAACCTATCTTAAGAGTTGTTGGCAGAAGTGGATGAATTCCTGCGGAAACAAGGAACGTGATAGACACCATATACACTTCAATCTCTTTTTATGGTTATCATTATTGTCATAATTTTGTGACACACCTGTAAGAAAAACACTCCTGTCTTTCTACGCATGCCATTTGCTAGGGATTTGCCTTATTTCTAGGTCTGGGGCTGCATCATGTTAGAACATGTTTGGAATTGGGTTAGGGGCTGAGGAAGCAGAGGAGCTAGACACCTTACTCTCCTAACTGTAAAATGGTAATAATAATTGATTTTTGATGAAATTTACATACACTGCAGAGTCTGTACTACATAGATAAATTGACCCATCGATCGGTAAATCCCGGTAGAACAGAAAGGATAAAAAGATGAACTCTCAATAGTTTTCAAGGCATTTGAAACAAAGAATTCCAGCTGTCTTAGACCTGGAGAAATAGGGAAGCTGGAATGGTAAAGGCCAAGCATTAAAGGAATTAGATTGAAAATGCATGATTGTAGGTACATCTCAGGACCCAAAGCATCTCCTTTGCTTCAAAGGAACTGCTCATATATCTCTTACTCCAAGGCATCATTTGTCACTGACAGGTTCTGCCATACCCTGCTTCGCCCACACCTCTAAGAGCCATTTGTATGTTCCCCAGATTCATTAGCTGCGTCTATAACAATGATTCATTCACAGCGATTTCCACAGTACCCACTGAATGGGGACTGTAGGAGGAAGGACCCAGGCAGCTGGAATTCATTGAGCATAAATCCATTATAAATATCACAAGAGTGGGCATCGATAAAATGAGATGCCCGTGTTTAAGAAGCTCACAGCTTGGGGCTCCTGTCTGGCTCAGTCATTGGAGCGTGCAATCTTAATCTTGGGGTTGGGAGTTCAAACCCCACATGGGGTGTAGACATTACTTTAAACATTTTTTAATTAAAAAAAAAAAGAAGCTCACAGGTAAGTTAACTACTCTTTTCTATCAAGTCAGTCACCAAACCAGGTGGCTTTGCACTCTCAAAACATTCGAGACTCACGACATCTATAGTCCCTCTAGTGCTTCTAAAATTGCTGTGCGCGTATGAATCTCCTAGGGATTTGGTCAAGTGCAGATTCTGATTCTGGACGTCTGTGGCAGGGTTCAAGTTTCTGCATTTCTACCAGGCTCCCAGGTGATACTGATGCTGGTAGTCCACACCCCACACTTTGGCTAAGTAGGCTCAGACTATGCCCTAACTATAACCCAACGCTGTACCATCTCAAATGTGATTGTGAATGGTAAAGGGTCTATAGTCCATGGGGATTTTTCCTCTCTGATCACAAGCTTCTTGAGGACAAGGCCTTTCTCCGCCTCCTTTTCAAATTCTGCACAGCAGGTGCTCTATAAATATAGTTGCCTGGCAGGCTGTTCCTACCCGCACAAAAGCCCCTTCTTCTCACTGCCAAGAAATCAAGAACCGTTTGCTGGCACTCCAAGGACAGCTTTCTTCATCGGCATTACCCACAGGGAACACTATGTCTCCCATTGACGACCCTTCTGCTGGCTGAATGCTGCAAGGCATTCACCCAACCCCATCATTTCTTAACAAGGGTAGGAGAGCAATCAGGCTAGAGTTTTGGCCCTCAGTGCCTATACAACCCTTGCCTTTCTAAGGAATTCCCCCTTTCAAAATCTGGGCTGTATTTCTTAGCAAATAACCCTCAATCAGCCATTCCAGCTCCACTCTCAACTAGCTTAGCCTTGTCCAAACTCTCAGGAGGCACCTGCCCTTGGGAGGCTCTCCACATCTTTAGATTTAGAGCAGAAGGTTATTTATTGAAGGGAGGCCCTGCTATGCTTCTGCTTTTTCAAAGACCCAAAGGCAACCTTTGTAGGACTTTTCTGCCAGGTGAATGGAGTCGGATTTTTGTCTCCCTCCTCCATCCTTCCCCATTGCCTTGATTAGGAAACACACAGACAGGATGGACTAAAGGATATATAAGTTGCTGTTTTAAACTACTTTTTTTTTAAACTACTTTTTAATAGAAGGAAGAAACTCGGAAACCCAGAAAATAATAAGCCCAAGGAAATATTTTTATGGACAACATAAAAACTAACTAGATTCTGAACCAGCAACTAAAGCTATCTCCGTCTTCCTTAGGCAAGGACGGCTGTTCTTTGATCCCTTCTAGTTCACAGATATAGACTTTCCCTCCCTCTGCAACACTGAAACGTGTTCAAAGGGCTTGATCTATTTATGGTGGATTTTTCCTATGACCACCTACTGTAAAAAGCACAGGTATGCCACCAATGGCATGCCTGCAGGGAGAGTGCCAGGGCCTTTTAACTGACGGGCGCTGGTGGCAGCTAATAAACAGCCCATATGTGGCCTTGGTGCTCTGCTGGAAGA